>OX418219.1:18532734-18975428 GCA_948455865.1 Conomelus anceps | reverse complement strand
ATTTCAGCATACTTATGTTTGAGGGGATCAATAAAATGACCGGTCAGTAGTCATAAATATACTACTATATTATATCATAAATATAATAGCCTATTTGTATATAATAGAGAAAGCGATCAAGGCTCAGTAAGGTAAACGTGCAATTGCGACCAGCTAATAGGAAATTGTTTATCATCCGCTGATTGAATTGAAGTTAAAAAACGATTCTAGAAATATGTCATGATAATAACCTCTATGAAGAGGAAGGCTTCATTTTAGACAATAATTAACGGTCGATAAAGTTAATAAACGGTAGATAAAGTGAAATGTTTATTTTGTGTTGGAATTAAGAAAATTTGAGAATTGTAGAAACGTAAAACTAGGCATTGACAAAACTTCAAATTCTACAAACTATTTTACTGGAAAGATTATGATGCTTATCTAATCTGATCAGAAAGTAATATAAATTCCTGGATTTCTTGTTCCATGACGAACTGCGTTGTTAATATTAACTTGCTATGTGAATTTATCGACTTGCAGTCAAATTAATATTCATTAAGAATAAGTAAAATTTACTTACTCTGTAGGCCAAGCGCTTTCGAATCTTTGAGAACCGTTCTCAGAGCTCTGAAAACGGATTTCAAAGATCCGAAAGCGCTCGGCCTACAGAGTAAGTAAATTTCACTTATTCTTAATGAATATTTGACTGCAAGTCGTTAAATTCACATAACAAGATAAAGTAATGGTAATTATTGAGTATCCGAACTTTTCGATTTTTCCAACAATTTTTTTTTTGTGACATCTACACACCCCATGAAGCAATAATCCGTTGAAATTTTTTGGGGGTCGCGTCTTTTTCACACAAAAATTTAATTTTCGAAAAAAAATTTTTTATGAAAATTTTATTTTTCATTGAAAAAATTCATAATTTGCAACATATTATGAACTCCAAACCATAAAACGATATAAATCAAATTAATAATCACATATCTGAAGAAAACTAAGCTTACTAACCTTTCAATACTTCGGGGGATACAACTCCGCAGCCGCTTTAAAAAAATAATGTACACGCTCCTCCCGCTGTTATCGGCGCTTAAACTGAAACTCAGCAAGGTAACCGGCGAAATGCGCTTTTTTGACTCCAAACCTTGGAATCGTACAGCGCACTTCGCGCCAACTCCTCTCAACCGTATTCGTGTGAGCTTGGGTTTCTGGGTCCACAAAGCAAAATGAATACCAGTCAACCACTGTTGTTGTCGAAATTTGAGAGCGAAATTTAAGATTTCACTTACTGACAACTAATTCAGCACCACACTTCAAACACACTGTAATCTCTTTAAAAATACCATGCCTGAATAAAAATTCGATCACCTCCTTTTCGCTAAGGAGTACAGATTCTAAAAATTTGAGGCTGCACTCTGTATTACACATTTCACGTAATGAATAAATTAAAACAATCAGCTATTGCCGAAAATATTTTCCATGTGATCTAACAATAATTGTCGATCTGACCAAACACAAAATTATAGCATTTCAAAGAAAACATATGTTTTCAAACTATTATATTTTTAGATTGATTGGTTAATTGACCGACCTTTCCGTTGCTCAGCTCTAGAATTCCACCTGACCAAACCTAACCTAACCTTGCCTAGTCTGGCAGTGTTACAGTGTGATGGAAGTATTCATACGCGGAAGAAAAATAGTTCCATCAGAAAACTCTAATTTAAATGCCAAATAAGCGTTGCCCCCGCAAAATATCAGTGTATTATTACTTACTAGTGTGTTTTGAGTGTGTGGGGAAAAAATTGTTGAAAAATTCGAAAAGTTCGGATACTCAATAAATACCAAAGTAATATACCTATCAATTTTATGAATTAAAAAGTAACCTACTATAAAGTTTAGAAGAATTTCAATACAAAACTGAGAGAACTTTTGATTTCTTGATCAAATTACTGGAGTTGAAAGCCAAATTCAATACAAAAGCTTCAAAGTTTTGAAACCATTTTTATGCATTTCATCAGTAAAAATATTACTGAACATATTTATAATAGTGTCATTAAGGTTAGAAATACTTGAAACTCAACAAATAATTATTATTGTTGATCATAAATGTAAAAGGGATTTCGTTTCCAATTTACTTACAGTGCAACTCTAGAATGTTATAATTCATTTAAAATTAAATAATATAATAGTTATGGTTGAAACTTACTGGAAGCATCATTTTCTTCCAGCACAAAAGGTGACGGAGTGATGAATCGGAACAGTGCACAATGTAATACCAAGCTTACGAGGAGGTAGCATTTCATATTGAGAAAATATAAATTTACAGTGGATTTATTCAGATTCCATTGCAACTAGAACATTAACTACATGATTAATTTCTATAGTAAAAGATGAAAATTCATTTTAACTCTGAAAATTGGGTTATCTTGATAGCTTTGTAAACATCCACAGCATGAAACTTTTACAGCTGACAGTGATCGCACATAATAATAAAGTAATTGAAAATTAGATACAGTAAAGCACCTTGATAGCAAGGTTAGTAGTTTTTCTCTAATTTATGCAGCACTATTTGTGGGAAGCATTGAGTTTAATACAATAGTATTCTAGCTCTATCAGTAGTGGGAAGCTCGCTTACACAATATATTTACATGAAGTATTTAGCCCCTTTTGGACCCCAACATTATGTTTTAGTCCAAAGAGCGTACCGTACTACGCAAATGAGGAGTGAGGTAGGTTGTGATTGATTTCCTCACTGAGCTAACAGTATGTAGGCTACACAAAACTAGCATATATTTTAAATTAATATTTCAAGTAATAATATATATTATGTTGAAGATCCATCTTGTTTCCACTAATATGTAATATAAACTTTAAAAAAAAAACACTTTTAAATGGAAATTAACTCACGTTATGGCGTGACGACCGTTTCGCTCTGTTGCCTAGAGCATCATCAGACGACCCACAGTACACTGAGTATACTGTATAAGTGTACTGTGGGTCGTCTGACGATGCTCCAGACAACAGAGCGAAACGGCCGTCACGCCATAACGTGAGTTAATTTCCATTTAAAAGTGTTTTTTTTAAGTTTATATTAAATAATATATATATTGCATGACATGTTGCAAACATAACGTATGAGCCTCGTATTAGATTTGTTATTTATTACATCTTACGTTGCCAGGTCTAATAAGACCTATGGCAAACACTAATTAATACAACCAAAAAAATATATTACAATACATAAAAGTAATTATAGTTGAAATAAAGATTAGTTTAAAAAAATTAAAAGACAGATTTGCTAATGATAAAACATAACTCATGAAATTTATTTATTTATTCATTCATTTAACTAAAATACAGTCAATGTGAAAACAACAGGCTATTGCCCAAAACTGCTTTTCACAAAATGTAGCAAAAAGAGAAGTAAAAAAGAATAATGAATAACTGGGAAATAATTGATATAATGGACTTATGAAATAAGGCGTTTGTGTTGTAATGAACGACCATAAATCTTTATTATCATCGTTATTATTACTTATATGAGGCATGAAGAGAAATTATGAAAAATAGTGTTATACCATGAATTTTTCAATTTATTCTGCTTGAATTGATCATCTTTTCTTATCTATGAAAGAAGTGAAAATATTCGATCAATATAAGCTTGGTTAATCGAATTTCTCTTCCTTTCATGCAGATATAAGAGAGTAAGAACCTATTATGACCATATTGAAGGATGGAAAGGCGAAAAACGGATATCTTAAGATAGGAACATGTAAACGCCGGCTGTTATATACCTCCGTTCAATTTCCCTGCATTCAATCTACACAATCTCAAATAGTGTTATGTTAGACCTGATCTGCTTCTAACTTCTAAGAGACCAATCACTCAAAGAAAAATGAGGACTTTCATAACTGGGAAGGTGTATTTGATACATTATTAATAGATAATTGATAATTAGATAATAATAGAACATTGATAATAGATTGATAGAGAAGGCCTATTTGAATGTATGAAATATTTTATATTATTCATAAATGAAATATTTGATAGCAATTTCAAATAGACAATAAAATAAAAAATATTAATGAACTAAATTGAATACAGGGAGAAATAAATATTCTAATAGATTTCGCAACATCAAGAAAAGTCTTGCAGACACAAATAAATGTATTCCTGGATTTCTTGTTCCATGCCGAACTGCGTTGTTAATATTAACTTTTTAGGTGAATTCAACGACTTGCAGTCAATTAGCTTGAAGAAAATTAAATTTAGCTAGATGATATACTGCTTGCATAGAAACCTGAAATGTACAGCCGGTATGGGTATACAGCAATTTTACCACAGGCCCACTGAATAGTGTGTCAAGTCTGTATTATATTTATTTATTAACGTTTTAGGTGAATTCAATGACTTGCAGTCAATTTTTATCAAGAATAAGTAATATTTTACTTACTCTCTTGGCCGAACGTTTTCGAATCGTTGAGATTCATTTTCAAAGGCCTCTCTCAACGATTCGAAAACGTTCGGCCAAGAGAGTAAGTAAAATATTACTTATTCTTAATAAAAATTGACTGCAAGTCATTGAATTCACCTAAAAAGTTGATAAATAAATATAATACAAACTTGACACACTATTCAGTGGGTCTGTGGTAAAATTACTGTATACCCATACCGGCTGTACATTTCAGGTTTCTATTCAAGTAGTATATCAACTAGCTAAATTTAATTTTCTTCAAGCTAATTACAAAATATGGACACATTAGAAAATGTTTTCTAACTGCCTTCGGTCTCCGATAGACTACCTGAAAATGAAGAGTTTCGTAGTAGGCTGAATGGGAAGCAGGACCAAAAACGTTATTGCATTGATGGAAATCTTGATACAAAGTTACTTACTACCTTAGCTGACACAAGAACTATTTCCAGTAGGCTAGTCAATACATAGGATTATTAAATTATCACCAAACCTGATTCTGAGAAAAACTACAAACAGGAAGCGAACCGTTAGCAACACTTCAACAGCATAAAGAAGACATCCTGCAATATTAAAGAAGTTCTATACCGGTCAAAAGTAGAGGAAGAAGGAAGAACTAGAATTTGCTGTAGTGAATTTTTCCGATCGAATAATCCGATTTGTTTATTGGATTTTAAAATAGTGTTTTGGTAGGCAAGTTTTTGAGCTTGCAAAAAAGAAATAATTTTGTCAGTAACTCTAATATCCATTTATAATTACTCTCACCGGATCATGTCTTACAATGCCGTGTAATCAGCTAAACTGTGTGATATTGCAATGACTCATCATTTGATTTCTTATCGGTCCCAATATATGCATCAAGAGACTAGATCACTAGAATAACGCTTTCGGTGTAATTGACCATCAGTAATAATAATTATTCACGCTTGAAGAAGAGTCAAGAGCACAAATTGTGTTTGAACTACTTCAATTTTGGAAAACAGCAGCTGCTTTTGATAAAATTGTGTTGCTTCCCGATATGTGATTTAGTATTATCAGTAATAAATAAATAAGAGAAAAATTAGTTCGTTCAATCAATTGAGAATTGTCTTCTAATGTCTTGTAGAAATTTAGAACTCTTGATGAATAAAAAAGTTTTATAAGTTCTACTCGGAATGTTATAAGTTATTATGAACAATATCTAGGTTTCAATATGGTTTAGAGTTTAGAGGTTTAGACAGTTGTTTAAAAATATGTTTTTCGTAGAATTGGAAATGAATTGTTTTTCTAGCTTTTAACTACTCTACCTAATCAAGCTTGTTCAAAATTCAAATAAGTTGTAGCTGTTATGATCTCAAATGGTCATTCCATGAGTTGAAATAGGTAAAGTTCTACCAGAAAAGTTGGAATTGCAAAAGGATGACGGAATTGATTAACATTTTATTATTTATTTGTGTATTCCTTTTCTTTACCAGAAGAAGAGAAAAATCCTTCTCATTTTCAAAATTTATTTGTTTATTCTTTGGCAAAATCATGAGGAAAGCATTCTCTATTATTTCTATTTTTCTTCAGTTTTTTTGCACCTGTACTGGAGAGGATCGACGTAAATAATTAATGATGTAATTGGAACAAAAATTAAATAAAAAAGATTCGCTATTATTATTTCTAGAATATTGAAAGTTTCGAAAAAAGACTGATCCATTTTTTTGTGCTGATGAGTTTTAGACCTAAGTGTGGGTAATGAGTGGATGATAATAATAAATGATGGACCTACAGTTTTAGGTGGGCTCCGAACCACTAGATAAGTGATAATCTGATAATGAAGCAGAGAACGTCATGTTATTTTTGCCTGTCACCTTTACAAGCTGTCCCGAGCGCTTCGATCCTTGGCCCACTGCTCTTTCTATTGTATATTTCTGATGTGCATTAGGCTGTATCAGATGATAATGACGATAATGTCCATTTTACACTCTATGCAGATGACACAACTCTTCTTTTTGCTAATAAAGATGTTAATATTCTTGAAATTGACATGAACATCTCTACTAATGCAGTTGTTCAATATTCTAATGACATGTATCTATCAATTAATCCTATGAAAAGTCAAACTATATATTTAAAAAATCTGTTATACTTCCACAAGTATATATTGGTGACGATGTGATTGAGTGCACTGATTCAGTAGGCATGCTAGGAATACATTTTGATGAAAATCTGACTTGGACATTACACATTGATAAAAGTAGCAAAAAAAATGAGCAAAAGTCTATTTCTTATAAGAAGTTTAGTAAAGTATGTACCACAAAATACAGCCAGAGTAGTGTATTTCAATACATTTTACTGTCATATAGTTTATGGAATTGAGCTTTGGGGTGGAACATCAAAAGAAAATATTCAGAGTATTTATCCTCCAAAAGAAGGCTATCAGACTTATTGCAAAACTAAAATACAACCACCCTGGCAGAGAGGCGTTTAGATCGCTCTCCTTGCTGACTACCCTCCATTTACATATTTATGGTCATCATGCATTCAGTTCAGAATAGAGTGAGCCTCAGAGTTAGTGCCGATGTCCACTCATATAACACAAGAGGAAGAGATAATTTTTCCATTGAGCCTCATAGGCGAAAACTGTTTGAAAGGAAGCCTAGCTGTAAAGGATGCAAATTTTTTAACAAATTACTAGTCGCCTTGAAATTATCCAACAATAATGAAAATACATTAAAAGTAGAACTTTTTAAATTTTTGGTAAATAAGGCATATTATTCTGTTGATGAGTTCATACTATGAGTGGCCTATTACCATTGGCTTAGTTCTACAAACTAGAAAAAACTAATGACTATTTCTAATGATAATTATTAGTCATCTTATTTGATTATTTAAATGAATTGTTGTTTATTCTATAGTTGACTCGAACTCACCGGTTGTTGATATCATAACATGTTGTTTTAGTGTATCATAAGATGGTTGGCTTAAATCTAGAATGTATTGGTCTCCTTTTATGGAGAAGTAATATGCTAACTTTTTATGTGAATTTAACGACTTGCAGTCAAATATTCATTAAGAATAAATAAGATTTACTTACTCTGTAGGCCGAGCGCTTTCGAATCTTTGGGTTCCGTTTTCAGAGGCCTCTGAAAACGGATCTCAAAGATTCGAAAGATAGGCCTCTGAAAACGGATCTCAAAGATTCGAAAGATAGGCCTCTGAAAACGGATCTCAAAGATTCGAAAGATAGGCCTCTGAAAACGGATCTCAAAGATTCGAAAGCGCTCGGCCTACAGAGTAAGTAAATTTTATTTATTCTTAATGAATATTTGACTGCAAGTCGTTAAATTCACATAAAAAGTTAATATTAAAAACGCAGTTCGTCATGGAACAAGAAATCCAGGAAGTAATATGCATTTATAAGTAGT
The DNA here is from genome assembly GCA_948455865.1 of Conomelus anceps. NCBI lineage: Eukaryota > Metazoa > Arthropoda > Insecta > Hemiptera > Delphacidae > Conomelus > Conomelus anceps. The sequence goes on along the minus strand of OX418219.1, from coordinate 18,967,583 downwards.
TATAAACTAGTTCTATGTTCCAACCTAAGCTTTGTCTATTACCATTGCGTAGTTTTTGATGTATTACAAATGACGATGTTCAACTGTACTGCATTTTATAAGTTTTGTACTGTGTTGAATAAAAATATGATTGATTGATTGATTGTGAATGAATATCACAATCACCCTGACAGAATCACCCGCTCAACAAGCGGTCAATTACTCATTAAATTTACTCTCACGTTCTTAAAATGTGAGTGAGAGCAACAAGCTGAGTCACCGAAATCACTTCCACAAAATTTAGAACTTCAAACGTGTGTGAGACACTCAAGAAGTGTTACGGAACTGTTGGTGTATAAGATATGACATAATCTCGCCGTATATACCGGCTGTTGTTGTTGTAAAGTCGTAAGCCGCGGTGAAAGTGCAAGCGAACCAGCATTTAGCGTTGGTGAGGGGCGGAGAGGGGGATATCACTATCGACGTCCGGTGACTTGGTGTCCATCGGCGCCGTAGTCAAAGCGTCGAAGGCCTTGTCATCGTCTACTAGTAGGCCATCGCGAGCGTCGCCGCGTCCTCCAAGGCCGCGCGTCAAAATCTTTGAAATCGTCTTCAACAGTTTAGTCCATTGATAGGTAGTTTTCCAAAACGTTATCGTATAAATCCTTTGAAATCGTCTTCAGCAGCAATTACAGTGACAGTGACCACTGTCAAGTGTAACCGTGACGCTTATTAGATCAGTAACACCGCGACCGATTTACTTCCGAAAATATGTTTTTTTTAACTGGATGTGCGACATATCAAGAATGTGAAAATTTTTTGTGGTACAGTAGTTCTCTTTTTTTATTTCTGATTTGAAACTAAACAAGCAGTGAAATGCAACTTTGTATGATATTGTGCAATAATAAATAGCCTACACAAGTAGTACTTTCAAAATCCACATAGCGTTTTCAGTAACAGCTCTCACGTTTACTTCTGATTTGAAATTACAGTGAGGCGCAACCTGTATGATATTGTGAAATTAATGCATATAGGTTTAATGTGGTACATAGGCTATTTAGCGATTAAATTATAATGATATTAGCTCTTTAAAACTAATTTTTAACTACACATAATGAATCATCAATCACTAAAGTTAAATACTTAAGTGACTGGTGTTGAGTATGTTCGATGTTCAAGCATTTGTTGGTCCCTAGTTATTTGAAACTTGATAGATAGTTGCAATAGTGATTGGACTTATTGTTGCATTATTTAGAATTGAAGAAATCTAAAGTTGTGCTAGTGATTGATACTCAGGCCAAATTAAAGTTAAAAAGGTTTGTTTAAAACTCAATCGACTTACAAGATAAGCTGCTCTGTTAAATGATACATTCTTCAGTGTCGCTTCCCAAAGTTATAGTTTTTTATCTATGAGAGGCCTATGGTACATTCTATGTACGAAATATGACTAGAGGTTTTTTTAAAGCATAGAATCACATTTTATACAGCAAAATTATACATCTCAATCAGAACAAATAAAAAAATATATCAGAGTTAATTATGATAAACAGGTAAACTAACCGATTTTGCTAGATCCTACGATCTTTATTTGGAATAAAATCTCTAGAAGAGCTTGGCATCTTATAGAGCTTTTATAGAGTTTTACACTCTAAAAAACTCCTTTCAGGCATGGTTTAGTATTCAGTTAGCTCATCAGCATTAGGTCTGTGCATTGAGCAAAATTATTGCAGAATAATTTTAAAAAAAGAGTTTTTTTATAATCAGTAGAGTTCCAGACCAGTTTATTAGACTTGAAAGAATCAAAATCATGTGAATACCGACTTACTAAGTTAATCATACTGGGTCAACATCTTTACATGTAACATCTATATGAATAAAATTAAGAGTTTTGTCTGTACATTTATCAGAATTATATATTTTTTGGTTATTTTTACGTTTTATACATTAAAAAAGCCGAAACAAGTCTTATCTCAATTTCTGTCTGTCTGTCACGGCCCCGAAGGCATTTTACGCGGCCTTCTCCTGAAAAAAAAATAACTTTTTTTTAAACAGAATACTAAAAGTTTAAAAACCAAATATTGTGAGATTTTGGATATATTTCTTCTAAGTTTTATTACCACACTACAACAAATCACGTGATTTATCATGATATATCAATCAGCTGTTCTCAAATATTCTCTCTGATAACTGTCACTGAATTGTTTACTGCGATGTTTTCCATGACGAAATACTTAATGAATAATACTAATGAACAATCTAATATTAAAACTCACACTGTATTTCACTTTTAAATAATGTTTTACTCACATTTTTTGGAGATGCTTGAGGAATGCATTTCACTTCTGAGAAAAGCATCTCCAAAAAATGTGAGTAAAACATCATTTAAAAGTGAAATACAGTGTCAGTTTTAATATTAGAATTGTTTACGTTCTAAGTAGTTTACTAAGCTGCTAACAACTTCTGTATGTCTTAATTCTAAACATAATCCGTACGAAGGACGGGTACAATAGCTAGTATTATTAAATTTAATAAGTAAATTACACAGGGTTAACATTATATAACAATGTAATGAATGAAAAACTTTCTTATTTGTTACATTAGATTTGATAAAAAAATCAATTTCAAATTTAATACTTCACTTCAATTTGAAAACGTCAATTGATAATGCACAAATCTATGTAGCGTATAGTAAGCTGATGTAATCAAACGAAAGATAAAAAACTTGGTTTTTGGAATGATCCCTACTTGTAAATATTACATTGAACTGAACTGAATAATTAGATTCTTCCTGAATAGCTCTGTCCTAAAAACATTTTATTTTTAAAACTTCTTTCAAAAAATAGCTTAATTTCAATTGGGATTTAAACGGGGAAAATAAACTGGTATTTATTCCGGTAGTAGAGTGATTGCCACATACTGTGAATTTTCATCTCAATTTTAGGATAATCAATGAAAATCTGGTGAAATTAGGGAAAAATTGTTTACATCGATAAACTCATAAATAATTTACTATTCACAACTAAAATATGTAATAATTAAATAATAAAAGACACTGATTTATCAATATTTCTATTCAGGATAACTAATTTCATTCAAATTTACTGTATAAATTTTGCGTGGATGAAAATGTGCACATGTACAAACATGTTTATAAATAGCAAGAATACCTGAAGCTGCAAAAGTTGGGTACATAAGAGTAGAAGTTCGAGAAGATACTTGAACTCACAGTAAACATCATGAATACTTTTTTAAGAAGTCAAATAAATATACTCTCTCATTTGATGAAATCATTCACTTTTAATGTTTCAATACCAATTCAATGAACAGAGAAAGCTATTGAAAAAGTGGCATATTTAGTGGCTGCTATTGAAAGGCCAGTTCCTTAAAATAAATTTAAGCTAGTAAGTAGTTATAAAAAGTTGGAGTTGGAGCCAATAAAGTTCAAGCTTTCCACTTGTCTGGATTTTTTTGTTGACAGTGAGACTGAACTTGTTGGTGTTCACTAATTGGACAGGTGGATTCACAAAATCAAGCAAACGCATACTGAGCTTTTAGCAAGCATTTGAAAAGTGAAGCCGAATACTTGATTAAGGAAATAAACCTGTGAAACTACTTTCTTCAAATTCATGCCAATGCGAGATTGAGCTTGAAAGTGATCAATTTGAATTCCAGCAACTTGGCAACTTTTGCAACTCTTTAGACCTTTAAAGTCATGTACCGTTGTATTAAAAAATATTTCATGAATAAGACGATTAGAAATTTCTCTTAACTTTTCCTACAGCCTACAGTTACCAAGTTCTTGTAAAACATTACGTTTCAAGTGGAAGGGTAATGGAGCAAACATTATTTGTTGATATGATAGATGGGTAATAATTTATTGTTCTACCAATAATTTATCAATGTGAATCATCATGAGAAACTTCAGTAAAAACAAATTTTGACAGCTTTGAATCTTTAGATGGGTAATAATTTATTGTTCTACCAATAATTTATCAATGTGAATCATCATGAGAAACTTCAGTAAAAACAAATTTTGACAGCTTTGAATCTTACTAGATGGGTAATAATTTATTGTTCTACCAATAATTTATCAATGTGAATCATCATGAGAAACTTCAGTAAAAACAAATTTTGACAGCTTTGAATCTTACTAGATGGGTAATAATTTATTGTTCTACCAATAATTTATCAATGTGAATCATCATGAGAAACTTCAGTAAAAACAAATTTTGACAGCTTTGAATCTTACTAGATGGGTAATAATTTATTGTTCTACCAATAATTTATCAATGTGAATCATCATGAGAAACTTCAGTAAAAACAAATTTTGACAGCTTTGAATCTTACTAGATGGGTAATAATTTATTGTTCTACCAATAATTTATCAATGTGAATCATCATGAGAAACTTCAGTAAAAACAAATTTTGTCAGCTTTGAATCTTCTAGATGAGTTCATAATTTATTGTTCTACCAATAATTTATCAATGTGAATCATCATGAGAAACTTCAGTACAAACAAATTTTGACAGCTTTGAATCTTACTAGATGAGTTCATATCGCACTTGAAACAATTAGACCTAGGTTTTATATTATGTGCTCTGCGAATTCGCTTTAGTCACATACCTGCTCTTACAATACGTTTGTATCATGGTGTAATCTATTATTGAAAAACTAGCCCATTATTATTATATTGTCATTTTATTAATTTGTCATTTGAAATCAATGCTCAGCTACATACTTCTAACATCATAGTTTAAATGCATAAGTTTTAGATATACACACAAAAACAAGTATTATAATAATTTTTTGTATTGTAATATTGGACTATGTGTATAAGAACAACCGCAATTTAATATAAAATCTAACACTGTGTTTCTATTTAAATTATGATTTTACTCACTTAAATTGGAGGAATTTATTTCGTCTGTGATGTTTTCCAAGAACGAAATACTTGATGAACAATCTAATATCAAAACTGACACTGTATTTCCATTAAATATTATTTTCACTCACTTATACTGGAGATGCTGGAGGGATGCAATTCACTTCTGAAGAGAAGCTTCGACAGCCTGCTGCCAGGGCTAACCTCAACAAAACATGGCCTCTGGCGGCAGGCTGACGAAGCTTCTCTTCAGATGTGAAATGCATCCCTCCAGCACCTCCAGTATAAGTGAGTGAAAATAATAACATTTAATAGAAATACAGTGTCAGTTTTGATATTAGATAATTCATTTCGCTTCTGAGGAGAAGCTTTAACAGTCTGCCACCAGGGGTCGTGTTTTATTGAAATTTTTTTGAGTGGCTTATGTCTATGTTCAGAGAGTTGGTGTTGAGGTGGGTTGTTGAATGAGTAGAGTATATGTGTGTCTTGCGAGTTGGGTTCCTGTTTTTAGTTTTTAATTGGTGCATGCTATTTAGTTTTGTGACTGTTAGGTCTAGAAAGTTTAGGGAGTAGTCTGTTTCATATTCTGTGAATCGTTTATAAGGATTTTGTTTAGTTGAGTTAGGAGTTGTTCTCCTCAGAAGCAAAATGCATTTCTCTGGTTTATGTGAGTAAAGTCTTAATTTAAATAGAAGTACCTTACAGTGCCAGTTTTAATATTAGATTGTTCATAAAGTATTTCGACATAAAACATCACAGATTTTATCCGCAATTTATGCTTAAAAATCTTACTTTATACCTTATTGCATCTACTAAAACAACAAACTACATTTTTTAGGAAGAACTATAAGTACTCGCGCGAAAGCATAAGTAGCATAATAATTATTAGATTTTTTTAACTGGAAAATGAGTGCTATCGAAAATCATTGTTTTTTTAACGTTTGATTAACACAAGAACAAATACTGAATTTATTTAAAACAATCGCGAATATCTGTAATGTTTAATACTGAAATAAGTGTTAAATATCTCAATGAATGTCATCAACATTCAGGAACGGTTATTACTGCAAATCACGCAGGGCATATCATTAGGGTGCTCGAGAGATGATTGACCATTTCCTTTTAACTTACGGTGAATGACTATTATACGATTGGGAAAAGAAGACAAGGACTTAGACGATGCTGAAAAATGTTCCAGTTGTGCTAAATATTGTTCTGTATTTGATTCTTCCAACATACAATTGCCAAAGTGGGATAAATGGAGTTGGAAGTTTATGTGAGTCATCAGAGAATTATACTGATGCAGGTGAGTCAAAAAATGAATTTATACATTTGTTTAATGAGACTGTATATATTAACTGCTTTCTCTTTTAATTCATAATCAACAATATGTTCACTTCTATTTTTCTTCCAATCTCTTTTTTTCTCATTTCAGAGGCAATTCATTTTTAATTAACTTCAAGAAATGTTTTTTTTCTGTAATGTTTTCCATGATGTAAATATACTACTTGAAGAACAAAAAACTGGCACTGTATTTCTATTTAAATTATGATTTTTACTCACACTTATACTGGAGATACTAGGGAGATGCATTTCACTTCTAAAGATACATTTAGAAGTGAAATCCATCCCTCCAGTATCTCCAGTGAGTAAAAATCATAATTTAAATAGAAATACAGTGTTAGTTTTGATATTAGAAATGTTTTACCATTTTATTGGCATATACTCACAGAGAGAATTTTGATAGAATTTATTTTAATATTTAAGTATAGTTGAACAATAATTTATTAGTTAGTTTTACAGTACAAATTGTAGAGACTCCGATGTTCAAAATGAGAAGATAAATTACGGTTTTTATTAAGCATAGCGTGAAAGACTTTATAAGATGTCATAAATACACCCATACATTATGCTTTCCAAGACTTGATAAAATACTCAAGTGGAAAATATGTATTAGAACACTGCATAAAATGTGTATGGTACATCAATATATTTTCTTTCTGGAAAGTACTATACGTCTTTTGTGGGATTTCACCACATTGAAACCTACTCAAGACAGCCTTAATACACGATAAGTTTGCAATCAAAACAATTATTTAGGACGGCTCTGTGTGAATTTAAGAACGAGCCTAGTCAATAGTCTTTGATAATGAATATTGTTTGAAATTGATTGAATTATCAATATTGAAATATTTATTCTATTGTTAAATTATTCAAAAAATGAAAGCTCAAAAATGTTTTTTCATCAACTTCTGTACTGTACCTACTGACAACTATTGTAAGCAACCTGTTAAAATGTGACGCCTTGAAATTTTCTAGATGGCCAGCTGATTCTTGTCAAGAAATGGGCTCCTCTGATCTGGCTAGCACCGGGGGAAGAGTTTTATCCCAGCAGTACGACATCATTCTTGGAGCATGTTGTACCATTCATGCCATCAACTTGGTTTCATAACCAGGAAGCAAGAAAAATTGCATTTCTTCCTACTGGATCAGAGTCTCAACAATGGTTCCTTAAGACTCTTCATAGTGTTGGTAAAGTTATCAATTTTTATTGTATTTAAATTGCAAACTTGTTTTTGAGAATATCAATTTTTTAAACATTATTTAAACCAGAAACATCAATATTTGATTGAGTCAATCTGCTTTTCCTGTAATTTTTGAAAATCTAAGTGTAGGTGATACGAAAATGAAAAATAATACTGAGATATGTCTGTAGAATCTTTTCTTCTACTCAGCATCGTAGATGCAGAATATGTTATTTGATATTTCATTCAATGTCCTATTTTATTACATTCGTGAGTGTAGAGAATGGGAGCTCAGGTAAGTAGAAAAAAGCACTGATACATTGATATACTTACTCCGCAAATTCATAAAACCAGGGTGATTGACATTTCTGACCTGCAGAAGTCGCAACCACGACTGTCACTCTACACACATGTGGCTGTGACCACTGTTTGCACTTTCTGACGACATGCAGAACTACAGGTATTTAAAATAAGTAAAAGAAACATCCTCAACTGACACTAAGATGGGCTTCCTGCCGCAAATGAGAAAGGAAAATTCAAATTTATTATTTATATTTCATGGGGAGCAGGATGGCAATGTTAAATTAAGCTACTTTAGGTACAGTACCGTACTATCCACTCAAAAAGTACATATTTAAATTTTGGTGAGCATGTTTCCCAACTAATTATGAGCATATAGCACTAAATATTCGCCATGCTCATGTCAGGAGCAGATTATTCAGTGTAAGAATAAAAACAATTCTGTTAATTCAGGTTAAGAATATGCCTTTCCATCATAAAATATACTTTTTTGTAACTTTTTGGGGAATCACGCAGTAATAGTTCTAGTGGTGTATACTGCTGTAGGCCTATAGAAAGCTCAGAATAAATTTCAGCCATAATAAAAACTCAAATAACACTTTTAAGTGGAAATTAACCCACGTTATATGGCGTGACGGCCGTTTCACTCTGTTGCCAAGAGCATCATCAGACGACCCACAGTACACTGATTTAAGGCATGAGTTTGAGGGTTATGGACGTTGGAAGGGTGAAGGAGTGGGGGGGATGAGTAGGCGGGAGGTTTGAAATTGGGATATTTTGTCTTCTCACATACGGTACCCTCTTTGACAAAATAATCTCGCCGTCACGCCATAACGTGAATTAATTTCCACTTAAAAGTGTTTCTTTAAGTTTTTATTACATATTAGTGGAAACAAGATGGATCTTCAACATCATAATTTCAGCCATTTACCTCTCATAGTTGGTGGAGAAAGTATTCCTTTATCTTAGAAAAAAATATTTTCGTGAAATAAGTGGCAAAATTTTTCCCACTCTAAACAGCTCCAGACACAAGTTACTAATTATTTTTTCCAGGCTCTTGGAAAACTCTCAGGCTCTTAACTCTCACAATGTAAAATTATTACACCAATAGAAAAATAAATTTTCAGAGAATAATTAACGGCAATAAAAAATTTTGGAAAAAGTTTTTTTCACCTGTCCTGCTCCCTCAATTAGTTCTGCATCTCGTCCAAGTGAAAATATCTACTATTCTACTCGCAGTTTGTCACAGATCAAAAAAAAAAGCTCTAAAAAGAGGCAAAATCTATATTCTACAAGTTTTCTTAATACTTCAGTTCGAAATAGAGCACCACAGTCAATTTTAAGGTATTTAACATACCGTCGAATAATGTTCCTTTCTCTACAGTCTTAAATATTTTGGAGGATGAAGCCCACATAGGTCTGAGACCTGTGCCTGGGTAATGAGTTGGATGACGGTGATTGATGAGCTGGACCTAGTTTTAGGTGGGTTCCGAAACACTAAGAAGTGATTTTACAGTAGAGAAATGAGTCTTTTTTGCTGGCCAATCTAATCGGTCACCCTTACAAAGAGTGCCCAGGAGAGCGCAGCTTATCTTTATCTGATTGAACAGCTGTTACCTGCTACGGCTCACGGCTATCACTTCCCAAAACTAAACTAAACTAAAACCATAGACTCTTTATCAGATTTAAAAACTCATTTGTTCTAATTTCCTTATGGCTAGTCTATTTACCACTTTTTGTAGTTTAAAATTAAGTAACCATTTTTTTAAGCTTATAATCTACAAATATTTCCCTTCTTTGTTGTCATCCACTCTTCCTCTTCGCAAGGAATTTCCTTAGTTCAACCTAAAATATTAAACAATCCAAAGCTATTAATACATATTTCAGATTCTGTTTTTAACTCATATGAAATGCACTTACATTGCAATATGACACTTGCGTGAAAAATAAAACATTTTGTATTAAATTGCGCAAACATGATACTCATATGAAAAATTACAGTTAAAAACAGTTGATTATAATTTTTAAAACTGTCATTCATTTATGAAAAATTAGTGGTGATTAGGTGAACGGTAGATAAGTTAATGCAATAGCATTGAAAACATAATAATTTCATTAATTATACCCTGCCTTGAATAAAATTTAGCAGGCCAATTCATTGCGTACTTAAAAGAATTCATTAGCCTATTAGAATTCATGAAGCCTTCCTACTGATTCAAATACACTGACTGATTCATTGACAAATTCTTACTGTTTCTTGATCAAAATCATCAGCATAAATCTACAATCAATTTGCGAGATAATAGAAGATAGAGATTTGCCGGATACACCTAATACAGTAATTGATTCTTTGTCTATACAAATATTAGCTTTGAAAAAATATTTTTTTGTTTTTTTTACATTTTGCAGATAAACTGCTATTCAACAAGTCATCTATTTTATATGGCGAAAATCCAGACAAATATTCAGTAACTGTATATGCGCATGTGACAAAATGCAAGAAGAAAGGACATTTCCATGTCACCTATTGGCTTTTCTATCCATATAACCGTGGCAAGGAAGTATGCACTCTGAACACATTAATGGGAGTGTTGCCAATTCCTCGCTGGCTAGATGGCAAGTGCTTGGGATTGATGAAAGAATTTGGTAACCATGTTGGAGATTGGGAGCACGTGTCTCTCTATTTCAAGGTAAACGCTTATACAATTGTAGAAAAATCGAATTTAACAAAAAAAAATTTGAATGTATAGAATTAAATGCATACACATAGAGCACAAATGGAATACAACAGAACAAACTCATAAAATCTCAAATTGGTTGTTTAGTCTTTAGTACGAAAACAACTTCAATACAATAGTACCTAAATAACAGAATTTAATTATTTCGAATTCATTTTAAGTGCTATTAATTTATACTGAAGACTAACGGAATGGCGGATATTGACAACAGTATTAAATAGCTGATGGAAATCTATGTACAAAAATATATATAATACACCACCGGGAATTGAACCACAGACCTCCCAACTGCTGGTCGGGCGCCTTAACCACTAGACCATAGTGAACCTTCTGCACAGCAGCAATCATTTAATAAATTCTGTTTCTGTATATTTGTCACTTTGTTAAATTGTCGGTCACTTTAAACTAACTTGTGGCCGATATGGCCAAATTTAAAAATAAATGCTGCTGTACAGAAGGATCACTATGGTCTAGTGGTAAAGGCGCCCAACCGGCAATTGGGAGCTCCGTGGTTTGATTCCCGGTGGTGACTGATATTTTGTACAGTAGCATTCATCGATTTTCATCAGCTATTTAATACTGTTGTCAATGTCCGCCATTGCGTAAGTCTTCAGTATAAATTAATAGCACTTAAAAGGAATTCGAAATTAATAAATTTTGTTTCTGTATATTTGTCAGTTTGTTAAATTGTCAGTCACTTCAAACTAACCTAAATAAAAATACCTTGTTTTGGGCAATAGCTTGTTGTATTCACATTGATTGTATGTTAGTTAAATAAATAAATAAATACTGTATTAGTTATCTCTCATTCAAAGAATCAGTCAAGAAAACTTGCGCCAAGTTTGTGTGAGAGATTGTTCTGTATTAGAGATATTAAAGTTCCATCTTATGTACTATAGTCATCTTCTAATAACGCTGCATAAACTGTCAGATTTCACCAATCTGTGGAGTCTTGAAACTATACTCTAACTTCTTGATGACTTGACTTGATCATGATTCAAATCGAAAGAGCACCGTAATAAATTTACTAATAAATGAGTGCTACATAGCCTGATGGATTAGTGATCCCCAAAGTAGGTAGCTTAGATATATCACAGTTAACAGCTTATAGCAGAACCGCAAATAACTACTGAATTATAATAATTTCTGTAAAAAAACAATGAAGGAGGCCTCTTTGATCAGCTGGAAGAGCCCTAGGACTAACTTCTTCCCTAATAGTCCTAGAAGGTTGAAATTTGAAATGTAACCTCAGTGGAAGGTGACAAATAATAAAATCAAGAATTTTTATGAGAACGCAGCAACGCGCGTCGGGCAAGCTAGTATCCTTATAAAGATGAAAAAGCAGACATCAGAAGTGTTCATAAGGATCACAACCAAAAGATGAAATGAAAATCAATGAAGTAGTAGCAACAATCAATTAGACACCAATCAAAGTAAAGACACCGTAGGCAGAATTAAATATTATATTCCTAGATTTCTTGTTCTATGACGAACTGCGTTGTTAATATTAACTTTTTTAGTGAATTCAACGACTTGCAGTCAAATTTTTATCAATAATAAGTAGAATTTACTTACTCTGTTGGCCGCACGTTTTTGGATCTCCAAGATTCGAAAACGTTCGGCCTACAGAGTAAGTAAATTCTACTTATCTTAATAAAAATTTGACTGCAAGTCGTTGAATTCACTTAAAAAGTTAATATTAAATATTAATAATAGAGGTAGAATGAAAACAATAAAAGTAGACTACTACAAATGAATAGAATTTATTATTTACGCACCTTATTAGAATTAAGGGCATCAGAATCAAGAAGCCCGAAAACTAAACAAATTAATCCTTTTAAAATACCAGTGAAAAATTTAGGTCAATTGCAGCTAAAATAATTACCTAATTTTTTAATGAATTCCAAGTTGATTAATGTCCGGTTTTTGAGTTGTTCATTAAGTTTAATGGATCATTAACCCATTGCTCCAGCATTGAGATAATGGTCCATTAAGTTAATGAACAACTCAGTAACCGGGCATGAGATTGTCAAATAAATTTGATTATGCAGTACAGTACAAGTTTTATTTTGACAGGGAGCAGAGTATCCAGCTGAAATGTATGTATCAGTTCATAGCTTTGGAAGTTACTATAAATTTGATGAAACGAAAAACCAGTTCTTCTTGCACGGAAAAATGGCTGGATACCGTCCAAAGTTCCCAAAAAGTGTGAATTTGTTTGAAGGAAGTCATCCGATTCTGTTTGCGGCAAAAGGATCGCATGGACTTTGGGCTACCCCAGGTACCGTATCGTACAATAAATAATTATCTCTTCAAATTGTATTCAATGCAACTGAATCAAGAATTATTATTCTGCGAAAAATGCAATAAATTATTGAAGGATAAGTCACAATTATTTCACAAGATACGAATTATAATATCAAGTAATAGTAGACTATATATAAAGGCAATTATAGTAGTTGTATATGAAAGCAATGTTTCTTGAAGGAAGAAAAAATTATTGATACATACGGTAGTTTATTAATTTCGGATTCCTCTAAGTGCTATTAAATTGAGTTCTATATATTTGTCAGTTTGATAAATTGTCAGTTCCTTCAAAACCAACTTAAAACAAATAAATTTTCTATATTCAATAATTATTATTGTATAGAAATAAGTGTATTTCTACATTTTTTTTCACAAAACTCCAATTTCAATACTGTTTAAATACGGTACCCTTATCATGAGTTGGAAGAATCAACTATATTTTATAATACTGACAAAATATTGTAGGTTAAACTGAGGCTAGCAAATAATTCTTAATTTTTTTTTTTAAGAATGAAGCCCACATAGGTCTGAGACCTGTGCGTGGGTAATGAGTTGGATGATGGTGATTGATGAGTTGGACCTACAGTTTTAGGTGGGTTCCGAACCACCGGGAAGTGATTTTACAGCAGAGAGCAGTGTCTTTTTTGCTGGCCAATCTAATCGGTCACCGTTACAAACAGGACCTACGACAACGCAGCTTATCTCTCTGATTGAACAGATACCTGCTACGGCTCGCGGCTATCACTTCCCTATAATTGATCAAAACCAAATTGATTAATCTTAATGTTCATGAATATTGAGCAGAATAATGAATAAACAGAATGAAGTTTTTATATTAAACTTACAGTATTGATTAGCTGTAACTTACAATTTTTATCAAGAAAAAAAAATTGAATTTCATCCTTCAAATTTGAAACATCAATTGGAAATTATTGCCATCATGTAACCGACCTTTCAAGTTTTTACCCTTTAATCGTCACTATCTCCTTCAAATTACATTTAAAAAGTTATGAAAATCCATTCAATAACAATTAAAGAATAATTTTCTTATTATTAAAAAAATGCCAAATAATGTCAGTGAATAGAGGAGACATTTACAAGTTTAGTCGATAATTAGGTGGTAGTCTCAATAAGAAATAGAATTTTTAATCGATGTTCAACTCGTAAATAATTTATTCGCAGGATCAATCTGGAGAATTTCAGTGTTAAGGAATAGTAGCGTACCTTAGTCTGCAATTTATTTCATTTTTATTACAATGTAGCCCAGCATTTATTGACTAGTTAATATTTTCATCTCCTAGATTACATCCAACTCGTAATGAATTTTTTTATTTAAGTAAGATTATAGACAAATCAAATCCAAAACCAAGTAATTGCTTTGCTTATAGTAAGACTAGAACTAACTCAAATTCAATTAGTTAGAATTTTTATTTCTCTTCAGTAGTAAGAAGTTGTTGAAATATTATTCTGTGATGTTTTCCATGACGAAATATTTGATGAACAATCTAATATCAAAACGTACACTGTATTTCAATTAAATATATGATTTACACTCACTTTAACTGGAGATACTGGAGGAATGCATTTCACTTCTGAAAAGGTTGACGAAGCTTCTTTTCAGAAGTGAAATGCATTCCTTCAGTATCTCCAGTTAAAGTGAGTGTAAATCATACATTTAATTTGAATACAGTGTACGTTTTGATATTCGATTGAAATAGTATTGTGAGTTGTCAAATATAAATCAAATAATACAATAGGAACTAGTGGTTACCTCTAGTAAGATTTTCAGTTAATGTTTTACTTTTTCAGGACGCCACAAATACGTTAACATCCCAAGTCTTTACGATGATAGCGGCTATGGAATAAAGTGGGCTACTTGGAAGTCTATTAGAATTATTAAAGATTTCAAAACGGACTGGCTACGATTTCAAGGTCGTTGGGGGAATCCTAGAGAAAAATGCGTTCCATTGTCAAACACCATATGCCAGCTTGTTGATGGCCCGACTGGAATACCAATGAAAAAGCACCACTTCACTTGCTGAGATGTTGTGTTCCAGAAATATTAGAGCTAATCAATAAAAATTCTTCATTGGTAATGAAGATTCATCATTTTCTAACCTTGAATGTTACCAAGGCGAATATGACGAAATCAAAGCTAAGTGAGGAAGGAAAGTGTGCATGGTGAAGGAGTCTAGAAAGCTTGCCTGGGCTTGTGAAAGATATCTGAAACAAATTAATGTCTGAACACTGGCCTATGAGAATCTCTAGATTATATATTTCAGCGTCTACGGTAGTCCACAAACAACAATTTGTTTCAATGCAATTGCTCTTTCTGCATTATTTGTCTGTGCTTTACGCGTGAAGATAATAGCCGCTACTATGTCGGATCTGAGTCTATTGCATGAGAATAACAAAAGTATGGCAGTTTGTAAAGTACAGACCACGATGTTTACGAATGGTCACGATGGCCTACGTGAAGAGCTAATGCCTATCTAGCCTTCTACAGAACTTAAACAGCCCGGTGACTGAAGGTTAAATTAATGACACGTGCCATCCGACTTATGCAACAGAATGATTTATCCTTGCTCGTCATACACTTCTTCAGGAAAAGTGTCTCTGGGCATGTTCATCTAGGCCTAAGTTGAAGGAGGAAGAGAAGAAACAATTAGAAGGGTAGGGGTAGCTGATTAACTTCTATATTATTTCGCAGTGTTTTGCTCCCAGCAATTGGGAATATCGTGTTACTCAACTTGTCTTACCCTATTATACTAGTAAATTATTTTTCACACTTTTAGTAGTTTTATTTTAATCCAAAATTATTCACATTAGATATAATATGGTAGTGGATATGAAAATGTCAAGCAGCTAGCAAGTGTGCGCGCGAATTGTATTGGCATACATAAAATTAGAGTATAATAAATAAAAGAGAACGAATAAAACTGCTACATTTTGGAAATACATCCTACATGTTAACTTGTGCCATAAAACTCAAATTGCGATTTTGACTAGTCATGTTGGAGCTGTGATGAGGTAGCCGTTTACACAATGATTGTATTAGGACTGTCTTTAAGCCACATATGTGAGTTATGGGCACAAGTGAAGCGATTGTCCGAAACATCTAACGAGTGGCTGAATACACTATTTTATTCACTACTATTTCATTATCGTCTATATAAACTATTTCATTTACAACTACTACTACTACTACAACTACTCGATGAATTGATACACACCATATTTGAAAATTATTCGTGATTTGGGTTCGACGAATATGAAAACTCTTTGATGACGAATATGAATTATTATAAAATCTCTAGTCAGTATTAATACCGGAATAAAATACTTAATTATACAAATATCTCCGAAGAATCAAATAAAAATAGTCTTAAGTCCATCGTTACAGTAGTTTTTGAGATAAAAAAATTCAACCAAAGGTAATTCATGATTTTGCAAACCAGATTTTAATTGTCATTCTTTCAATATTCTAGAAAAGGAATAAATTTAAAGAAGGAAAGGCAAAAAAGCACCAATGTCCATTTATTCAATGTATTTCATTGGAAAACTAGAATATTCTCAATAAAAATATCAGATTCAATAATGCGGTAGTTGAAATCACAAATATTTCGATATTGACTTGTACAAAGTCTTTGGATGGATTCACTTGTTCAAAACTATTTTATTATAAGATAAGCAACATAGTAATACTCTTGTTCTTCGCAAAGACCGTAAAAGTTTGCAGTACCACACACACAAGTTTTGAATGTTCACAAGCATTATACAGCGGACTTTTATGTTAATTGCTACATTAATTTAGATGGAAGAATAAATTTGACATTGAATATATTTGATTCAACCCTGGTATTTTAGAAAATTTAAAAATTAGGATATCTTTTCGAATATCCTTTTTTTAATATTAAAATCAAGATTTTAACAATAAATTTACATAATTTCCTTTTAGCCAATCAACTTAAAAAATGTCACACAATGGCTAGTTAATCTTTAAAAAAGGCATCACCATCAAAAAAGTCAAAATATTTTACTTTAAAATAATTTATTAAAACTAATTTATTCCTATAATTTATAACGCAACTATTTTTCAAAATAAAAACCCACTTGGATTTGGGGCATAATTTGACAGATTTGCATGACTTTTCGAATCAAAACTATAAATAAACTGCTAATATTTTACACTGTAATAGTAGTTTATGCAACGATTTTATTTTGACCCTTATTAAGGCACGAGTTAGATGTAAGTTATAACACGAGCGAATGCGAGTGTTATAAATATCTCACGAGTGCCTTAATGGCCAAATAAAATCGTTGCATACACTATTTTATCTACGACCACTAGTATACATTTAATTAAAACAATTTCATTTTACCTGTGACTGTCAGAGATACCTAACCTCTCATCTCAAAAATATGAGAAGTTATAGTAGATTGTTAGGTTAAAGTAGCTGGTGTAGCAGTTTGATGAAATCAGCTGATAGTTTCACAATATTGAATTACGATATTGATTCCATCAAAAATGCTTCTGATTGGTCCAGAACCCGTGTTATAATGTAGAACCTGTACTATAATGAGCTCTTTATGCAACGGGTCTCAAAAAGCATTTCGAAAAGACAGCTGTTTTGGCATCAATTGTGAAACTGTAATGTATACATTATGACATGGTCGTAGATAAAAGAAGATTTATGAAATATATTAGTTATATAAAGTTATTTCAAGTTTTAATAAAGTAGAAATCAGATTTTGTGAACAGTTGTTCCAATTAAACAGAGCATTTTTTCATTAAAAATACAAGACGTAATATCCGTAAGGAATAAGGCTATTTGATGAAAGTTGAGGTGCTTTATGTACAGTAAAATATAACTGAACAAGTTTACAACAGTAATAAAATAATTATTCAAATATTAAATAATCTAATGAGCCATGCATAGCATAGCAGTATATAATATTGTTAATCTGACTTAACTGGACTCCTTAACTGGAATCTCCAAGACGTAATCTACAAAAAAAATTCTATTAAGATATATAAATCCTGAGGTACCGGTAACCGTCCAGGTTCAATTCAATTCAATAAATTGTAGTAATTGATTATTTGGCCCACATATACTGTTTATAACAAAATAAGATCTAACGACCTGTGTTATAACGTTGCCCTAATTTTGATTTTACCCATGCAAATGCAGTATTTCAACTCAAGTTTTTTCATAATTTGATTTTATACATTCAAACACACTATGTCAATTCAAGTTTTATCATAATGAGTAAATTTATTTCACTTACAAATAGTTTGACATCTGTATGGCAATATTCAATAAAAAATATTTTTGTATACTATACTGTTAATGAGGTACAAATAGTATCATTGGGTTTATACAATAGATTGTGATTCATTATGAACATTCCTGAATTATTTTGCATTTTTATTTTTCGTTAGGCAAACAACGGACTTCATTAGTTTAAAAAAGTATTTTTTAGTTTTGAATTAAGCCCCTACAAAGGCTACTACGTAGACTTCATGGAACACTAAAACAAGGAAATAATGTTGGTACCTAACATGACATTAAAGTAAATATTCTTGAATTACCAATATTCTATAATTAAAATTTTCATGCAGTACCATCACATTAAAAAAAAAACATGTTAATGACTAAAGTAATAAAATATGACTTTTTTCATACTAGTATAAAATACTTTCAACTTACAACTAAAAGGCACACATTATTCTTAAAATATTGCTGAATATTTTTAATCAAAATCTGTAGACTTGCCTTAATCTGACTTCGGCGTAATTATTAAAAGTACTATAATCTAACAGTCGAGAATTAAAATAGATATGGAATCACGAAGATGCAAAACAGCCAAGCTAGTGAAGCATGTAGTTGGTAGCCCTTGCCAGCTGAAAAATTGAACAAATATCATTGAGAAACTAATTAAAATCAGGAGTAATACAATTGCTAAGGACAGTAATAAGGTTTGCTAATGAATAATACTGATGTTTTCACAACCACTTAATAGCCGTTTATGTAATGATTGTATTATGAATGCCTTTAAGCAAAAGGAGAGATGCAAGCTTCGCTTCGCTCGTGTTTTAAACATCTCACGAGTTGCTTCAAAGAAAAATACAATCGTTGCAAACAATATTTTATCTCCGACTACCAATAAATTATGTTTAATTATCTTACCAATGAATTCGATAGCTTGCCCAAACTATAGCATTCCCCGTAACATGGCACAAACGGCGAGGTGGAACTACCTGTAAGGGTCTCCCCACCATTAAAAGCCATACGCTTATTATTATTTAATGTAAGATTGTGATCAACAATTCAGATTTGAATAAATTGATTTCAAAATGTTCAAATCAGATGATGTGACTCTTGAATAACATTCATTTCAACATTGTTTTAGAGAAATCTTGAATTCTGATTGTTCTAGACTCCTGTACTGAAAAGTGGCAGTAACGTTAAAATAGCTTCATTATGACACTACTTTGATAAGGTATGGGATAAAGAAAGCTGTATTGAAATCATTAGTAATTGTATGTTTAACCTCTTATATCTACTTTATAACGTAGCCATAGATAAATATTATTGAGACACGAGATATCATAGTTCCGACTGTCATGTCTTTTTCAATCTCAATTCAACTGATTGAAGAAAAACAAATTGAGATTAAAAATGACGTGACATTCGAGACTCCAGTAGCCTATATTGTGTGTCATTAACTCGAGTGATTGTGACAACAAAAGTATTATTCATTATGAATATCTACCACAATATCACCATCACCAATGCAAAGAATATTAGTTACGATTGAACCAAGATCACATAGAAAGTCAATAAGAGCAGTAATGCCACTATACAGAAAAGTCCAATAGAACCAACCCTCAGAGATCAAAAATGTTGAAAACACTAAAAAAAATCTTATGCTGAGTAATATCCTCAAGTACTATAACAGCAAGGAAGAGTAATGTCTACTAACCAGAGTACTTTAAGTTACTTCTGGACGGACACCAACAAGGATCCTGTCGAAATTTTTTCCAATGACTGAGCAGGTACACTAAAATGCTACAGACTTATGCGTTGGATGTTGAGTGCAAGCATCAGTTTATTAAAATTTTGTCATCAGTTGTTCGATTTAATATCACATTCGATTATTTATTGTGTAACGATTCAGTTCAATAAAATGTGGACCTACAAGGCACTGCGAAAATAGAAATACAGGCTTGGTGACCTGATGCAGGGTGACTTTCTGTAGAGCACAGAAATGAATTAAACCTCACCCTCAGTTCCATTTGAGCAGTCTAATTAATTTCTGTGTTTCAGAAAAATCGACTTGCTGTACGTTTTATTTGAACCGGTTCTCAGTGCACATGGGACTGTCAAACCAATGACAAACAACACATAAGTTTGTACAAATAGTAGTACAGTACACTTTTTACAGACAATTATTTTACCAAGCTGAATTTTGAGTACTGTACTACTACACACTAGTCATGCAGAATAATGGATATTTTACTAATGCATTCTATAGCAATGAATAGATTAAACGTTAAAATATCAATATAGTTCATACTTGATACGTGATAAAACTTCGCATAGCAAAGGCCTTTGAATATAAACTTGTCAATTTACGGGAAGAAATATGCAGATCCCAAGTATCAGGTGTTTCAAAAATGAATCAACCCTGAGATCAAATGACAGAAGTCATGCATGGAGGTGAATTTTCAGTGCCCCAATCGATATTTAAGCAACATTCAGTTGCATGTCAACTATCTGAGTCTATCTGGAATGCATTAGTCGAGCATTAGTCACAGTAGTTGTTTCATCAAATTAAGTTTTTCATGATGATATTATCATTGAGATCCTTGGAACTTATCCTATAAGTCTGCTTGCTTTACGAAGTTGATAACAAAATTCTTAAACAATGTAATTGATTGACTTGAAACTCGAAATTCGAAAGATTATTTAAAGTGAAGTAATAAAGAAAATTTGAATGGAATCTATTTTAAAGTTACAGGGTATCAAATCCAACATCTAACTCTTTAACATTAGTGTACAATTGAATTTTAATCAGGAGCATGTTGAATATATAATATATTATATCCCATAGGTTGCGTCATTTTTTAAACACTCTGTAGTATCAGCACTTTAAACAGATTCCAAATACATTCGTGACAATATGGATCGAAAGAAGCACATAAGAGTAGTTGGGATACTTTCTTGAGAAACCTATCCCTATTATACACCTATATTGCCTAATGTTGAGCATTTGCTTTCATTTCATAGTATATTTTTTTGTACAGTAATTTTTAAGGAATGAATAACTTAACGACTAAGATATTGTAATGTATAGTAGCAATTTTCTGCAAATTACAGAATAATAATTATCCTTTATCAAACCAACCTTTAACACAGAGGTTGTCTTCGTTTGATGATTTGTAGCCAACTGCGCATGTGCAGGTGCTGTTGAAACATTCTCGAATGATGCCTTCCTCGGTTTGTCGGGAAACAATACATTCCAACGACTTATTGCATGGTGAGCCCAATTCTATAACACATTAATCACTCATTAGTAAATTCATACAGGCAAAAGACACAAATTGAATCAAAATAATAATAGTTATTATTATTATTGTCATTAGGCCTAACCTATCATTACGAAATACACGACATAAGTAATACGAAATAAAATAATGTCCAAAGTTGGCAGCTATTCCTTCATTTTACTCGATCAAAAATCTCTAGTACCTTCATTCAGGTGATAAAATAGATAGACTTCATGTAAAAGGAGCTGAAGATGGAATAAACATGTCACAAGTCTGCAACTAGCTTAATTACCGAAGTATTACTAAAATAATATGCATAAATGGATATAAAATAAGATTTTTCAAGTTTCAAGTGGATTAACGTGGTTATGTGTTGATAAACCAAAACATTTTTTCTAACCAAACATGTAAAGAATAAGATTCTTGAAATAAAATTTCTAATCACCTACTAGTCAAGTCGAGTTACGCCACTGATTAATAGAAAAATTAAAACGGTTCTGGCCCTCTGAACTTATTGGAGTAATAATTTGGCCGTGAGGCTGGAAAGTTTGTAGGCCCCTGAATTATAATATAATCATTACAATCATTTTCAATATTTTTCAAGTAAATAAAAGTTACTGATCAATGAGAGTGAAATAAAAACTAGACATTACTTTCCTCTCAATACAGTTGAGCATTTTTATGAAGATTTTTCTTCAATATTAAGAAGACTGCTATTTTGTTAAAACAATGAAACTATTCACATTTATATGCCTACAGACAATAATCTACAGATTAAAGATTTTAACATATTGAAGCGAAATATTTTTCAAGTAATTATTATTCAATGACTGTAGAATAATAAGTAAACATTACTTTTCTCCTTCATGCTATTGAACAGTATTTATTGTTGCAATTAGTAATGCAGTAGGAAGTTAGAAAGTAAATCAAACATAAAAACTGTAGTTTTTACATCAATGTACATCAGTAGTTGACATTAGAAATATTTTTATTCTTTTGCAACTTCACACAACTTACAGATAATTTTCTAGAGAATCCAAAATATTAATCAACTTACTGGACATGGTTATACGCCTAAATATATTGATTGCCGGAATATTTTTTCAGAATAAAGTGGAAAAATTAAATAATTTATTGTACACTTACGCAAATCAGGTATGCATTTTCCAATGAAAGCGTGATATGAATGGTCGCATTCACAGAAGCCACTGATGCACCTGCTTTTATCACCATATTGAGCAGTGCATTGGATGTCTTCTTCACAAGACGCTCTTTCGTCAGGACTTGCCACTGAAGAAATTGCATGAAAATTAAATTACAAATACTACGATTGAGAATTATTAATAATAAGGATTCGAACATAATAAACCTAGAGGGAAATCTCCTTTGAATGTAAAAAGTCGTTAAATTTATCATAAAAAGTTAGTAAAAAACTTGTAATAATTATGTTTTTTCAGTACGAGTTCAGTAGATATTGTCTTAATTATGATACTTTTCATAGCGAAATAATTCGTCCATGTTTAACAGATCTGTTATTGTATTTCTAGTTCTATTGGAAATTATAACTTACTTTATTTTAATAATCACAGAGGATTTTCAACTTTTAACGAGAGTATTCATCGACTGATGTCTTGTTGTCTGATGAATTATCATATAAAATATGCCAGACAGAACAGAAATATAACCCGTGACCGCAGGAGTAGCAGTCGGTCAGAGATAGACTGCCACTTTGGATTCCTCAAAGATTTACTACTAAATTAAGTGAAATTAATACTTATCGTTCAAAAAACAACAAAAAAACTATCAAATATAAGATTAAAATATGTATAAATTGGAAAGCTTCTCAAGACAATTGACAAAGCAAACAGGCGACAAATTTTTCAATTTCAAAACAATTTTGACACTTCTCAATTTTTTTATCAACTTTCATTTCATTTTAAAAAACTAACTACAGTGATTGAATGTATTTTTTAAATATGGGCTTGTATATTTCGTTAACTGACAAATTAACTTAATTATTTAATATTAAATCAAGAATAATTACCAGAAAGACAAACATTCAAGTGTTTGCCAGGCAGGTACGGCTCAGGACAGGCGCAAACATTATCTATGCATTCAACAAAAGGAATCGGCCGGCAATCTTCATTTTCTTTGCATGAGAATCCAAGCTCTAAACAATTTTTGAGAGAAAATAGAATAGAATATTTATTTATTCAACACAGTATAAGGATGGGGCATTACACAGTTGAATATCGTCAATAACTTACAACTAAGACATTTAATACATTATGTCATGTATGACTCAACCAAATCACAGATAATTTTAAATCAAATTCAAACATTAGATAGTACATTCCAGGCACATTTAAGGATTAAGCAGTAATTTATTAAAAGGAGTCGGTAAGAAATTCATCAATAGAGTAGCATGCCTTGTTAACAAGCATAAAATTTTAGAGATTCGGGTAGCTTGTTATAAAATTTCACAGCCGCATAACTAGGCTTCTTCTCAAACATTTTTAACTTATGAGGTTGTACTGCAAAATTTCCTTTTCCTCTTGTATTATAAGAGTGCATATGTTCATTTAATTTCAAGAAAAACAATTAAAAAGAGAATATTTGCGAACAAAAACAGTTTTAGATGAATCTAATATCTGTATTTCTATTTAAATTATGATTTTTACTCACTGATACTGGAGATACTGGAGGGATGCATTTCACTTCTGAAGAGGCTGATGACGCTTCTCTCTAGAAGTCAAATTTATCCCTCCAGTATCAGTGAGTAAAAATCACAATTTAAATAGAAATACAGTGTCAGTTTTGATATTAGATTGTTCATCAAGTATATCGTCATGGTAAACATCTCAGCCTTTTAGAAGATATCAGAAATTTTTAAACGATAAATTATGCCTGCCAAATCTGTTATTCTGTGATGTTTTTCATGACGAAATAACTCACTTATCGATTTTCTCAAGTGTCGGAAATAAACATTTAAGCATTTCTGGCGTGACTAAGGAACCTTAAAATTCGAGAATGTTGCATCATCTGCAAATTAAAGAATTATAAAAACAGAGAAATTTATTTACGGTTGCTCAAAAATTCAAAAGTAACTCCTTATTGAAATTTAATGAAATATGACGATTTTCATTCTTTCCACAATTGAACTTAATTATTGAGAATGGATATGTTTAATCTGCTTCTTTACTGATATTTAAAATTAAAAGTATGGACTGATAAAGAATACAATTTACAAGGTTTCTGTAAAGGAGAGTCTAGTCTAGACAGGGATATTTATTGCCATGGGGAGCATAGGCTAGAGCAGATGTAGCAAGTCAATCTAAGCTCTAGCTGAGAGAGCACTCGCAATTCTTGCATCTAGGTTCTAAATCATAGCAGAAACATCAAATCTGCTCTATGCTTCCGTTCAGAACGGCATCTCAAGGATTGATGACAAATTTTATTGGTGGATGGAGAATTTAGAAAAAAAACTGGATTTTAATTGGTAAAATAAATGGCCATAAACGCGTCTGTAGTAAGCATAGAAAGAAACAAAGAATGAAAGAAAAAATAAATTATAGCACGGTAGATGGAATTTTATCTGCAGACATCGATTATCAAGCTTCAGACAGAAAAATAGCACCGTTACTTATCAGTTTTATAAATTTTGTTTAAAAGTGGATTGAAAAATTACAAGTTTATCTGAGCCGATTTATCTGTGCATGTCCTTCTTCTACCTGTGAGATAACTAGTTGATTATTTGAACTTGAAAATAAATAAAACATCAATATTATTGTTGACACAGTCAGACACATCAATAAGCAATTCATTTCAGAGAATAATTATTGTATAGTAAAGCAGTGATAAACGTTTGAACTCCAAAATGTTCACAAAGCGATTAATTGTGATTCCAAGAAACGAGTATGTGCGAGCAAAATCAATTGTACATTAAACATTTCTGGGCAACTTGTGTCTACAAATTATAATCATTTAATAAAAAGTTCTGATGTAATAGATACGTAATATTTAAACCTGAATCAGGCAGTTTAGTTGATTTGAAAAAATCCGATGATTGCAGAAATAGAAATCGCCTAATGTAATTGATAATCATCAACCCATCGTTTTAACAAACTGAATCTGCGCTGTACTACCAAAAAATAACGTAGCAACTAAAAATTTACAGAAAATATTAAGTACCGAATGTGAATAATAATCCCGTACTAAATGATATTTAACAAGGAATGAGAATATTGTGTATCAAACATTCATTTTCCCCGTTCAAGCAACCAACCGCTAACTGATAGTGCTGGTTAGGTTGTTTTTCTAGTTGTCCAACAAAAAAGATTTCATACTTTTCTCCACAGAAATGTCAGCCTTGAAACATCTCCATAAGACTGGTTCGAATAAAAAATTATTTTAGCCTCCGGATACCAGTTAATAATTAAATACCTGCGTTTTGGTATCCAATAATATTATTTAAACCTTTATTAAAAAATTAGTCTGTTATAGATTTATCCCTGATACGTGAAGCAAGTGCATTGATAATAAAGTAAATTAATTAAAGTGAATAAAGTAAACTGCTGGATTAAAGCTGTTTTAGAGACTCTGTTCTCTGCTGTAGTCACTTTCCGGTGGTTCGGAACCCACCTAAAACTGTAGGTCCAACTCATCAATCACCATCATCCAATTCATTACCCACGCACAGGTCTCAGACCTATGTGGGCTTCATCCTCCAGAAAAAGCTGAGATTGGAGCACCGAGCCTAGCGATCAGAATTCAGGAGGTTAATCACATTTATAAGTAATGTCAAAGAATCACAAAATCAAATAGTCCAGTCTAATGAAGAAGTACTAACTTGTTTTAGGAATGCATTTTCCCTCTTTTTCGAAGTTGTCTATTGAACATATACAGTTGAACAGTACACAAACGGATCCTGAGTCTTCTTTTTGGCACTGGACATCTTCTTGACAACCCTCACCGAGACTAACTCCTAGAGGAAATAATATCATATGTTATAATTATCTTCATTCGATTAGTCTTACTATCAAGAATTAGATTATACCGATTAGATTGGCCAGCAAAAAAGACACTGTTCTCTGCTGTAAAATCACTTCCCGGTGGTTCGGAACCCACCTAAAACTGTAGGTCCAACTCATAAATCACCATCATCCAACTCATTACCCACGTACAGGTCTCAGACCTATGTGGGCGTCATCCTCAGAAAAAGAAAGAAAAAATAAAGAATACACTATACCCTTTAAAAAAAAATTATTTCCTTATTATACCTGCTTTGAGTGCTCCACGGGCAGCAGAAATGTATGAGAATGGTAAGATATATTGCTGCTACCCTTGAGTTGGAAGAGGAAACCCTTAAAAGTACCGAGTAGCTGCTAAAAATATGAGAATAAGTATTATAGCTAACCAAGTATTGCCGGTGGTCCAAGAGGTAGGATGGTATTAACAAGTTGGTTTCTAGCTTGGCTTCAGTTTATAATTTCGTTGCACTCACTACTTACATGTAAAGTGAGTGGAAAAAATTTTCAAATTAGCAAAATAATTAAGTAATGCAATGTAATGCTTGAAAACTACTTTTTGGCCTTTTATTACTGTATTTCAATAGTGAAAATCTAATTACTTTGTAGCCTAGTTTGTAACAGTATGCATTAGAAATAGGATATATGCAAAGTACAGAACTTTTGATTTAGATAGATAGATAAATAGATAGTTTATTCTCAAATAAATAAATTACAACAAAGGAACATTTCAATGTCTTACAGCTATTAGTAGTTGGAAGAAACAAATTAAATATAAGCTTAAATATTTTACATAAAATGTGATTTATGTTATAGGAAATATCAATAAACATTCCTTTTTAAAATGCCTACTGTTAAGCTAATTTGGAATACGTACATTTTCAAAACTAGTAAGTTTTCAAGATTTTGAATTATCAAGGATCTTTAAGAATACCGTATGGAAAAGAATAAAACAACTTTTAATAACACTAAAATTTAGTGAGAACTTCTTACAATACTAGATAATATAATTTTAGTTTGTTATGAGTTCTAGTGTGCACATCATAAACACAGAGTTTAAACAGTGTTAATTGTTTGTTAAACTTTTTAATTTCTCACTTTATTTTATCAGATATATCTAGCAAAACCAATGGTCAGGTGTATGAGTAAAAGTAAAGAAAACCCAATGAAGTTGGACAGGAAGATTGAACATGAATAAAAGATTCAAACAAAAAAATTATGCAGATATAAGGAATATATTTATCTTTACCTGACATGGAAATGTTTCTGATGTATGTTCATACCATCCTGATTTTAAAAGCAGTGAATTTCAAGAAATCTGAATTATTATGTAGTCTGAATACAACTCACCCTTTATACATTTGTCGTTTTGTTCTGTTGAAACAGTATGATTAGTATCACAGTTGCAAATTCCATTATTATCACAAGTTGCGAATTCTACAGTACTGCAGTCACCGAGTTTTTCACATTTTGCTCCTAGTACTTTGTTGGATACAACTGTAAAAGGAAAATATAGTCTCAGAATGCAGTAAGAAGTTTCACTCATACAGTTTTGAATAGAAAAATGGAAACAATAATTTGTTTCAGTTATTGAATGGAGCCAAAACACCCTATATAGAAAGAACGTTTCTCATACAGATGGCTGTTTTTTAGTTCATAAAACTTGTGGTAAATAGAAATCCATTATAGAGATTTCAGATTTTTTAAATCTGCAGTCAATGTTACTCAAAGCACAATATTGAAACATTTTTAAACAAATATATTTTCAAGATTTTGAATTATCTTTCTTTTATCAAGGAGCTTTAAGAATATGTGATGGAATTGAATAGGGCTTTAATAACACTACGATTCAGTGAGAACTTCTTCCAATTCTAGATAATATAATTTTAGTTTGTTATGAGTTCTAGTGTGCACATCAATGGACACAGAGTTTAAACAGAGTGTTGACTGCTCGTAGTGTACTCTATTACTGTTACCTATAAAAAATAGTTTCTGACGAAAGCTATAGTCTGAATAGGAATGAGTCATATGCACCTTCTGTTGTTTCAAGTGTTTGTTTTTTCTATTTTTCAGTTCCTCATTTTTATTTTATCAGATATATACATATATAAAGCAATGATCTTGGACAGGAAGATTGAAAATGAATAAAATATTTTAACAACTTGAAAATATACAATCTGAAACAAAACCGCACATCCACAACAAGAAGCATAGACAACTGTTGCTTTGTACAATAAAAGTCTTAGCTAGCACATCAGATTTTTCAAAAAATACAATCATATTCTATCAGCATTGCTTATTATAAGGAGAGTCATTTATGAATAATGGTGCTATCAATAGGTTATTATTCTACTCCATGCAACACAATACAGTAAATTAGTAGAGACAAAAGTATGTGGCAAAATATAATTATGCAGATTATCAAGCATTCAAAAGAGGTGAAGCAAGAGATGTACATGTAATTGGGAGCGAAATTAGTATAACTAACTAGAGGAGAGAAGAATTTATGTAGTTTCCAAAAATTTGAGTGTAATAGATTAGTGATTAGTGGACACAAAGAACGCACTACATAATTATATAATTATTTTTTATAATTATTATTTGTATAATTATTACAGAACTATTAAGACTAACTTTTTAAACAAATTATGCCACATTAACCAAACTAAAATTTAGTGCCTCAAAAACAAGCATGCTTCGACAGTAATAAGTGCCTCTTTTACCACAACAGAAAATGCTAAGGTGATCTTGATTTTCAAGATTATTTATATTTAGTCATTTTCGTTCTTTAATACTACTGCTATACACTGCTAACAGTAAGTTTCCAATTGAAAGTCTAGTATTATTAGAATCTAAAGAAATAATTATGGTGCAACAATATTAAGTTAATTAGAAAATAGATTAGGCCTATGTATTTGATCAGAAAAATTATTTCTGATATAATTTGAAATTTAATACAAATATATCATACGTCTTCGAATAATCCCTGCCAAGCATGCAAGGCACCTGCAAAAACATACCAGTATTTTGAATTGATTGTTAACAAAAATAAATTTCATCTCATGCTTGCAGTTTCAGTGAAATGGTCAGTATTCACATTTTTCCTAACATTCTTTAATCATAAAAGCAATTTATGCATTTTATTATAATAATACTGTTCATTTAATTCCTAGCAATTTACTGTTAGAGATCAGAGTGAAAACCTTTCAAGAGAAGTTCTTTCACCAGTAAATTGAAAAAAAAATAGCACAACGCGATTAAATCATTTTCATGTTTCCACAACCACATTTATTACATTTGTTATAAAAACACGAGATACTATAGTTTCGTTAGACACCAGGCCATTTTTCATACTAAATATGGTTGTGATAGCATCAAGTTTTATAGAGTACAGATATCTACCCGAACATCACTATAGCCAACACAAAGAAGATTTCTTATCAGATCAAAAATTATAAAGATACAGGAAAGATTGTCATCTTTACCAGCATAAAAATGTTTCTGATGCAGGTTAGTCTTTTAAATTACCACTGTGGTTTTAAAAGCAGTGAATTTCAGGAAATATGAATTATCATCTAGTCTGAACACAACTCACCCTTCATACATGTGTCATTTTGTTCTGTTGAAACAGTATGATTATTATCACAGGTGCAAATTCCATTGTCACAAGTAGCGAATTCTACAGTACTGCAGTCGCCGAGTTTTTCACATTTTGCTCCTAGTACTTTGTTGGATACACCTGAAAAAGAAAAATTTAGTCTCAGAATGGAGTAAGAAGTTCAAGTAACAAACAAAAAGTCGAATAGAAAAATGGAAACACTAATTATTATTTCAACTATTGCATAGAACCAAAACACCCAACTATAGAAGTAAGTTTCTCATACAGATGTTATGGTTTTTTCTTTCATAAAACTTTTGATAAATAGAAATCGATTATAGAGATTTTCATGTTTTTTTTTCAAATCTGTAGTCAATAGTACTCAAACTACAATATTTTTTGAAAATAATGTATAATAATTATAGTTGAAACACATACTTCGACCAAATGATCGATTGTTCCACACTACCACAAAGATCCTAATGTACCTGATTTCCATGATGAGATACATATATTTAAAGTGCTTATAACATATTTATGATTAGTACTTATAACTAATAACTTATATTTTAACTTGACTGCAGACCTGAAAAGCTGTCAGGCTCCCATGAAAGCTAAACACAGTTTGAGCGCTTATCTTCTTGATGATGATAGTATTGTAATTTTTGAATACCGCAATATTACAACACAAATATGATGGTAATACATCATAGATAATATAATGTATCCTAATATGAATACTATTTGTATTCGGATTTAGACTTCTCTCAAATAATGTCTTATATTTATTTTTTATAAATGAAAAAGTGCATTATAGCAAAGAATTGCAAAGATTGAATTTTCTAGCTGCCTATGTCATAAGAGCAGTACAATGAAACATTACTTTCGACTGATCACTAGCTCTGAACAATTAAACAAACTATAGCAAGCATTGAACCTTCAACTACCGGCAGAGCACCACTATTCAACTATTTTTACTCAATAAGTCGCAGTAGTTCGAATGCAATAAATACAAGGCCACCTGATAAAGAAACGAGAGTACGATCTCCTTTGTAATGAAAGCTATTCGAAAAATAATGTTTACCAAATTCGCCAATTACCAATACATGTCAGTGTATTATATTTTCAGTGTCTGGGTGGATACGTTCAACAACAAATAAAATATATAGAAACCTGAAAATAATTGAACAACAAAAGCATGATGATTTGAGCATAAATTATGAACATGGTTATGAGCCGAAAGAATCCACAAGGACATGCACTCATTTACAAATCTCTAATTATGGGATTTAATCTTGAAATAGGGTGTGGATTTTATTCATAGAATTTTATAAAACTTTACAAGGATTTACTTGTTACAATTGTACTATTAAATTTGACTTGAAAATAGGTGAGATATTTTACATTCATGGAGTACTGTCTTTACATTCATCAGTCTTTACATTTGTGAAGACTCGTGAGTAAAAAATCAGAATAGTACATTGTTATCTGGTTATTTTTGGCTTGAAATTAGTACTTTTTTCAGCGAATAGAAAATTGAATACGGTAAGTTATTCAATACTTGCTAGGTTCTACTTAAAAACGTAGTGAATTTATTCAGCATGAAGAAAAAGAGATCTATTACGTTCTAAAGGCCGTATTTTTGCATTTAAAGCAGATATTCTAGTTGTTGGACAAATAAGTCACTGTTAATGCACGTTTTTGGGAAAAAGGTTCAAGATAATGAGCTTATGATGAAAAACGCGATTCCCTATTCAAACATTATGTGATATGTGATTATATATTTATTGACAGTCGTAACTTCTTGAAAAAAGAATTTATTTCTGTTTATAAACATACTTGGAAACTATTACAATGCTCTAGAGATTTAATTGAATATGAATTAGCTTTATATTGAAATTTACTGTAACGCATCTGCCATAAAACAAAGTTTAGAAACTACATTTAGTAGTACATGCTGAAAATTTAAATTTAGATTTATTTTCATAAGCTTGTACATTTCCTACTGCCAGGCTTTGATTCCCTATCAATGAGCAACATTCACAAATCAATATTTCATAATATTGAGTAATAAACTGTGTATGAAGAACAGTTTTTCATTGGTGATATTCCACGGATTGTTCTCGTACTATCAAATCTAGTTTACAATGTCATCAAATAAAGTCAATCTTGAATTTCATTTGATAGATGATTCCATGAGTTTAAACACAATCTACTGTACGCTAGCCTAATTTATATATTTTATCGCAACATAAAAGTGTGATAAAAATGTAAATTGAAACATGCTATTGTATCATCGAATGAAGAGAAACCAACATTGTATAGGCAACTTGTCAGCTTTAGAAGTGTTTTCATTTTGGGCTAAATTATTTAAAATTCATTTATGTTCAATTGTACGGAGAAATTTGATAGAGTTGTAACTAGATTTATTAGTACGTCAATGGTATTTAGTACTCTCTACTGCTAGCACCACCTATTCACATCCTTTGGTCACAATTTGTAATCTCTAAGCAAAATTCAAAATCTTATCCATCACCATTCCAATACAATACAAGCAAAATTGTAGTTTAAATAAAAATTATCCATGGACAATAATATTAATAGGCTATAAACACAAATTGTTATGGATGCCTAACTTGTCACGTCTTGCAATGCATTGTCTTAGGCCTGTATCACACTATCAAAAATATGTTTGTCAAATAAATTTGATCAAAAAACAACATGGATTAACAACAGTTTTACTCTCGAGCGGCTCCTGTGTACGGCTGTTGTAATGTGTTTAGCAGGGACGTAGCAAGGCATTGGCGGCAGAGGCCCCCGCCAAGGGCGCAGGAAGCATAAGGGCGTAAAGTTGGTTTTGAATAGTAAGAATTAAATACAAATTTTTATGCACATTTGTAATGGAATCGTGGTAGGCTACTTAATATAATTTTAGAATATTAAACACATTTTCTGCGTTTCTACGTCGATACTTCATTAGAGATACTAGTGGTTGATTTTACAAACAAGTTGGTACAACAAAAAGATATCTCTCTGGACACTGGATCCCACCTCCTGAATGGGCTGAGCAAGAATAACAAAAATGAGTGAAGATGGAATTGATGGAGTTATAATAATAATAATAATAATAATCAATAAGACAGTGAATACATATAGGAATTTAAAGCGCCTGGGAAAACAAACGCATCAAGAGAAAAAAGACTTTGGGTTTGAACTCAGAAATGGCAGGCGATGAAAGCTATTTACTTTCAGCAAAATAAGCTTTTCAGAGGGAATTCTTTTGCGTTTTTGACAAGCTAACTACTGAAATTGCAGATCGGTCGAAAGCGTACCAAACCATATCGACTGACCTCCAGTGGAGGGTTCATCCTTAAAGATGGCCTATATCCAGACTAAACTGGCATCCTAAACTGGCCTATATCCAGACTAGAGAATTGTGTCAAAGACTTAGCCTAACAAAGTACCATGATGTAGATACCTAAGAACTGGTGAAGGAAATAAGTAGCCTATCTTTAAATTTCAAGCAAACGAGCTTATTAAAGAAATAGCAACATCAACCCACTTAGATCTGCTAAAAGCTATTCACTTCTTCAAACTCCAAGATGCTTATCCAAACATAGAAATTTGCTTGAGGATATTTCTCACCATGCCAGTGACCGTCGCCAGTTGTGAACGCAGCTTCAGTAAGTTAAAGTTGATTAAAAAAACTACCTGCGTTCACGAACTGGCCAGTCACGGCTGACAAGTTTGGAAATTCTTTCGATCGAGCATCAAACTTCTTTTTGCTTCTGTGAAAGCTTGAAGAGTCAAAATGTGAAGACGTACAAACACTGAATATAAATTTCTATTTCAAAAGCGATCAGGAACCTATCTTTTACTGAACATAATTAAATTACAATTTTAATTCTATATTAAACTATTGTGCACTATTATGTAAAATTAAATTACTTGCGAAGTTTTTATTCATTTTCGTGTTGTTATTAATCTTAACAAACAATAGACCTACAGATCGCGCGCTCAAGGGTCGGCCTCGACGTACACTACGGTACAAGTGCCCACAGAGTCAATCCGTTAAAAAATTATTAGGGTCTGAACACTGTCGTACCGGTTCAAACTAAACATACATTATATGTACATCACGCTCAAGATGATGCCGCAAACAGCTTTCAGTTATATCTCTATTTTGTGTAAGTAAATTGACTTTCTAAGGCTTAAATAATCGTCGTGGCCGAATATTGTGCGCACAATCGGCAGCTATGCTACCTAAACAAAGTTCTATGAGATATTTGTAAAACTAGCTAAAAACACGCAAAACTTACCATTTTGCATCTAAAATTACAAAAATTTTCCGGGGGGGGGGGGGGGGGGGGGGCTCTGGCTGGGGAGTTACTGGCTTGGGGGCGCGACCAGTACAATTCACCAAGGGCGCCATATACTCTAGCTACGTCCCTGGTGTTTAGTAATGAAAGAAGAAATAAAATTACAAAATAGATTGTGGGTTAGGCAATCGATTGCAATACGTAACAAGTTAGGTATCCATAACAATTTGCTGAAAGAACTTTAATTGGAAGACCAGCGACATTAAATTTCTATTTGAGAATGAATGTTCAGTTTTATGCAGCACCTCATAATTTTCATATTCAGTCATTATATTAATATTTTAGTAGAAGTTACTGTCCAGTTGTATCTGCTGGTAGCCATATTTTGCCACTTTGTATAAAATAGTTGATCAAAGGTTCTACTCAAGAGAACATTTGATCAAAGAAGTTTGACCAAACTGGCAAACAGCTATCACACTGTTCACACACTGTATTACATCAATACGATATATATATATTCGATCAAATTTACATGACAAACATATTTGATAGCGTGGTTCTGGCCTAAATCTTTGTCTGTGTAGCAGACTGACCGATCCAGTTGTCCATAGTTTAGATAAAAGTTCTGAAAATTATACAGATAAGATTCCGTTTAAAAAATCTGCAAAAATATTTCTACTGCTTAAGCACGCTCTTTTAAAACTCCTACAGGAGTTTGCCAATTAATTTATGAGCATTAAGTAGTTTGAATTTTACTTATTGATAAATGTGTTTTTCTACACTATTCAATACACAACATGGAAAGTATTCAACGTAATTGTAAATAGTTGATGAAACAACTAATCAATCAAAAAGTGGCAGTAGAAGTGACAGAACAGAAAGTGGTGTTCGGTTAGAGGGTTAGAGTGCTTATCTCTGATAAGACTGCTACTCCCGCGGTCACGAGTTCGATAACCCTTCAGGCTTATTTTGTGAAATAATTCACCCCATTACCCATGCACATGTCTCGGAGACTCATGTTAGCGTAATCAGCACGGAAAATAAATTATATTCCGGATTTGTAAGAAGTGATACAGGATATCTCTACAACAGGGGTCTCTATACTTTCAAGTCTCAGGGTCAAAGTTATTACTCTCGTAAGTTCAGAAGGCTAGAACCGTTTTCATTTTTCTGTTATTAGTGGCGTAGCTTGCTGTTCATTCTGTACAGAGGGGAGGGGGAGTTACATAGTGTAGTCGGAGGGTAGACTCAAGGTACTATAAATGGCAAATTAGAGGTAAAGTGGGAACAGCCTTTTAACCAATCATGAAGATTATGATAATAAGTTATAGGCTATGATTAATTATGGGATGTTCGGGGGTGTACCCCCCCCCCCCCCAGAAAGATGAAATTTTTTATCCTAAATTTTATCCAGCTCTTGCATCATTGTCAATCAAGGGGAGATCTGGACTCTCATTGTTTTACTAAAATAATCATTTGGAGCAGGCCTACTTGAAACTATTATCAATGTGCTATTTTTGATTCCCCACTTCAACTGATTGAGGTAAGTTACCGTAAATTGTAATTGGATAATTATTTTAAAAGGGGAAGATTGGGGGTACTCCTCCGGAAACTTTTGATGAAATATCTCTCTAAAACCACATTATAAGCAAATCCAGAAATTTTTCTTGACTTTTTGCTAAAAACTGTCTTCAAGGCTTGTTAAAATTCCAAAATTTACTTTGTCTTTGGGGGATCTGTCCTCCTGATAGACACGCCATTATTATCTAAAATTTCTGGAACAATCGCTGACTATGCACCCAGAGCAATCTTACTAAATTTGATAGTTGAATTGCGCAGTGTGGCTGCTGTGACACTTGATGACATCTACTATCTACTGAACAATAGTGGAAATATTAACGTTTACACACCAATTAGGAAGGAGCCTTGGCTGTCGAGGGCTGCATTGATCATACTGTGGGGCCGTAGTTTGGAGACCCCTGTTTATAATATTGTGACAACGATCTCTAGTAACTTACAAAGTAAAATTTTTGAAAAGTTCTACAGGTGAAAGTCCCAATTCAAACATTTCCAGTTACAAACCTATGTAACTATTATGTACCTATAATAATTATAAGTAGCTCAACAACGTTATCCTCACACACCGTACATTGAGAAAAGAAGAGTGCTAAGCAGCCAGTAAAGTAAAGTAAATTCGTATGGCTTTTTGTGGTGGGGAGACCCTTACGGGGTAGGCCTACCTGTCAAGTTAATGCCTGTTATGGCAGTCGTCTCAGATTTTTATAGTTCTGTAGTTTCCGCGATTCAAGTTTAGGATAATAGATAACAATCGGCTACAAAGTTTGAAGAGATAAATACCATGAAGATATCTGAGGTCTGGTGTCAGAGTTATCAGGTCGCACCTGAATAAGTTCAGGGCCTCTGACGTGACTTAACGACTGTTTTTAGGCAGCCGGGACCGACAGCTTAACGTGTCCTCCGAAACACGGGAGTGGCCCAAGGTAAAAACTTTCGGTCAGAACTGGGAATGAATGTTTAAGAATGAATCCACATATTATCTAGTCCCGTAGCTAGGTCTCAAAGGCACGAAGTAAATTCGTGGGCTCAGGTATGAACTTTCCTAGTAAGTTGGGAAGTCCCAAATATTTGGGAGTACCTGAAGTAACACAAATAAGTTCAACCATGGCCGAACTTTAGCTATAAACGTTTAGTTGCCATGGTCCAAGTGAAAACTATAAACTAATAACAAAAATATTTATAAATAAGACAAACCATTTGAGACACCACTTATCCCTAATGTTATGAGCGACATGAAAGTAACAAACGACACAGCAGTTGAGAGTACTTGGAGAGTCATGATTGAACTTGCACAATCATTAGCAATTAAAAAATAACTCAAAAACCTCGATTAATTTTGTATTATTTCCTTTCTCACTAAACAATCCAGAACGCAACAATGTCACTACGCACTGCGCCACTACCTATTGTTGACTAATTGCATTGTTGGAGGTTAGGATTGAAAGTGAAACTTGAAACTCAAGATAGCAGCACCACCGTATGCAACGGCAACAGTTTCGTATCGAATGATCGTATCCGGGAATCGTGCGTTCGACCGTTCGTGCTACAGTGACCTGCCTGCAGGCCGCCCAGCGAGGGGACGGAGACACAGAACATAAATCATGTAAAGTGAAACATCAATTCGATTAATACTGATGAAAAATAATATTTGAAAGAGCGGGTGTCGATAAAATCGTACCCTCAAAAGCCAATGAGCAAAACCAATTAAATTGAAAATTGTAGCCTACAGGATCAGCTTTATAAAAAAAATTATCTTTCCCAACAGATCAATATTTTTTCTATTTGAATAATTTCTAAGTCTAAAGTTTGGGCGATGGTAGTCATATAACAAGGAAAGAAGGGAAATTATTAGTGAAGTCAATGTAAACCCTACCGGTATGTTCTGTCAAAAATCCAAACTGGATCCAACAGGCACCATATCAGGAGCACTACCTACTCAAACACTGTACTATAATACTGTACTTTTTGAGTCTGCAACCAAGCGCCGAAGAAGAACAACATAGTTCGAAACGCGTCCGCCGCGACTCAAAAAGGTCAATTCTGCACAGCAAGATAATACATATGAATAACTGTAGGCTACTATAGTTTTTATAGATTCAATTTCCTTTTTGAGATTTGGTCAGCATACTGTAATTAATTTTTTTTTAAATAACTACCCTGTACTTTGGTTATTCACACTTCAAAGTAGTAATGGTAGGGGAAATGTTTGTACCTTGGGTCAGAATTTTTCTTCCAGCATAATTTCCTTAACTAGTCGAGTTGCAAGCTAGTTTTAATTTGCAATATGTAGTATACATAAATGAGATTCAACATTAATTTTTTGAGAATTTTGACTTGATGTTTTCTATATTTAAATCACTTTTTAAAAATATATATCATGACCCAAGGTACAATGATAATGATTGTACCTTGGTCCACCCTATATTGTACCTTGGGCCAACCCTTGTACCTTGGACAAACAAATATTTTGAAGTTAGGAATTTAAAGTAATAAACAAATAGTGAGATAAAACAATGTAATTGTATTATAAGTTTACAGAAAAAGTAGAAATAAGTCAAATTTTTTAAAATACATTATACCCTGAAAAAGAAACACAGAACATTACTTCACCCCTTCTTCCAATCAGAGGGTTTGGTAAAAATACAACAATATCATCCTGCTGTATTTCACTCTCATCAGCCTCTTGGGGCCACACAAAAGTTGAAGTTTTCTTTATTCTCCTGGTGAACTTCACAGTTGGAACAGCATCAGCAATTGCAACAATTTGGCCTATAAAATGTTTCACAGTTGTTTTAGTAGGAAACTTCACTAAGACCCACCTGTCAATTTTCAATGAAGTTTCAAAAAAATCTTCACATTCCATCTCCTCTTCATTTTTCTTTATGAACTCGTCAATATTCATTTCACTCTCATTAGATAGGAGAGAAGCAAAAGAAGAATCTGATTCAGAATCAGGATCAGCCTTCTTTCTTTTTCTGATTGGCTTCTTTTTTCTATGACATCAAGATCAAATTTCTTCAGTTGAGCAGTGGTTTTCTTCCCTCTCTTCTTTCTTGCATTATTAGCTTGAATTTCATTTTTTTCTGGTGTATCAGTTAAAATCCTACACTTACCAGGTTTTCTACCCCTCATTGTCTGTTTTTTACGCCCTGCTTTTGGGAGTGGTCTAATTTCCTCCGGAGTTATAGCTGTCACATTTTTGACCAAAGACTTCACCTTAGGAGTGGTTTCCAAAGAACCAGAAGGTCCTTCATTACCTGAAGAATCAGGAGCAATTGACGTGGAAGCTGTAGGCTCAGGAATTTCTTGGGCTGAAAGGACAATTGAATTTGAAGTGCTTCCACAAAAATCAGGGTCAGGTGTAGGCCTATCAGTCACTGTACTGGCAGAGTATTCTTGATCGGAAAATACATACTGGTCAAAAGGCCATAATCCAGTAGAAGAAAAGCCAGCAATGATATTGGAGGGGGTAAAAGCCAAGGGATATGCCTTACCACAAATTCCAGCAATATCATAAATTGTGAGTGATTTTCCTGGGTTGGTCAAGAACCAGCTCTTACAGGCTGCATTGTAATAGCCTTTAAATGGGCCAAACACTCCCCTATCAAGGGGTTGTAATTTATGGCTAGTGTGAGGTGGAATTGTTAACATCACAATTCCATTAGCTCTGGCAAGGTCAATGGAATCAATAGAGATATGTGACTCATGATTATCTAGGATCAAAAGAACTCTATTGTCAACCATGTTTGGCTTGACATGCTTGATGAAATGGTTCAGGAATTCTAAGAAGATTTCAGAGTTTGACCATCCAGAAATATGACATACACCATGACTCCCAGAAGGGGCACCATGGAGCATATGATTTTTGAAAATAACACATGGAAAGATAAACACTGGTGGGATGGAGTTTCCTAGTGCATTAATGCATGCAATCATTGTTGTATTGAAGCCTCATTCAGCAGATGTAATCCCTCCAACTTGCTTCAGGTTTCTTGATGCTATGACTTTTGGGGGATTATGAACTGATGATACTCCTGTCTCATCCATATTGAATATTTTATCTGCTGTAAATTTGTACTTTTCTAATAAACTGGCATATTTATTGAAAAATGATTGAACAACAGGTTTGTTGAATCCACATGCCTGAGCTATGCTTGTGGGTCTAGGTTTTCTCAGAGAAAGTTCGTGATTCCTTCTACAAAAATCAACTAGCCACTGTTCTCCAGCTTGACAGTTGACATCCCAAGCTGCAGGATATTTTTTTTTATTGGCTTTGGCAAATTGATATGCCAACTTTTTCACATCTTCTTTTGTGAGTCCATAGTGCATTAAGCTAGCTGACAACAAATACTGTTGAAGAGATAGCTCTTCTTCTTTGGAGAATACCTGTCAAATTGAGCAATTATTTTTATACAAGAACTCTGTATTTCCACTCTCTAGATGTGCACTGAAGTGTCGCTGAAGTTTTGTACGAGTCACATTGCACTGCTTTGCAGCTGCTCTGACGGATGCACCAGTTTCCTGGACAAGCTTTATAGCTTGCTGTAAATTATCTAAAGAGATTTTTGGTCATTTATTCCCCTCTTTACTTCTTGGCATCTAGAAATCAAACAAAAACCTGTGTAAAAATAAATTAATTGTACCTTGGGTCAGCCCAAGGTACAAGGGATGTAGGTGGCCCATGGTACAAGCAACTCAGAAAAATTTTTAGGTTAGATTTTGTAATAGGATCATTTAGACAAGATATATTATAATAACATGGTTGAAAAGCTTAAAAAAAGCTGTATATGAATGTGCTCTTTATTTATTAGAAATATGCATACCTTTGCTGCAGGAAGATTGTGACCATGAATCGAAATATTTACTTTTTCATGTACCAAACAAACTTTTGTCAGCTGCTCACATACAAAGCCTGCCACAGTTACAGAAATTGGCTGGGAATGGTTCTAGCAATGCTGCCAAGACAATGGTAGCACCAAATAGTAAATTCCCTCATTGAATATGTTATTTCCCTTAGTGGCCCAAGGTACATTGTGGCCCAAGGTACAAACATTTCCCCTACTCTTAATTTGATGTTGCAGTTCAATTTAACTTTTTCACTTGATATTATTAAACATAAATGATCATTGAAAATCATTTACAAGGGAATTTAACACTAACATATTCCTGTGATGGCCATTTCGCGGCCTCCAGCCGTGACGGAGGAAGCATTACAACAATGCGAAACGGTAATCACACGAATATACGTACTGTACAGTAAGTTAATTGTTAAATTCACTAGGAAAGTATTTTCAGAAAAACCTTAGATTAAACTTATTTATTTTTAGGAAAGAAGATGGTACCACATCAACAAATAATTAAATTTGAAAATGATGAT
Organism: Conomelus anceps; assembly: GCA_948455865.1. Taxonomy (NCBI): domain Eukaryota; kingdom Metazoa; phylum Arthropoda; class Insecta; order Hemiptera; family Delphacidae; genus Conomelus; species Conomelus anceps. Next base: position 18,926,398 of record OX418219.1, on the reverse strand, counting down.
GTTTAGTCTGTTATACCCTCTAATTATTGAGAATTTAATTAAAAAAAGAAACTATATTCTGCATCCCACAAGTTTATTTTTTTAATGATTGAAGTTGTAAAATAGCCAAATGGTTAATTAAGTAAAAAGTACAGTAGTGCTGAAAATATGAATATTAATAAAACTTGCCTGTTGAATTGCTGGATTTGAATGCCAACGCGTAGAGCTGTTTCACACTTCCAGTTATCCTGTTTATGTTCTCTGTCAGAGAGAACATTCCCGATGTTGAGTTTGACTGGTTTTCAATTTCGCGTTCCACCTCAGTTGTTATAGCGAGTTTCAGTGTTGAAATGGGGGCTGCACTGAGAAGAAACACCGCCAAGAGGCAGAAAACAGTGAGAGGCGACATAGAAGAAAATACACGAAAACCCACGGATAGCTCACGACGCGCTTATAGAAACAACGTTCAGTACTGTGGATGAGGATGGCTCCCTCCAATTTCTGGTCTCGGGTATCATCGCATTCAAAAAGATAAGATAACAGCACCAGACATAATCTCGGCCAACAACTACACGATTTGAAGCCCCTTTTGAATCGGCCACTGATAAGGTTCACATTCTACATTATGATCAATGCCCACTTCTTATCAATAATTGTATTGCGCATAAAAATGCATTTTATCATTAAATGAATTTTTTTATTAGTCAACAAATATTAAAGAATTAATGATCCCTGTCCGATAACGATAGTCTAATAACAGTAACCAGTAATAAAGTAGGATTAGAACGAAATGGATAGCAACAGATACAGACAACAATAATAATAGATTATATAATATATAACAGAGAATATACTATTCAACCAGATATTATTCAACGGTATCGGAATCGGACAAGAGTTCGTAGCCGTGCTCTTGTGATAGGTAGTAATCATCTTTTTGTAGTAAATTTAACGACTTGCAGTCAGTTTTAGATTGCGAATATATAAAAAATGTACTCACAGCACACGGGGCCGAACGTTTTCGAGTTGTTGAAACCCAAGGAATCATGCCTTGAAGATGGGTTTCAACAACTCGAAAACGTTCGGTCACGTGTGAGTACATTTTTTATATATTCGCAATCTAAAACTGACTGCAAGTCGTTAAATTTACAACAAAAAGTTGATATTAACAACGCAGACCGTTATGGAACAAGAAATCCAAGGATAGTAATCATCTATGCTAAAAACCTTTTTAGCCAATCTTTGGCCTTTTTTTCAGAGAGTAAGTCTCAAGATAATCTATCAAACAGAATACACTGTTGGTAATAATTGTTGCTTTTGAAATATTTTTGGAAACTGAATTTCTTCCTAGGTAGTATTATGATTATGACTATCCTGCTACTTAGCAAGCTGATTAGCAATACTTTTCAGTCAATTCTAGTTTAATTAGCTCAACAGTGTAATATTATTTATATTTCTTAGTCATCGTTTCCCAATTTCTATGTGTAAAATCTTCGCAGAATTTTTTTAATTCCAGTCTTCCTATTACATGTACAAAGTTTTTCTGTCAAATTAATAATTTTTTTGTGAAAGAGCCAATGTGTAAGTGTTCTGTATTTTGGCGCACAATCTGGAGTTCAACATATTCATTGAGAATGATGAAGTAAAGTGTTATTGTTTATTGATTGTTGTTGCTGTTGACATTTTATACAGTACACTACTGGGTTGTAATACAATTTCTTTTAAATGTATTTGATGTTTGCTGTAGGTCTTTCAAGACCTGGCAAAGTCAGATTATAACAATCAATCAATCTCTACATGATCAACTGATATACTCACTAATCACATCATAAACTCATATTTGAGTTTATATTGTATATTCATATTGGAATACAACAATATTGGTTGCTATCGGTAAACTAACATCACAAACATATCGAATTATGTCGAAAAACCGAATTGAAGTTTTTTTCTATTTTTCACTTAAATTATATACCTAAAGAACAGTGAAGTGTCTGAACACAGAACACCGTTACAAAAAAACCGTTACCCAAAAGTCACATACTCAGTGCATAATTTATTGCATCAATGTAAAATGAACAAACCTTAATATACCGTACTATATCAAACAATGATAATTCAAGTTCAATAAATCGTTTATAGATGTAGTGATCTCCCAATAGTTCATTGGAATCGATAGGCCCACTTCATGTTTAACAAACTTCCTATGAACATACGGGATTATACAAAGACGGGTATTATGATGTACATAATCAATAACAGTATTATATAATTCCAGATCGATATAAAAGTTAAATCTTAATAATTGAAATATAAACATAGCCTATTTAAATTTCTTTACACAGTTATTGGTGGTTAAGTCTTCCTTATATCATATCACTGCCGCCAGCCCGAACGATTACCAATATTTATTTTTAAGTTGTACAACATTACTTTTCTTTTTCCTCTTCGTTTCTTATCCTATCTCTTTCTTTTCTAATTATTTTCTTTGGTAGGATTGTAGTATCTTTTTCCTTTCTTTCTCAGTTCTGTATTTACAATGCTTATTTTTTACTTTATCACTATATTCTTTTTTAATTTATTTCTTCATTAACTAATCTTCATTTTTTCTTTATAATATTAAAATATAAGTGAATCTGTTTCTTTGTTGCAATACTTGTGAAGATTGGCATCTGCTGAAAAACCTATGGGTTGAGCAGGACCCTACAATGTTTGTAAATTTTGTAAGTAAATTTGATTGATTGAAAAAAAAAATTGGATCGGTTACCAATAATTTCCTAATATCATTACGTTATATTATAAAAATACGCAAAATCTCTCTACTGATGAACTAACAAAATTCCTTCATAGATACATCCATATACGGTTCAATTACCAAGATAATGAGCATGCTTTTCAAACACAAATTTTATAGACTATAAATTGCATGAGTTGATTCCGAACGTAAAAAATTTGAAAACTACAAGCTTTATGAAACTCCTGAATATAATGGAAGGTAACTATGGTAACTAGTGTAGATTTCTGGCTCAAAAATCTCAAAATTACTTTTTTTTGACTGTGATAGTGCTTTGTTAAAAATTAATATTCTTTTTCTGTAAGAAACTTGTGAGCTATTGTGCTCCGAGGTGAAATTTCTAGTGAAAGAGACATAAACTAAAATTTTGATTCTACTCTGAAATTTTGTGAAAAACAGTTTTGGGCAATAGCCTGATATATTCACATTGATTGTTAGTTACATCAATAAATAAATATGAATAATACTCAATGCAGAATACAGAAATAAAAAATTGAAGCATTGCATTTCATGATGTCAGGATGATTCAATTGTTTGAGGAATAAATATTGTGAGCTCCATGAATAAATATTGAACGTTAATTTAAGACTATATTTTCAAAAAGGAATTACAAATATCAAAGCTCTATCAAACACATAACAAATACTAAACTCTAGCAACAGAACTGTCGGCAGCAGCTAAAGTTTTATCACTACTGTTCACAGTGCTTGAATCGGTTGATTGTTGCTCTTTTTCTTCTTCTTCCTCTTCTTCCACCTCCTCAGGCTCATCGGAAGTCATCCTATAAGTAAGCACTCCAGGCTCCGAAGGTGGTTTCCACTCTGGTATTATTTTATCATGGATCCGCCACGTTCCATATCTGTTACTTAAGTGCTTTTCGAACACAACATACTCCAACACATCTTTGGCCAGAATCTCACTCCCATAGATCAGTCTCCCAAATCTGTCGTACACAGCAAGCATCTGCAGTCATAAAGATTTACGTTAGAAAATACCATGAAATAAGTAAAAATGCACTTTGAAGTATTAATAGAAAATCGGTAATAGTTATTTATGTATTAAGAGCGTGAAGCGCGACTTTATCGCTCAAGCCAAAACATTTACTGCGCGACGCATGGCGGAGCGCAGTAATTTTGCGAGAGCGATAAAGAAGCTTCACGCGCGAAATACATACAATATTTTTCCTACAACTGCAGTTCTGGATTCCAACACAATAATAGTTTGTAGTTTGTAAAATCACAGACCGTGCGCGGATTTGGTTAGCGTTCGACGTTTTTGAGGTTATGTGAATTTCACGGATACCATGATCCACCAATGAGAAGACATCAAAATCAAAACAGAAGCGTAAAGAAAACAGCTGGCGAGCGTAAAGTACTTTACCGCTTGCGGAGCAGTAAAGAGGTATTTACAATTAGTTTTCAGTACGTAAAGAACTACTTTACGAGCAGCTGTAGGAAAAAATATCAACAATTTTTAAATTTTGAACAAACCAAAATGAAAGAATGGTAATGAATTGTGTAAGATCACTTTTCCTCCATTTTCTTGTATTTTTTCATGGTTTATTTAACTTTTTCTTTAATAAATTCTTTTGAAGTTTATTAAAATAGTACAGTAACATTATTATTTTTTTATTTGTAGTGGCGAAGGTGATATTGCGGAAGGTATCCATAATGAACAATAAGACGAAATTGTCGTCTCATTTTAAAATTAAATTGTCGTCAAGAGTTTGTTTGAGATTGATAATGTTATAACAACCGAAACTAGTTTCTCAATATTTTTAATAAATGTGGTTGTGACAATTTCGGCTTATTATTCATTAATATTATTATTATTAGTAAATAATACTATTAGTATTAATAATAGTATTAGTGAAAATACTATTCGTATTAGTCAATAGTATAGTAATAGTTTATTAAGATGGTATTTATAATAGTATTCCCACTATTATAAAATTGTAAATTTAATTACTTTTTTGTATTTCTAGTGCATTTTTTTGCATCTGTAATAATTTTGTATGACCACTTTCTGTGAAACCTATGACTTAGGAGGGCCTTTGGTGTACTAATTTTGCAAATAAAATCAATTGATTGAAATTCTTCAAGTACTTGATACAATTGGATTTGGTAGAATTTGTTTACCTAAACTTATCCAAACACTAATCAAGTTCTTCCTAAACACGGTTGAAGGCGGCTTTGATTCTCCGTTTTAAATAACAAAATCAATGTAGTAGAAAATTTAAAATCACAACAATGTTCAATTCACAATTAATCACAAGAAAACGAAAAATCTTTATTATACCTCGAAAGCACAGATGGAAATTCATAATTCGATCGTAAATCTTTATGAACGGTAGGGATAAAGGTGAATTTTGAAAGGAAATGTACTGTTGTGGTCTGACGAGTTGATCCCTGGCCGATTCTTCCGCAACTCTCTGCTACTATGCATAGCAATAACATTAGCCCTGGACACAACTAGGCTAGTTAAAGCTGGCTGAAGCGCAGAAAACCTGTTTTTCTCTGGCCGTAGTTTTCAAATTAGGAATAAATCTATAGAGCATGCGCAGTTGGCTTCCTACTAGCGCCGCCCGCTTCCGCACCGAAAAACCAGGGATCAACTCGTCAGAACACAACAGTAGATTCGTCTCGTAATTATTCTAATATATTTAAAAAAATTAATGTTTGAATGAGGATTATTAAAAAAATGTATTTGATGTAAATTTTATTTTTAAGCTATTGTGAGAGATAAATTTGATTTGTTTCGCAATAACATCAATTGAAAATCTTAAGAAGATTTTTTGAATGTTTGAATAATAAAATATTTTTTGTAAATGCACTAGAAATAAAAAATAATTAAATTGACAATATAATAAATAGTGGTAATACTATTACTTCGGTCAGTTAAAATACTATGAATGATAGAATATTAGTTCAGTTTGTAACACTATTACCTGTTGTGAATGAAATCTGACAGTTAGTTGAGCGAAGAAATTCTCTTTGGTAATGAGACTGGTGTGTCTGGCATGCACTACTCTTGGCGGTTCAATTGACTGCAAAAACTTCCAGTGAACAGTTTTTCTGTCGATATTATAGAGCGCTTCCTGAAACAGACAACATCATTGAGATCAAGGCATTTTTCAATATTGATTATTCATATTGCAGGTAATAGCTCGGGTAGGGGATGCATTCTATAGAATAACTAAAATCACCTTTATTAGCTCTTCAAATTCCAAAAATTCAATCTGTTCCACATTCAGACATCAGACTCCACTAGTAAGAGATGACCATGTCAGATGTGGTTTGCTTTAATTCATTGGCATCTTGCCTTTGAGAGATTTCTGTCCAAGTATATGGGTGCTTGTACAGTCGATACTAGAGACAAGAGCGATAAAGGAGCCAAGAGTGGATACGTTTAATCAATGCGCTTTCCTGCACTTATCGCAAGCTGCTCCCCTGTGTCTAAACTCTTTCCACCGCATGTGTTTGATTTCTCTCACCGTCAATCAGCAAGTTCAAAAATTATTGTCAATGTAGAAATTATCTATCATTCACAAAAAAAAAAAAAATAGCTCTTGTTCATAACAAATCGATGCTTTCTATCACTTAGTAATCAAACAATATAAATGAAATTAACATTAAATATAGATAGCATCTTAGGTTTGTTCATTTGCAGTAAATAAATGAATAATTATAATTGAATTGAACTAAAGTATTGTTTACTAGCATTTTACCCGATCTTGCCCGGGAAATCAGTCTGGAGTTTTTCTTTTCTGGTAGATAACTGATGGCAGCGCAAAATAGAATTGAGTTGAATTTCATATTAAATTCATTAGATCCTTCAATCTTACTCTTTTTCAATCCAAATAAATATTTTGATTCAAGTAACTTAATTCATTTTTAACAATATAAATAGTCAAAAATCCCCGTTCAAGCCCAAACAACATTAAATTTAGTTAAATTACGAATATATATTTTTTAACGCTACGCATTCATTATGCTGATTAGAATGGAAATAATAGTTTCTCTTACAGAACAGAATTCAGATCAAGCTATGAGAAAAATCATACAAATTAAATAATTTCAACCAAATTGGTTTTGAAAATAGAAAACTTATTTGGTTAAGTTGACTTCTTTGAGCGAAAACGTTTTGCCCATACCGAGATTTGAACCAAAGTTCTCAAGCATTATGAGCAAGTGCTATAGGCACTAAGACAACAATAATTATGACTACCATACGATGTACGATTAAGGAACAACAATTCTGTACTTTTGAAGTTTTGAACATTAATTTTGAAAAGTCTGAAAGGAAAATAAAAAAAATCGGGCTTTAAGGTGCACTGAATCGAGTTTAGAGGAAGCTTTGTGCCAAATTTAGCGTTAAAAATCGTTGCCGTTGTATGTAAAATCCGTAAGACACACACACACACGCCATTCTCTCTTACTATACAGAAAAATATAAACTATATAGAATGAAAATTTGTATGATGAAAAAATGTATAATTTTCACAAGAACAGAGGTTTTATACTTACAGGATAAGCTCTTTCTGTTACGTACTGAATTAATGATTCCTTATCGCGACTGAAAACAGAAAAATAAACATTGTTATTCCGATAGCAGGGTAGATAACTTGATTTTGCAAACAATAGAGATGAAAACTATTAAAAGTCCAACATTTTTACAAAATTAACTCCTCATTATATAGCTTACAGTTTTATATTTATTTCATCTGAATTCCTAGAGTTTATTTAATCTTAAACTATGGAATTAGTACTTTTTGAAAGTTGATAATTTCATCAAATTTGTTAATATTTATTGGTTTTTATTTATTCAAGGTTTTATGCGAGTGATGTATTTGCCGATTTATATACTTTTAAAAATAGATTAGACACATATCATGAACGTGAGAGTATTAAAAGAGAGATTTGAAATAACATAAGTCACTGACATACACCATACAGTGCTGATATAACACCATAAATTAAACAAAATTAAATAAGGTTGTCAATATTATCATTTCCCAATAATAATACTCGATCAAGATTGTAGTGTTCTACGAGTTGAAAGCCAAGAAACAATTTCTACTCACGCTGCCATAGCTTCATGACTTTTAATGTAGATATTTTGTGCATGGGGCAAAAAATCTTGAATCTCAAAGTCTTCATCAAAAGATCGTACTTTCCGAATAGTCAGCATAGACTTTCCTTTTTTCTCAATAAACTCCCATGTTTGTTTCGCTCCCTGTAAAATCAAAAAGCATATAACATCCCGAGAAATACGAAAATTATTACAAAAATTCTTCGATCTGTCAGTCAGTATAAAGCATTTATTGTAAAACTAAATTTTCAATATGTCATTGTGCCAATATTTTATAATTATATCTATTTCAACAATAAGTTTGAAAGAGATATTATTTGGGGAGGATAGCTGTTTTGGCCAATATCTGATTAGTGATTAATTGAAACGAAAATATTCTTAATACAAATCTTTGACCTTTATTTGTTAGCATTGACACTGTCTGGAGGAATACCTTTCAATGTAACTACTGTTTTGTACGATATATTTTCTTAGCAAATCACAGAGCAGTAGCATCACAACATAGCCTAGCTAACATTACTTTTTAACCTTCATACGGAATATTAAGGCGACTTAATACACCTACAGGCATAGAATTCAATTATAATTAGCTGAAATATTTCTGAATTTACTTATTATTTTCGTCCAGTAAACTAAATTTTCTGATCAATTTGTTAATTTTCAAGTCTGAACCTGTTTCAGCCAATCTGGAAACTCAGCTAGCTCCCAACTAAAGGAAAGGAATCATCCTGCTCACCACCAATCTTAATGATGTTTCTAGACGATCACAAAACTAGATATTTCACATATTATTTCAAACTCTTAACAATTGTAGATATTTTCACATAGACGGCCCGCAGAATATTTATTATAAATTATAAATTTGAACTTTTCATTCTTACTTTAATCAGAATGTGTTTTTAGAACAGAATGCTCATCCTCAGTGATAGATTGATCTTACAGGTCTCCTGTCAGCTCTATCATTCAAGCTGTGGTTGTTGGAAAGTTCAACTGAATGGTTTGGTATAGGAACAAGCATGAATAAATAATTGAAAATGGCGTGAGAGTTTGAAAAGGTTTGTTCATTTAGGAAATCATGTTTTTATTCTATGGTATATTTCCAATTGTTTCAGTGTGTTAAGTTTTGGGCCTTTATTGTCTTTATGAAGGAAGTCCACGTTGCTTTCTATGTCTTCGTGCTGGTGTCCATGTTTAATCAAATGGTCTACAAAGGCTAATTCAGTGCAGTTGGTGAGAGCAGATATGTGTTCCTTGCATCTCTGTATGGAGGTTCTACCTGGCTGTCCTATGTAGAATATAGCATTCGGAACCCAAAATAGAATAAACCAGCCATATGTCTACCAAATTTTGCCCAGCAAAAAAGACACTGTTCTCTGCTGTAAAATCACTTCCCGGAGGTTCGGAACCCACCTAAAACGGTATGTCCAACTCATCAATCACCATCATCCAACTCATTACCCACGCACAGGCCTCAGACCTATGTGGACTTCATCCTCCAAAAAAAAAATTACAATACCAACAACAATCCATACAACACATCTGGGGTGTAAAAGTTGAAGTGTTTTGATTGCTGCAAGTACTACATAAGACTAGTGATGTGGGCTGGGTAAATACCCAAAAACTGGGTATTTATAATTTTTGAGTTTAGAGAAGATTGAGTTGTCTTTTTGCAATTACTATCCTGTAAGGATAGTAAAATGACGATAAAATGATGAGTAAAACCAGGTCCTGGGTATTTATGATTTTCTTTGTTTTTTTTTGTGGGGTTTTTATTGAAAATGACAAAAAGAGTTTATAAAAGTAATAATTATTATTTGGATAGTGGAAAATTTGACCTAGTATTTGCGACTAACTCAAGGAAATAATAAAAACTCATTCAGTAGGATAGTAAAATTCAATAATAATTTTAAAAGGATTTTTGTTCAAGATCTTTTGTTTAGTAACTTACTAAAATAAAACATAATTTTACTCATACAAAACATAAACAAACATTTGCCACAAAGTTATGACACAAAGCTTTACAATTAAAATTAGATCAGAAGACAGAAGAAATTTTTAAAAATACGTTTATCCAGATTAGAGCTAAGTAACAGTAGAAGTATGTTCACTATTTTTTTCTAATGCGGTGCTGTCTTGATTTCACATCATAGGGAATTTTCAGTTTTTGGCATTCCAGGGTTGCATCACTGCACACCTGCCTCCCGACTACCAACCCACAAGTCTTTTGTTGTGGGTCATAGTCTCACCAGTAGAATTACTCTTATTTACCTAGTTTCTTCTCTTTATGACGATTTTAGAAACGAAAAATCCTGTTTATTTACAAACTTTGGTTAGTATTTAAAAATAATTATCAAGTCATTGAACAAATGGTGAATAAGTTGTTATAGACTAACTCAATATATCCTACAATGATAATAATAACAACATAATATTTAGGGGTAAACATCAATTAATCATGCTCGATTTAATAAATACCCAAAATACCCAGGGTATATACCCCGAGTTTTAAATACCCGGGTATTTTACATCTTTACATAGGACAGACATGCAGGGCAGTCTTCATACAGAGATATAAGGAACACATATCTGCTCTCATCAGCTCCATTGAATCAGCATTTGCAGACTATTTGCTTGAACATGGACACCAGCACAAGGACAGTGATAGCCGCGAGCCGTAGCAGGTATCTGTTCAATCAGATAGAGATAAGCTGCGTTCTCGTAGGTCCTGTTTGTAACGGTGACCGATTAGATTGGCCAGCAAAAAAGACACTGTTCTCTGCTGTAAAATCACTTCCCGGTGGTTCGGAACCCATATATATACTATAGGTCCAACTCATCAAGCACCATCATCCAACTCATTACCCACAGGTCTCAGACCTATGTGGGCTTCATCCTCAGAAAAGAAAAAAAAAGAAATAGAAAACAACATGGACATCCTTCATAAACCCAGCAAATGCCTAAAACTCAACAAACCAAAACAATTTGAAATATACCATAGAACAAAAACATGATATCCTAAATGAACAAAACTTTATCAAATCACGCACACTTAACAATTATTTACTCATGCTAGTTCCTAAACCAAATCATTCAGTTGAACTTCCCGCCAACCATTGAGTAATAGAGCTGACAGGAGACCTGTAAGATTAACCAGCCACTGAAGATGGGCATCCTGCCCGAAAACATGTTCTGCCTCAAGTAAGAAAGAAAAGTTCAAATTTCTTATTTATTATAAATGTTCTGCATGTCGTCTATGCGAAAATATCTACTATTCTAATCGTAGTTCGCCATGGATCAACAAATACTATCAATTTGAAAGGAATGCGTTTGAAAAAAATTTTGGTCTATTTCAGTAGCTGGCTCCAATTTTAAACCAACTGTGGTAAATCTTTGTGTGATTTATCACATCAATTTACTTCTCTGTCATTAATTAAAAGGTTTACTTAATAACGATATGCTACGGAAAATAGCCTTGACATCCCCTGAGCCTGACATTCCCATAGCCTGACATTGTGAATTGAAAACAAATTTATTCAATAAGATCAGTTTTTAATGCACCTTTAGAAAAGAATTATTTGAACATTACTTTCCTTCAGTAACAAAGTTACAACATGAAAATCGTCAGAGCCCTAAACATTCAGGTACGACCTGACAACAGGTCACACAATAGTATTATCGATTTAATAAAACAAGAATTCAGTATAAAACAACAGGCTGAGTGAGTTCATATTATATGATGTTCAAAATAAACTTTACATCTTGGATTATAATTTTTATCTTGTGATTTATAATATCATATTTCAGTGGTTTCACTGAAGTTTCATAGAAGTTTCTTCTTTAAAAACTATGGCCTATATTCTTGTCTGTCATATTTCATATACTGCCTTCACAAAATTTTAGAGGAAAATATCATTGGCTTATATACAGTATGCTATATATGTGCTAAAAAATCATTGAACTGCAAAGCATACCTCTTTAGTAATTTTTGAAACTTTTCCATCTCCTTCCGGAGGCACATAAGGTTCGAAAACGCCTCCTGTTGAACTAATATACAACGGTCGTTCTCTGGGAAAGTAGACTGGAAAAATTCCTAGCTCTTTCATACGACTTCTTATCTCTTCTATTGTATAATCTTCCCTATTTTTTTTAATTTTCTCTTCGTCTGGGAGTTTTACTTTAATGAACTGGAATGAAAGGAATAACTTGATCAGATCACACTTTAATTGTGGTTGCTAATTTGAAACACTTCATACTAACGAGAAATTAGTAACCGGTACTGAACAGTACGGTACTACAAATTAAATTTGACCAAAGTTAACAATATTCATTCTATAAATATCCTCAATATCCTCAACAATAATTAATAAGTGACTATTTATTATAAGAGTATAAAGGTATTAATAAAAATATTATGGACACAGTATTACAACTGGATTAGCAGTGGAAAATGAAATTATCAGTTTGAAATAAATACCATGATGACATTCAAACGTACTAGATTGTGACTAATTCTTATTCAGATATTTTATGTTCTGTATAAAAGCATTCTGGTACCTTACCCAACATATTTAGGCAACTAGGACCAGCTGGTACCTATTTCGCACAAAATTACATCATCATGACATTATATTATCATTAGTTAGAATAGAATAGAATCTTTATTTGCCATTAAACAATAAACATTGCAATAGGCCATGTCAAATGCAATTGTTACGTAGTTTAAGATGTTGATTCTCAGCTTTTACAAATGGATAATATTGTCATTTTCCCTTAAAATAAAAAGTTTTCAACATTTTATACACTAAAATACACCTCAAGTTTGAAAAAAAAATTAAAATCATATTTTCAAGTCACTAATATCACAATCCATGTACTCATTCAAATTAGGCTATAGAATGTCTTTTTTCTTAACCACTTGTTAATTACTGATTTAAAGTTTTTTTCTGGAAACATTCTTATTTCAAGAGGAAGCTTATTAAGCATTACACATCTCTGGTATAGATGGCTTTTATGAGTTAAAAAACAAATGAGTAAATCTTCTTATGTTTTGTTATTAATTTAGATCACGAGTATGTCAATGCAACAATAAACCAGGATCATAAAGCAATATATGATGCTGATAAAGATGTACACACAGTATTAAAATTGTTAGAACGGGAACACTAAAGTTAATAGGGAATTTTTGTATAGTATTACCTTGGCATGTCGTAACTTCTTGAATTTTGGATTATAATGCTTGTTTCTTTGCTGAATGTGGAAGACATCGTAGTAACCACAAACAGGTCTGAGAAAATCTTCAGCTACCTGAAAAAAACATGAAAGTTGGGTGTTGATAAATAATAAATAATTATTGTATGGATATGTCCGAGTCTAATTTTCTTATACGGTAAGTCTGATGTTGATGTCTCTTATGGTAGAGAACACAATTTGAAGATAGGAATTTAGACCTTAAAGAAATTTTAGTATGTGGTCCGTGGTGGCTAAGTCAGTAGGTGCACTTGTCTCTGAATAGATAAGACTCTGGCTGACTGCTATTCCTCCTGTCTAGAGTTCAAATCTAGTTGAGGCTTGAATATTTTCTGTCATCAATCATCCCATTACCCACGCACAAGACTCATGTGGACATCATATCCGACAAAAAAGTAAAATTCGAGTGAATATCATGCTAAAAAGTTCTTATTGCTCGATTAAGCTACTATGCTCGATTTAAATTTTTGTAGTGTAAATAATTTCAAAAACTTCTCTTATTAAAAATAATTAAAATGAGCTGACTCTACTTGGAAATTCCCCAATTAACTCAATTTATAATGAACAGAACATTAGCCTACATTACGGTACCATATGAATATCCTAGAAGTTAATCATCTCCTATATGCATTGCCATTCACATAATTTCTATCCATAATTCTAATAATAGAAGTGGAATATTCCCATGCTTATCATCAGGGAAGGAATAGGTTGCCCCAGAATACGGGAACCTAAGTAGACGTATTTAAGGTAATTTCATTTGACGATTGACATCCGCTTTATTTTGGAATGTCAAGATTTAAGCTAAGAAAATGAACATTTTTAAAAACAGTTTGCAGTAATCGTTAAATTATACAATAACATAGCTACTAACCTTTCTGTACGTAGCAAATCTAGATAGATAGCCAAGAGACATTTCAATTAGTTTTAAATCAACACAGACGTTTCAATTATACATGAGAATTGAATTTTGATAAAGTTTTATAGACAAATCGTAAAATCTCGCTTCATCATTCTAATAGTAAGTCATATATTGAATATATTTATCACTTTCAGATTGCAGTATTATATTATAATAAATAATTACGGTTTCTTTAAGGTTAAGTTTCACTTCCCAGCTAGCACAGAGCGATTGTCGGATCGGGATCGATGAAAATTATAAATCGATATACGAGTCTCGATTGTATATTTTCGAGGCTCCAATAAATTAAGTTTCGACCTTCGATATATTTACAATAATAATGGTTGAGTTCTTGGGAGCTTTACCGGTAACTGGTAAATGTTACTGGTGGCGTCTGATTTGTTTATTCAAATTCATAGACGTTGAGAAATTTGAAAAGATCAATCAGCCGGTAAATGAGAAGGCTCACATGTACACAACCAATAATAATTAAAAGTATATAATTAGTACTACACAGTGGCGTAGCAAGGTCTTGTTGTGGCACCCGGGGCGGTATTTTAACTTGCCAAACCAGAATAATTTTTTTCTTTATTATTTATTAGAAAAAATGATCTATCTGTTTTTTGTCACCCCCCCCCCCCTTAGGCTGTCACTCGGGGCGGTCCGCCCCCCCCCCCCCACCGTTGCTACGCCACTGGTACTACACTCGTGCCAAAACTGCTAGCGTGCTAACACACTTTTGTAGACTAGGCAACACTGTAGAATACGAATACCGGTATGTGTCAATTCCGGGCATTGCGGTTGGGGTCTCTAGTCAGCTGCTGGCAACACCGCAATTTTCCAGAGCCACTTAATTTCGTGGCTTGAACTATAGAATCAATCATAATTAACTACCTACCTATTAGTATATTTATTATTATGCTATCATGAGCCTGTGGCTTTTGCGTGGGTGATGAGGTGAATGACTTCAGGATTACACTGAATATGCCTGCTTGAACGGGAATCTAACTCGTGACCGCAGGAGTATCATTCATTCACTTTTACCTACTTGATATGGTAATGTATGACAGTTTGGAGCAGCGTAAATACCAGCAATGGTGCTTGCACAGTAGTGCATTTAATACTCGAGGATAATTAATCACAGAATCAAACACATGATGTAGAATGATTCACTCTGCTCCAATCTGTCATATATATAATGTTTGATAACCCTCGAGTATTGGATGCTCCACTGTGCAAGCACCCTGAAAGGGCATTGCGGCCTCAAGGCTTGCCAAACGAGCTTCCTGTCCTCTCAGGCTCTCAGTCAAATGCCATTTCTAGGTCAATGAAAAACAAATGTATTTGATGGCTCTATGTTTCTCAAGTAAAATTCTTATAAATAAAGCAGTGCATCAATGGTAGACTTAGGCCACAGACAACTAAATTGTTTGTTTCTGTAATCTGTGCTTAGGCATATCTGCAACAAGGCCAAATTGATTTTTATTGCATTCCCAAACATTCGTCCACTCATTACCATTTCCATATTTTAAATATTTGTGACATAAATTTGATAGCTCTTGAGGTTTCGCTGCAGGGTCGCACATCTCATTTGCTTTGCTTCATCGTCAAAGTAAAAAAATAGTTATCAATATCCGTTGGAAATCTGCGAAAAATGGTAAAGAATATTTCATGAAAAATTATTAGAATAAAGAATACATTTTTTTAAAATAAAAAAGTATTTTTGTGTTACGGGAGTAACCTATTCACAGTGAGTCTTCTTAACGACAGAAAATTTATGTCTCTTTCATTAATGTACAAGATAGCGTAGTAAAATTGTGTAATTAGAATACATTTTATGCTGGCAACGTAGGCCATTTTTGGACACCAATGGGAGATATCAATTTTCTGTATTGAGGTACTCATTCAACAGTTAGCTGATTACAACAGTGTTAACGAATTATGTGAACCACGAGCTAAGAGAAAAATACGTAGTACAGTAATATAGATTGGCCAACAAAAAAGACACTGTTCTCTGCTGTAAAATCACTTCCCGGTGGTTCGGAACCCACCTAAAACTGTAGGTCCAACTCATCAATCATCGTCATCGAACTTATTACCCACGCACAGGTCTCAGACCTATGTGGGCTTCATCCTCGGAAGAAAAAAAACCATTAAGCGTATATGTAGGAATGAGTCTGACAACGACTGGTTAAAATAATGATGGGTTATTCTAATAATAATTTGTAAAGTCAATACTTTAAAAATTGTTTATATTTCTTGTATATAAAACATATAAATAATCATATACCCATCAAAATTCTCAAGTTTTTCAACTTGAATGGCTGGAAAAATGTAATCTAACAATGTTAAACTAAAAAGATATTCAATATCATTTGTTCACTTAGTTTCGATCCCACATAACATTTAAATTCTCTTCAATCATTTACAATACAAACTATATTATATAATAAAGCAAACTATACATAACCAGACTATTAGTAAGATGAAAATGGCAAGTATATAACTGTAAATAGTAAAAAAAAACTTTTTTACAGTTCAAATGAGCTTAGACCTGTGACGTTCTGTACAGGTACACTTTAAAATTTATATGTGTATACAATTAGTTGGAAGAATCAAATCAACAGTTGAAAACTATTCACTATTATGTACAAATTATGTCATGGATAACATCAATAAAACTCTGGTTTCAAAAATATGCACATTGCAAATAAATAGATTATGACATCGTAAACAATAAATATTGTAAATTCTATACATAACAAAGAAATCGTACATTGATTATTAAATTGAATAAATATGATTCATTTCAATATTTGTTCATAGATTTGGTTTCTTAAAGAATACGTCATTTACATTGGAATGCACAAATGATTGATGTTATTTTTGTTCAAAAATAAACATCTTTTCTTTGCCATATTCTCAAGCTGCACTATAAATTTAAAAAAATACAACCATTTATTTCATTTCAAAGCATACTCACATAAACACTCAACACAATAATACTGTGTCAATATCCGTCAATTTCGGTTTTCACCCATGATATTGCTCCCGTTCATAGATTTTTGCAAACATTACTTCCACTACAAAACCGTAGAGTATGATGTGTTTACTTGAAAGCTTACTACAAAACCAATATTAATTTTGTAAACAGCAGATTTGATGGTAATCGTGTGATCTGGCTGGCTCAGGACTGGTGCCAGAGTTATCAGGTTGCACACGAATAAGTTCAGGGCTTCTGACATGACTTAACGACTGTTTTCAAGCAGCCGGTACCTACAGGCCTAACGTGTCATCCGGGATAATTTTTCGATCAGACCCGAGACCAGGTGAGGCTTAATCCATTCCAAGACATTTGATAGCAATTAATTATTATTCTCAGTCAACCTTGTTGGCTTCAGAAATCAATCCCAATATGTATTTCGTTTTGAAGTAATAGCATATTGTGATAAAGAAAACTATAAATTGGAAGCTAATCTATCATCAACATAATTATCGATGATTTGTGATTTAGCTACAAATTGTCGAGGCTGCTAGTTCTTGTAGTCTTGTGATGGTGGATTGACGGTCGACATTAGATTTATTAATTTTTATAAGGTAAATTGATTCAATTATTATAATTCAGGTACTTAATAGAAAAATGTCTTTCTATCAGCAAACAGCGTTCTCATGAGTGACTAAATACTAAAAGTCCGGAATTCTGATCAAACGAAACTACTACTTGGTTGATCAAGGTAAACAGTTCTTCTCACACGGCAGTTTCTCAATTTTAGATCGTTTCTTTCGAGTGGCCACGACGATGGCGGGGGAGGGGGTAGTTTGGGTTTGGGTGGGAGAGGTGGTGGGGGATCGTTGATGGCACGAGCGCGCATCACGGGCGAACTGCGATCGGTGTTTTGCTGCGGTGCGACTACTGGTGTGGCCGGAGCCGCATGCGACGTTGTCAATTCGGTCCTCTTGCGACCGAGGAAGTACTCCTGTGCTTCGTCCGGATCGGGCAAAATGCCATCTGTCGAGAAGCTCTGGTCGAGCTGGCTCAATCGCGACAACAGTCCTACATTCTCGTTGTGATAACTCAGTCCGGTCTTAGTTTCCTCCGTCGAGTCTGGGTAGAACTTTGAATTTCCAATTATTGTCTCCACTCCATCGCGGCGGAATTTGCGAAACTTCTTTCCAGATTGTGGCGCGTTCTCTTTGTCCTAAAACAAAGACGATTAATTTCGTTTAAAATTTGCTATAATTATAGATGTATTTTTAAGAGAGTCCTTAGGATAGTGTTTAAAAGGTCATTAAAACAAGTAAAAAACATTTTCCTACAACTGCTCGTAAAGTAGTTCTTTACGTACTGAAAACTAATTGTAAAATACCTCTTTACTGCTCCGCAAGCGGTAAAGTACTTTACGCTCGCCAGCTGTTTTCTTTACGCTTCTGTTTCGATTTTGATGTCTTCTCATTGGTGGATCACGGAATCCATGAAATTCACATAACCTCAACAATGGCGAAAGCTAACCAAACCCGCACATGGTCTGTGATGTTACAAACTACAAGCTTTTATTGTGTTGGAATCCAGAACTGCAGTTGTAGGAAAAATATTGTATGCAATTCGCGCGTGAAGCTTCTTTATCGCTCTCGCCAAATTACTGCGCTCCGCTACGCGTCGCGCATTAAATGTTTTGGCTCGAGCGATAAAGTCGCGCTTCACACATAAATAACTATTTCATGTAGGTCTCTATTCAGGGAATATAGAATTTTGACAGTTCCTAGTCACTATATATTTCATCTAGGAATTTTTGCATTCAGATTAAGGGATAACTGGACAATGGGGGCAGACATTGATCAGCATAATACAAGGCATAGAAATTTAATTAGAGTGGAACAGCACAGGACAAATTTTTATGAACTGAATCCCAATTACATCAGTAAAAGGGTATTTAATTCATTGCAGGGTCATGTTAGAAATTCTCAATCACTCAATTTGTTCAAGAGTAGAATAAAGAAATGGCTGATAGATAACTGCTTTTATAGTTGGCAAAGCATTTATGAGCATTGAAGTTTGTTGCTATTGATACCAGTATTCTGTAATATTGTATTGATTGTTTTAGCGACTTGTAGTTACATAGGTATTGATTATGATAATTTAATGTAGTTGTATGTTAATTAATGTATTGATTATTTTAATGTTGTATGACAATTGTCGATGTTATATTCATTATAACCCATGAAAATAAATATATAAACTAAAAATAATATAGGCCTATAGTTAATAATTTTCAATTTTTATAATAATTTTTTCCTTATACAGTATATAAACTTTTATCATGATAATGATTTTTCTTTTAATTTTTTATTTTACCTCTTATTTGAGAACTATTTTTGTATCTCAGAACTATTTTTGTATCTCAGAACTATTTTTTATCTAAGTGGTCAAGTTGGTCCAAACTCCGCCATAAATAAAAAAAATAATTTTATCTTATTCTAAATTATATTATACCACATTGGATTATGAGTCCTGGAATTAACCTTAATAAGCATATATAGTCTCATTATCCAATTTCTACGTATTGGACCTCACTGAGCTGACAGTTATATCACTATGCCCACTGAAACAAATCCTATTTCAAGTTTCAGAATGTAAGGTGTTCTCGTTAGAATAATTACAGTATACAATGTAGCTCTCCATCAAGAATGGTAGGAGATTTGACTACAGAAACGAAATAAATGTTGAACATCCTTCTTGTGTGAATTTTCTGGGTGTCCTACTGGATCAAAATCTGTTATGGGATTACTATACTGAACAAATATGCAGTAGGATATCATCTGGAGTTTTTGCACTTAGGCAGATTGCAATATAAAATAATAATAAATTGACAATTGCAGTCTATCATGTCTTTATAATGTGTCATGTGATGCAATATTGGTGTGGGGTGGCTCCAGTTTTCATAATCTAGAGAGGGTATTTAGGATGCAGAAGAGAGCTGTAAGAGCAACGAAAGGAGTTAAGCCGCTTGAGTCGTTCAAGGGGTATTTTAGAGATTTAGGTCTTCTGACTGTGCCTTCCCTGTACATTTTTGAGGTCGTAATGTATACTAGACAGAGTTTTCAAAAGGAACTGTGACAGGTATAAGTATAGCACCAGAAATAAAGAAAGCTATGCTTCTGTGTACCATAGGACAGCTGCTCTGTTTGAGAAAAAGCCTACATACATGGGCCTTAAATTCATGAGTAGGCTGCCAGCATGGTTGAGAAGTTGTGAAAACATCAGTTTTTAAAGTACAATTAAGGAAGTACCTGATAAAAGGGGTTTTTATTGTATTCGGGAGTTTATGTGTGATGTTAACATGACACGGAGTTGAGTGGTTAAGTGTTTTTATTGTTTTAGGTTTTTTATTCTGTAATAGTGATAAGGTATTTTTTGACAACTCCTATAATTACTCCGTAGTCACCAGGAGGAATATACAAAAAAGATCTGTGTTCAAGATGTGCGGTATGTGAAGAAGGATGACGTTGACGTGGAGATTCGAGGTTTCTGTGTACTGGGAGAGACCTAAACGTTTCATTAAATACATTTATTTCAAAGAATTGAGCTAAGCTTGAAACCTGAAGAACATCTCAAGGGATTAAATTTTGACCGTTTAACCGCTTGAAAATGCGTAATATAAAACATATTTAATAGAATAACATAAAATAAATAATAGTGTTCTTGAGAAATTTTATACAAGATAATAGAATCCTGGTTACGAACTAATATACATTATTTTAATAAAATGAAAATACAATATGATAAAATAGCTAAAAGCTTTTTATAATAAAGAGATGCTGTTCAAAAATCTAAACACTGCTTTCTAATGTGATTAGTGAAATGATAAGTCCCTATATAGTTAAAAAATCCAAGGCTCACAAGAAAGTTATAAAACTATCGTCACACAATTGTCAAAAACACTGTGCACTTCAAATAAATTGTGAAGTGAAATGAATTTTATTATCATATCGTGCTAAGTTAAACTCATCTATCAATTTTATGAAAAGAGAAGATGAAACTACTAATGTAATCAAACGTTTACAAGAAGATTAGAGAACACTGATGTACTACTATAGAACACATCCTGTGTATATTCTATTGTGATGTGAAATACAAATTATTACTTACATATTTCATTAAAAAACTACTAACATAAAAACTACTAATGCTGCATTAATTTATCCTACATTGTGCAGATTTGAGATTTATGCTCTCAATAATCGATTTGAACAATAGAATATTTATTTTATTAAGTGTACGGTATTTATTTGCATTTCTTCATTGGCTTCTTTATATTATAGCACAGTGAAATAATTTGCAACCGATAGGCAGAGAAGTCTTCCATACTTATGAATACGATGCGATTAATCGTCAAATCTACTACCTACAATTACACTGTAGGGAGGCTGCAACGCTCCAGTATATAAATTTCCAAATATTGGCATAATAGGAGTTTGAACTGAAAATTCAAGAGGATAATAGTCCTGCATCTATTCAATCAAATAAAAATGATCGATTTTATTATTAGAATACGCAATAAAACAATACTTCTGCAGGATTTTCAATTCAATATCCTTGGTTTTTGAAACACAAGCTAACTGGCATGCACAGTATCATTATCCACACAAGCATTCTAGGACTATAACAAGTAGCTTACATGCAACATTCATAACAAGCAAATGAGTTCTATTTATTAAATGGAACTTACATGAAAAAGTAATAAGTAAAGCCCTCTACATATCACATTACATGCATACACCATTCAATGCAACGTTTCTTGTTCACTTACTTTTTTTGAATTAGTACGGTATTCCATAATATTACCGTACTGACTTCTCTTCCCATTTGACTGCGTTGAACCTTCGAGACAGTTGATTACATACATTTTTCTTCAAACATTAATTTATTATTAAACATGTCGTTCTAGTTTATAAGGATTGTTTTGAAAACAGAGCTGAGTCAATAGTTTTTTCAAAATATGAATTAGTTGAAAATAATTTACGAAAAAATGATTTCCCAGTTACTTACAAGTCTGTCGTTGTTATAAAATACCAACGTGTACGACATATGACTTAAGTAGACGCTAAATTAAAAGAATTGCAAATACTTGAAGGATTTTATAATTATGTGCTTATTTTTAGCAGTCTTCTAAGTGACATGAAGCATAATTTATTGAGACAGAACTTTTCAACTGATTAGTCATGGTACATCACTTTTGTAGAACTAGATAAAATAAGAATAATAGTTCAAGGCGCCACATGAAATTTTGACTTGTACAACAGTTCCAAAAGTTACTGCCAAAGATTGTAAGGGAGTATGCCGCCAATTCTTTTTATTGCGGATGATGCCCACATGAGTCTGGAGACTTGTGCGTAGGTAATAAGGTAAATGAGTGAATGATGAGAATCATCCATGGCTGAATGAGATTCGAACCCAAGGCTGCAGGAAACTAAGCCAGCCAGAGCCTTATGTTATCACAGACAAGCTCCAACCAACTGCGCTGCCAGAGCCGCTAATTCTGCAACTGCTTCAACCTTTGGCAGTAAATTTTGCAACTAGAAAGTTAAACTCAAAATTGCATGCGAGTGACTGGCTGTTATACCCTGGGTTACGCCTCAGTATGAGATCCAAAAATAATAAATAATGCTAACGAGGATCATTGGAATATTTAAAATAATCATATGAATGGTACAGAACTGGCTATAGTATAGTCCAATATTGGATTACCAATGGTAGAAGATAATTATTGTAATGTTGTATGTATCTTCCCACAATAGAAAAGATCTGCAATTAATTTTGGCCCTCCATCTTATTGCAGTCAACAATCTCAATCGATTACTCGATCGATTGATTGTGGGCGTGAATAAGAATGCATCATTTTTAATGCAATGTTGGCACTCTAGTTAGATAATATACGTTATTTCAGAGAAAAAAATTTGTTATTGTATCATGAAAACAGATAGAAAGCAGGAAAGGTTTGTTTCTGCCCGATAAATCAACACATCAAGATATAATATTATATTTAATCAAAACTGTGGGATCCTTTGAAGTTTTAAACATTTTCCAATTAAAAGGAGCACAATAGTGATAAATTTAATTATTATTACCCATCAGGATGCTTAAAAACAAAATTTTGACTAGAGCAACCAAGATATATATATATATATATCTCTTGATATACATAAAATCCTTATAAGGCCAATGGTTAGGTTACCTACGCCTGTAAAACATGGACACTAAAGAAGGACTGCAGAAGTCTATTGGTTATTGAGAGACGTATCCTGGAAAGATATTCAGCTCAATAAGAGAAGAAAACGAATGGAGAATAAGGCGAACAAGGAACTACTTTTAAGTAATTAGGAGAACATTGTTAGCTTCTCCTGACCTTAGGCGTTAAATCGCAAATGTTGCGCTGGAGAAGGCACTTAGAGAGATTGAATGAGGGAAAAGAGGTGAGGAAGATTATGAGAGAGAAGCTTCATAGTAGGAGAAGGAAAGAAAGACCAAGGAATAGATGGGAGGATGGAGTGACTGCCGATCTTGCGGTGATGGAAGTTAGAGGATGGAGAGTAAAGGACAGAGTTCTGTGAAGAAGAGTTGTGAGAGAGGCCAAGGCTCATCAAGGGCTGTAGCACCGTGGAAGTAAGTATCATTACCTTTTTCGAATTCTATGGAGTATTTGTTTCCGGATTGACTAGATTGAAATTTGACCTAATAAAATAATAAATGTATGACTTTCATTGGCTGACACCCTTACGGGTAGTTCCAGCTCGCCATTTAAGCCATATTACGGGGAACATAATGGACCTACAATTTTAGGTGGGTTCCGAGCCTCCGGGTAAGTGATAATAAATCTGATGAAATCAAGTCATAGCACCTCAGTCACCCATCCAAGCGGAGTCTTAAAATTATTAAGAAAATTCTAATTTTCAATGATAAATTTCCAAAGATGTGTTTTGGAAAAGAAGTTGGATGAATTGTTCATAGTTACAATGAATAATGCGGGTTACAATGGCTCAAGGAATAGAGACTGCAACAAAACTGAATGAAGTAAAAGATTGTCAAGAAGAATTTTTGCAATAAGATTAATGAATTTTGTAAAATAAAAAAAATATTTATTACAATGCACTGTCACCAACTCCACCAGGTTTTTCCATTCCTCTCCACTATTACTATGGACAAAAACAATACACAAATCACTTTGCAGAAAAGCATAGTCAAAGAAAATTGTGGAAATGAGAATAATTGAAGTTAGTTGAGTTGGAACGTTAGAATCATGATCACTCAAGATGCAAAGGCTTAAGTTAATGATAAAACGAGTTAATGAATTAGAAATAGAAAGTTGAATATATTTTTATATACAAAATGTACACATGAAACACAATAGAATTAGAAATTTATTTATGAACCTTCAAGAAATCTGGTAGTTCAAAATTTATTTCTGTTCCTCTTTGGTCTTCAAGTCGACTTCGTTGGGCTCGATTCAAATCTTCATATAACACTGGAACGAAAATGTAATACATCACAATTAAATCAATTACATGAAGCTTGTATAGAAGAACAAAATCTATTACATCATCACATTACTATATAACAAATTAGATAAATATTCAAACAATATGTTGAAAATTAATTGTCTTTCTACAAAATGAACTAATTAAATCATCGCTTTAAAAATGTTTTTGTCATTGACAAGACAAAAATTATTGATGTTTTCACAATTAAATCACATACCTAATCTTCAATCAATACATATTACATTAAAAAAAATTATTGATGATAATAGACTGTGGCAATAATAAAATGCTGAGTCAGTTGTCTAAAATATGATTCAAGTGATGTGCGAAGGAAGCATGAGTGGATATGTAAATATCGATAGTAAATTCTTTAAGCGATGTGAACTTTCCATAAGACTTTCTCTAATAGTCTATTACTTGATTCTAATTCATTATTTCAAATTACACACATTGTTAGATTTTATTATTAGTTGTTAGCCACTTACAAATGACAAAGAAACTGAACATCAAAAATAAACATTCATCAGAAATAACAAACGAATAACATACTCAGTAATACGTAATACTTGAAAATAATAAATCAGCCAGTTGGAAGGAGAAGTGTAAGCAGACCTCGTAAGCGATGAAAGTAGTGAGTAGGCCAATCCAAGTATGAAGACGACGATGACGAAAAATGTTTCAATTTTTCTCCAAGTTCATTCTCATCTCAAAGTTTTTCGCATTACTTCAAAGCTGCTTGCACTTTGCTTCGACTCTTTCACTCCAGTCTAGAATCTATGAGGTTCCTAACATTACACCTTTAATAACCTTGACATTACACGATGCTCTTCTGTCATGCCTAGTACATAATAGACATGCCTTGCACTGAATCTCAAACTGACACATTAAAACTAGCATAAACAATAGTCCTGTTCGAGCTGCATACCTAAATATCGATGAATATACATTAAATAAATTTAAACAATTACCTTCACTCTCCGATTTGCCTTCAACTTTGTTGCCAGGCTTCAATTTAGCGATAATTGGGGGAAGCTTTGTCAGCACTTGCTTCTTCTCAGTTCCAGTTCCATTGCTGTTGCCAATGTTGGCAGCAATGACTGCGACTGCAGCAGCACTGGCACAGTTGGCAGCAGTAGGTGTCGCTGCCCCCGCAGCAACCGCTGCCACCGCACAGCTCTCATCTCTAGCTATCACTGCGGCGTTATTCTGATGATGTTTTGCGGCCTTTTTACTTCGGTGTCTGAAGTCCTACGAAAAAACATGTATACAAATTTTTAGAAACGTAGGCAGGTAGAAAACATTGAACTGGTGCACATGCAATAGTTTTCAAAATGAAGTAATTGGTTTGTAGTTTGAAACTTTCTGAATCTAATCATTTATAATCAGGGATGATAATTGTTCATTTTTTTAAATATTTTCTGGATATTTTTTTAAATATTTTCAATTATTGCATTTTAGATTGAATATAGATCATTAGATTCAGAAGATTGAGGAATGAGCAATGAGCAATGAGGAATGTAAAGAAGAAAGCTAGGAGGGATCAAAGAGGTTGGATAAACAAGCAAGCACAGAGAGCAGAGGATGCTGCCAGGAGAGGAGATCTGACGGAGCTGTACAGTACCACCAGACTGCTGGGGAAGAGTGTCTTTCGCAAGAAGAGACCCATCAAGGACAAGCAAGGAGTGTTACTTTCATCACAAGAGGAACAAATTAAAAGATGGGAGGAGCACTTTGAAGAAGTATTAAATAGGAGATGCAATGCAGGTGAAGAGCAGGGTTTTGTTCAAAATGAAAATATAGCTCTTGAGATAAATGTAGACCCTCCAACAAGAAATCAGATCATTGAAGCAATTAAGGCATTGGAAGTTGGAAAAGCGGCTGGTATTGACAATCTCCCACCAGAAGTGTTCAAACTAGACCCAGAGCTGACAGCAGAGATTTTGGAACCCCTTTTGAAGATGATTTGGGCAGGGGAAGAAATACCTGAGCAGTGGAAAAAAGGTCTCATTGTGAAAATTCCAAAAAAGGGGGACATCACAAAATGTGACAACTGGAGAGGCATTATCCTTCTGTCTATTGTGAGCAAGGTGCTGGCCAGAATAATCCTTGGTAGAATAAAACCATCAATTGAACGGCATTTGAGAAAAGAAGAGGCTGGATTTAGAGAAAACCGTAGCTGCATTGACCTCATTAACACTCTGAGAATCATCATTGAACAGAGTGCAGAATGGCAGAGTCCCCTGTATTTAGCTTTCATAGACTTTGAGAAGGCTTTCGATTCCATTGACAGAGAATGCATGTGGAGGATTTTGGAAATATATGGTATTCCTCCAAAGATCTTAAATCTAATTAAGAGTCTGTATGATGGTCACAAATGTCAAATAATTCATAATGGAGTGTTATCAAACCCAATTGATGTAACATCTGGTGTAAAGCAGGGCTGCATTCTGTCACCTATCCTCTTTGTTATTGTGCTGGACATGGTCATGAAAACGTCACTAAACAGAAGGAGAAGAGGTATTCAATGGGGGATGGAAAACAGACTTGAAGACTTGGACTCTGCAGATGACATTTGTCTTCTGGCACAAAGACACAGTGACATGAGAGAAAAGCTGCTGGCATTAAATGAGTTGCTAAAAAAGTAGGCCTAAAGATTAATGAGGCAAAAACGAAAGAGATGGTGCTCAATGTTCATGGAGGGGAAAGTTTTGAAATAAATGGGAAGAGAATAGAGAGGGTGGACTCATTTGTTTATTTGGGCAGCATGATAAATCCTGAAGGAGGTGCTGAGGATGATGTCAAAAATCACATCAGAAAAGCAAATGGGGTCTTTTCACAGCTGTATGCAGTATGGAGGAACAATAAAATCTCAAAACAGACAAAGCTACGAATTTTCAATTCAAATGTGAAGTCTGTCCTCCTCTACGGTTGCGAGACGTGGAAGGTAACAGCGGAAATCAGTAAAAGACTCCAGGTCTTCATCAATAGTTGCCTGCAAAAGATTGAGTGCGTGTGGTGGCTGGATATAATTTCAAATGAAGAGCTCTGACATAATACAGGGCAGATGCCCATAGACATTGAGATAAAGAAGAGGAAATGGAGGTGGATAGGTCATACTTTGAGGAAAAGGGATGGAGCAATAGAAAAGGATGCCTTGCAGTGGAATCCTCAGGGGAGAAGAAAAAGAGGAAGGCCAAGGATTTCATGGAGATGAACGGTAGAAAATGAGCTTGGAAAGGTGGGGAAGACATGGCGAGAGGTGAGAAGGATGGCAGAGGATAGAGAGGGATGGCGGCTATTTGTGGATGCCCTATGCTCCAACTGGAGTTACAGGAATTAAGTCAAGTAAGTCAAGATTCAGAAGATTATAGACTGCAAAAGTAGGCAATGGGAAGCATAAGACTAGCACACCTCTAATAGTTTTACAAAATGAAATAATTGATTTACAGACCAAATTCTTCTGAATCTAATGATTTATAATCAGTAATCATTGTTGATTTTGGATATTTTGAAATATTAAAATGTATTTAGCTTGAATGTAAAATCACTCAATGAAAACGATCATTACCAATAAATTAACACATTCGTTTATATAATTGACAATCGTCAATAGAAAGGAAAACAACCAGAAAGAAATTGAGAGCATCATAAATGTCTTCATGGCATGTACATAAAATCATCTTAATGAGCATTTATACTGTAGTAAGCATAATTCAAAGTATTATACGTATGGAACCGAATGCCAAGTCTTACAGTCACATTTCCATTTTATTATAATTGTGTTGGCAGACAATTAGGATTAAAACCTGAAAGTTTGCTTAGTATAGTGTTTGCATGAAGTTTGATCATTTAAATTAGTATAACGATTAAATAAATCTTTTATACATTTAAAGACTGAATTATATTAGTAAAATGATTAAAGGTTATAAAATCATACATTATTCAATAGATAGTTATAGTTCATGCCACTACATTAAACGGTTCTAAAAGATTGTGATGTTGCCGATGTTGCCCACGCCAGCAGCTGATAGTATAAAATCTCCAACCTCAATACAAGAAGTGACAACACTAATCGTGCCATGTTGCCAAGTCGGAAGTAAACTGCCTCCGCCTTTCGAGTGACTTCATTTCTTGATCTGTCACAGCAATGTAAAAACAGTATAAACATGCAACACCGCAATTTTTCAGAGCCGCCTAATTTGGCGGCGTGATCGATAGACTCCATTGGAAGATCGACTCACAACCCTGTAAACTGTTCATGGTAGTATATATTGTAAAAGATTGAAAATACTTACCCTTCCTCTTTCCAGAAAAGCCGAATCCCTTCTCAGAAACCTACTCACAAGTCCGGAGGAATTTTCTGATCCCCAATCTTCTGACTGTAACAGAAAATGTTTACTATGACATCTGTTCCCGAGTTATGAGAACAAATAAAGGAAATATTTATAAGGACAATGTAACACATTCAAAATTTGTGAAGGGAGCAGTTTTGGACTTGAGTCTGTTGCACATTCACATTCGTTGTAAATTTGTCACAATAAATAAATAAATATACTATAAAAATTGCAATGGAAGAAGCAGTAGCTTCACACCATCGCACAAGTTTGGCTTTACTGATGCAAAATTGTTAAAGTTATTTTATTACCTTTGTTTTTCTGTACCCTATTAAATTTGTATTTTTGTGATACAATTAATTTATTAATTGAATAGTAATAAACATGAGTTATGCTCAGTGAGTGTTATAAGTCGATGAGTTAAGTAATAGTGAGTGTGAGTGCATGTTCATACCTATCAGAATATTACAAAATTAGTAAATGGAAACTGAATGTTATTTTTAGTTGACAAAGAAAATTGCAAATGGATTAAAATTAATGAATTAAACACATGACGTCAATGTCCAGATATAGATTTATGTTGATGGAGATTAATAATTAGAAAACATTATCGATACCTTAGTGAGAAGCAAAAATATCAACTATGATAACAAAATGGTCATTAAAGGACTTGACATGCTCGCTCGCCTGACTGAGAGTGATTAAATGCCTCAGATATATTTAAAAAATTATAAACAGGAACTACAATAATACAATTGGAAAATTCGAACTAAGAATTGCATTCTGTTCTACTTATTAACCTTAATTGATCAAGAACATGTTAACTACGTTACTATAGGTCTGAGACCTGTGCGTGGGTAATGAATTGGATGATGGTGACTGATGAGTTGGACCAACAGTTTTAGGTGGGTTCCGAACCACCGGGAAGTGATTTTACAGCTGAGAACAGAGGAAGGACCATTCGCACTTCTTGAATGAACAAGTAACTACGCACCCTAAGCGAGCCTTGATCAGACGCTGTCCGTCTTGGTGTACTTTCAGATTTCCCTTGAAGAAGCTCCTCAAAAACACGATTTGTGATCTCGTCAAGAGTGGCAGCTGATTTCACTTTGCCATGCGTTGCGCCACACTCGCTAGCATGCCAGCCTTGAAACAAATTACACATCGAAATTAATAACTAGTGCATATACACACAAAAACAATATAAAAATAGGCTTTCGATCAAAGAGAAACAGTAGTTTCTAGAGTTTTATCAATTATATATTCTACACTGCATCATGCCTTAATTCCACCCTCGACATAATACATACTGTGATATACAACATCCTTATAAGAAGTTCATTATCAATGCTTGCAATAAAAAATTATGCATCGTACCCTACTTCTGTAAAAAATGTCCGCACAATATTTTTTTAGGAAATAATTCACAGGCTCCTCTTCTATCCTTGGTAGTAATTGCGAATCTTTGTTTTTTCTTATAGAAGTTATGTTTATACAAGGAGACCACGAGGAATAGGGCGAATTTAAAAATAATAATGCTCGGGCAATGTTGAAGTAATACATTATTTATCTACATAACAATCTAGTGAAATGCACGCCATTAAATTATATTAACATGAAAATATACGCTTTTAATATAAAAACATTGTAAAATGTCAAAGAGAAATTTTTCTCAAGTGTAGATCAGGTGTGGTGAGCAAATAAGTACCTACAGGCAGATCGGTGAGGGTTCTGCAACAGCGATCTTCTTGCTCTTTTCACATTTTCTGGCGTTCTTATCATTACCAAGACCTAAATTACTCTAAGGACTCCGAGAATTACAGAACCCTCACAAATCTGCCTGTTGGTACTCATTTGCTCACCACACTTGATCTACACTTGAGAATTTCACGTTAATCTTTATCTTTATTTCCGCAAATACAAACAAGCAAAAGAAAATAAAATACACAGGAAAAAAGTTATACATGATAGAAAATAATAATAATTATAAAACAATCAATTATTAGGAGAGAAACCAAGAAGTTAATAGAATTTGATGGCGTACATTTCAATAGATTATTATGTAGATATATAATGTTTTACTTTAACATTGACTAAACATTATTATTTTTAAATACTCCCTATTCCTCATGGTCACACTGTATAAGCTACCCATGCAATTCAAAAACAGAAATGATGAAGGCTTTGTCTGTTGTACTTCTGCACTCATTGTTATTTTATCTATATAACGGGATGGACACAGCCGATTACTTACATTCGGTGGGTGTGCTCCTTGTTAAAACCTGCAACCTCTGATTATCTACAGTTACTACTGATACACTTGGCTCTACAACCTCATTCTCACTCATCTGAAAATAAAAAAATAAAAACTATAGTTTTTGATCACGACCAAATAGTAAATGGAATGGTCAAGCGAACATGAACAGTTAAGCATTATGACAGAATAACAATCATTGTTCAAACATTATTTTCATCACAAAGGACATTTTTCAAGACAATATTTCATCATGTTTATTGTATCACAATCATTTTCTAAGTGTAGCATTTTGTTACTCACCCCACTTACATTAACTTATATCAGATCTTGACATTTTCAAAAACTCAACACCATTCTAAATAAGCTCAAGTTTGAACTTAGAAATGCGAAAATTCATCAAATTGTGTAATTAATTTATGCATCTTTTTTTATTGTGAAGATGAAGCAATAAAGGTTAAAAATATGGTTATGTGAATGAGCATTATTAATACACCTAAACCGTTTTGTCACTGACATAATAAAAAAGTGATCATCACCTTTGATTTTCACTGACATTGAAAATCATGAAAACACATTGCGAAAACAAATAATGTTATTAAATATATAAAATTACTAAAACAAACAATACTACTTGCTGCTGTATGTGATGAGGATTAAAGAGACCACTAAACAACTATTTAACACAGTAGTAAGTTTTCTATGAATTTCTTTCACTTATCCCCTTTATTTAGTTTAGCAAACACATTTATAACAACTAATAAACATATTAAAAACTCAGCATCATCATATTGAAAAAAAAGATTATTGGAAGTCGTACAGAAAATAAATAAACCTTGCTTGAAACTAAATTGAAGTGCAATATCAACTTTCGAATGATGGAGATTCTGCACAGACGCATTCTTAGACACGGTTAGCGTTAATTCTACTCGGAGTAGTCTCAAAAAGTGTGTTTTTTACTTGCACTTTACAGTAATATAAGTTTAGTTCAATATTGTACACTGTGGAAGAGAAGATGGTACTACATCAACGAAAATATTTAAATTTATTGAAAACGTATTCAGTGTGTAGGTACAAAAGTAATACTTACCAAGCATAATGTGACCATTTCTAATCTATAATTGTATTTGTGTAGTATTGGCCTCAGTACTTGAGCTAGAGATTCATTGACTTTCGATTTGACTTTGACAGTTTTCCTATTGGGAAGATCCAGTTGAAACACGATTAGGTTCTCAACCCTTACTTCTTGACCGCCCAAGGTTGTGGCATCCTCGTCCAATATTAAAGGCTGAAAACCAATGAAAAATAATTAAGATTTTGTGATTTGTTGAAAATATTGAACAGCGACCAATTGTTTTTCCACCATAATTTCGGTCTGCCAGGTTCATTAGCAACCCAGTCACTCTCTCACTTAACATAATAAATTTGCCTTAAAGTTAGTAAGCAATTTTGTTTCCTTTCAAATACGTATCGTATCTACGAGTATAACTACCTTACCGACAATGACGGTGTTATCTGCTTACCGTATTAATCACAACTAAATTTAATTTATAACATCAATTAATAGTCTCTGCCTGTAATTCTTTATATATTTTAATGCTACCTATTTCTTGTATTTTCTGAGTGTTTTGTAATAGTTCTGTGATGAGGTCCTTGTAATTTTATACTATTTGTGACCATTAAAATATATTCTATTCTAAAAAAAACAACAAAATGTAAAATGGCCTGGATATCATGATAAGCAAATGGTTTAAACGACCGTAAAATACACTATTTACACTCAGATGTCATGTGCTAGATAACAAAAAAACTAATAAGTTCTATTAATTTGGTAACAAAACATATTTTTCACAATTAAAAAATCATTCAAAAATTGATTAAATGAACATGAAATAGCAATAGAAACCAGTTCAATACAATTTATTAAATTAAGAATAGAAGGTTTCAAGAGACGCAGTCTTACAAATTACACTAGTTTGATAAGAAAATTATTGTAATGTATGTATAATTTATTTCTGACGTAGTCCTACAAAGATATTTTATTAGTTTGATAACAAATGAAATGCATAGTCCCTTCAGCCGATTCCGACTGTGAGTGACGCTTCAGACCTCAACTTTATGTTTTGATTCAAAGAGCTTTCTACACAAATTTATCACACACAAAACTGAATGTTATGTACCTTGTCGGAGTGTGCAAGAAAGACTTGGAAGTGAGTGTAGCCGAGCGCCCTCTTCTCTAGCAGCCGCTGCACGAGCTGCCTGATGGTCTGCGGCGGCGGCCGGATCTGGACGACGGTGGTGGCGCCATCGGGCAGCACCACGCGACACAAACAGCTGTTCAGCGCCAAATCCCACGACGCCAGCGACGATCGGCTGCTGCTTATCGACGACTCGGCGTCCTCCACCACGCGCTCTCTGTCGCGCGACTTGCAGCGCGATTTTCGCGACCATGGCAGCAGCGATTTGCGTCGCAGCCGCTCCTCGGCGTCGCTGCGACTCTTTTTCAACTGCACACAAAGTCGAGAAAGAACTTTACTTTAGGTTTAGATAAATGTTTGCGTGCAAAATTATGATTACTGAGATTATGATAAATACTTTAGATTAAAATAGTTTCATTCATGTTGAATTACAAGAATTATAAATGATGATCAACTTTTTTAAGATTAATACTTTAAAAAATACTTAAGATTTAGATAGCTTCATTCATGTTGAATTATATAAATTACACATGCTGAAATTTGTTACGATTGATACTTTAAAAAATACTTTAAATTTAAATAGCTTCATTCATGATGAATTAAAAAATGATAATTACTGACCAATTGAGCAATTAGCATTGGTTACTGAACATCATGAAAACACAAATCTGTGGCTCGCATTACTGTAAGTGCACATCTTTCTCCAAAGTGGGTATTAATTTTCACCAATTATTGCTGAATTACAATTATTAATAAAAAAAAATTCTGATTTTAATTCTATTAATTATTGTACTTAAGACTTCCGAACTAGAAATGTTTACAACAGTGAGAGATAGGTATTGATACTTGATACAGTAGCAAATACGTTTGTATATTTGTTTAATTTATTTCGGAGGATGAAGCCCACATAGGTCTGAGACCCGTGCCTGGGTAAATAGTTGGATGATGATGATGATGATGATGATTGATGAGTTTTTGGTGGGTTCATACCCACAAGGAAGTTATTTCTTAGCAGAGAACAGTATTTTTTGCTGGCCAAATCAAAGCAGTCATCCTTCTGAAAGGAGCACAAGCGTTCGTATCATATGTTACCCGACTAAACAGATGGCATGGCTCGTGGCTAATAACTTCCAAATTGTAATTTTGAAAGGAACAATTCCACAATTATTATTAATAAAAATGTTCATCACTATAATATATAAAATAACTAGCTGGCTCGACGCGCGTTGCTGCGTTCTCATAAAAATTCTCCTTGATTTTATTATTCGCCACCTCCCGCTGAGGTTACATTTCAAATTAGGAAAGAAGTTAGACATGGGGCTCTTCCAGCTGATAATGGAGGCTTCGTTTTCTTAATCACCACCCCTGAATGAAGAAACGTTTCAAATTTAAACCTCCTACGACTATAAGGGTAGAAGCTAGGTTTTTTATTTTATTATTCGCCACCTCCCACTGAGGCTGCATTTCAAATTTCTCGCTGCATTGATTAACAGATATCATCAACCTGGCATAATTACATTTCATCATACCCAGTCGTATGTTTCCTACTTATTGCAAGGCTCCGACTGCAAGGTAGCCTACATGCAAAGTGCAAAGTCATTTTGCTGTTCAAAGACAGCGTAAATAACGCCGCTAAGGGGCCTGCCATATGATTAAAACCTGTTGACTTCTATCAGCTGTTCCTTTAAGCTGTTTGGCCGGCAAGTTCAGTAGGTTAGGTCTATAAAATGGATTAATTAATAATAATTATTAGCTCCCCTATTAAAATTTATGGTCAGAAACCATCCCCAATATTCACACAACATATTCCCAAAGTTTCATGCCGATCTGTCAAGTAGTTTTGAAGTCTATAGGGAACATACATACATACAGATAGACATTCATTTATATATATATATATATATATATATATATATATATATATATATATATATGATGCTATAGAAAGAATTACTGCCTTGAGGCCCATATGCACAATCAACGTTTAAACTGAGTTTAATCTAATCTTAGTTTGAAATTAACGACAGTTTATCACCAGATAACAGAACGTTTACACTAACTTCAGTACAAGAGTACGAGCATACAAATCAACAGTCTAGAAACCAAAGTTAAAACCATTTAATGCTCAACGCAATTTAAAAGCTCATTGTGCACACGAGTCTGATCCTTCAATACCGAATAAAAAATCTTCTATCTTATCTTAATGTGAAAAATACAAATTTAGATGCAAAAATATTATATTTTCGAGACAACACGATATTTTACTTGTTTGATAACAACTTTGTCACCTCCAAACTGATACTTGTGGTTAACAGACAAATATTAAGCAGAAACCCTCTTTACGGTCAGGAAAAGATATCAAAATAATAGACGATTTCAACTGTTGTTTACGTCATATATTTCAATCTGATCAAAGTGGAATGAAATTTAGAGATAATTTTGATTGTAGAACAGAAATAGGATTCTATTCCACAAATAAGTTAAACTGTCAAGCACAGGATTTTTTTTAAATATGTTAGTTACAAAAGAAATCATGTAGTTCAGAAGCTCTTTGCTACTAGAAGCAGGCCAACGTGCTCAGTTAACAGTTGGTTATGATAACGTATTATTAATAAATGAATCAAAGAGCACATAATATTATGTGAATTACATTACCTTTGTATGCAATTGCTGAGGTGAGCTGTTGCTAGAAGACTTGGAATGGCTACTGTGATGCAGTTCTAAGGCTGAATCAATTTTCCCATGAAAAGGCAGCTTTTCTCCCGATGTTTCTCGTGATGAGCATTCTTGATAAAGGTCAGATTTTATGAATCTTGGATAACTGTCAAACTTCATTAGATTGAAAATCTGCTTTTGTGCCTGAAAAAATAAAACTTTTTAATTTTACGAAATCACATAAAATATCTGGATTCACATTACGATATACCATTTGACACAAAAGTATGTTTGAGTGTATTCAGGAAAGTGATAGTCGTGAGCCGTAGAAGGTATCCATCAGATAGAGATAAGCTACGAACTCCTGGGCCCTCTCTGTAAGGGTGACGATTGGATTGGCCAGCAAAAATACTTTGTTCTTTGCTGTAAAATCACTTCCCAGTGGTTCGGAATCCAACTAAAACTGAAGGTCCAACTAATCAATCACCACCATCAAATTCTCTTTGTAGTGGCGAAGGTGAGATTGTGGAAGGTATCCATAATGAATTATGTCACAACCACATTTATTAAAAATATTGAGATACTAGTTTCGGTTGTTCAAATTCATTACCCACGCACAGGTCGCAGACCTACGTGGGGTTCATCCTCAGAAAAAATATAGATTGATTTATTGTAAATAACACTTTTCAGACACCTAAGTAAATAATTTATACAGCCATAATGAATCAGCATTTATTAAGGCACTTGGAATTTGATCAAAAACTAAGAAAAATAAACGGAAATACGGTTGGATATCTCTTGGAAAATTAAAGCCATACCTAGGAAGGCAACAAAGAGCAGACATCTGAATAATTACTCTTTTAAAGTTAAAAACCACCAAACCATTACAATAGTCACGACAGCATTTTGTAAATCTATCTATATATATATATAATCCAAATACCACTCACTCATTCATCACAGTTTCTCAGGAACCACTCGACCAAAAACGATAAAATTTGGTACACGTATTCAGTAGGGGGACTAGACGCGTGCTAAGAAAGGGTTTGAAAATTTACCCCAAAATGGGCCCAAAATTGAAGATTTTTGAAAATACCACTGAATGACTCACTCATACATCACAGTTTCTCAGGAACCACTCGACCAAAAACGATAAAATTTGGTACACGTATTCAGTAGGGGGACTAGACGCGTGCTAAGAAAGGGTTTGAAAATTTACCCCAAAATGGGCCCAAAATTGAAGATTTTTGAAAATTTAGGTGACAACAATTTCTAGAGAACCATAAGGTCAAATCAGATAAAATTTGGTATTCATGTTAAGTATCGGCCTTAGATGTACCTTGGAAAAAAGTTTCAAAATTAGCCCCAAAATGGGCCCAAAATCGACGATTTTTGAAAAGTTTGATGATAAACAGCCAAATATTTTGAAATTTGCACTTAACAGATGTCATCAACCTGGCATAATAACATTTCATCATACCCAGTCATATGTTTCCCACATATTGCAAGTCTCCGACTGTATGGTAGCCTACATGCAAAGTGCAAAGTCTTTTGCTGTTCAAAGACAGTGTAAATAACGCTACTAAGGGGTCTGCCATATGATAAAAACGGTTGACTTCTATCAGCTGTTCCTTTAAGCTGTTTGGCTGGCAAGTTCAGTAGGTTAGGTCTATTAATGAATAATAATTTGTTTCAAACAAAGCAAACTTATCCCGAGCTACCAAAATAATTTCAATAGCTAAAAGCCAACGTTTATGAAAAGTATATATTTGATTAAGACCCTAGATGCATACTAAGTAATGGTATCAAAATTCTCCCCAAAATCACCTATTTCTGTAAATTTATCTAATCACAATGGAAATTAGTTGGACCCCCCGGGGGTCCAGGGGGCGGAGCCCCCTGGCTAGACGGTTAAGGCGAGCGAAGCGAGTCTGCCGGCTAGTCTTTTATAAAGTTGTCAACTAATACCAATAAGCAGTGCTGTTTCTGTAAAAATATAGGTTCCGGTTCGCATTTCCGTCGTATTTGAAGGGAGGAGGGTATTAATTATATTAAAAAATATAGCAAACCTTCCCAGTGTAAAGGAAATTAGTTTATTGAAAATTTGAGTACAAAACTTCAACTGAACCAATTTAATAGCGTGACATTTGTAAGTTTGGGTTTACTAGACTTTTTCACCTTTGAGAGGTACATTGCACCGGCGCGTACGGTACCGTCACAAATTCAGCCCTGCTAATATATAAACTTACACGTGAACATCAAGAATCCAAGCACACGATAACGCGTAAGATACTGTTATTCCATGCTAGTGAAAGCCTTCTGGAAATTTTAAATTCCAAGAACAGATCTTTCAATTTCCAAAATTCTCTATTTTCGTTGGTAGGGAACTCAAGGTTTCTAAAGTTTATACAACTTTACAGATTGTGTTAACGAAATTGAAATTATATTTAGAGCCATAACGGTTGACAAAATCGAAGAATTGTTGAATGACTGAACAAATTATGCAAAAGTTAGAGAAAAACGTAGACTGACCTAACTCAAAATCCAACCAATTCAGTACACAAAAAACAGAGTTCGATGGCGAGTAGCTTGTAAGCTCGCTTAATGTAATCGACACTTTACTATTCCATCGAATGGCTGAATAATAAATTCTAGGGTTCAAGTTCAAACTCCTGTGCAATGACTACTACTGTGGAAGTACCGTATGTGTGAGGACGCGGGTAGACTGCTGTCAGGTGTAGCCTGCTTGCGGCTACAGTTGCAGCCACTGAATAAGAATTCGACTTTTACTAATAATGATTCTGGATATTACACTGCAGTTGTTGAAGTTTATAATTATTATAACTTTAAATTTTACTAGTAGAACAAAAAATGAAATCAAATCTAAATTCTAAACCACAGTAATCACTTACAGATACACACAATTTGATCGTTATATAAATTATCGTTTGATAATTTACATAAACTATGAAGGTGTAAGGTGCAAGTAAATATAATATTATAGTGTACTTCATTTGATTTTTATATCGTCAAAAAATATTTCTGAATTAATCTAGTTATTCTTGTATTACGCTGCTCAAGTTTGTATTGCAGCTTTGAATTCTAATAGTTAAATTTCAAGAAACTAAATTTAAGCTCTAATAGTATATAAGCCAATATATGATGGAGATATAACGTGTAAGAAGATAGTATTATTATAGTGTGTATACTTCATAATTAATGAAGGCACTACGAATTTCTGTGATGTTATGTGAGTGTGATTTATGAGAAAGTATAAAACGAATCCTATCCTATTGAAAATGACAGCCGGTACTGTAGGCAACGTATTTTCAAGTTAATAAGAAGCCTGTTGAAGGTATGATCATGATGTGCATGAGTTTGAACTAACCTGTAGGAATAGGTGAGGATGAGCGGTGCCCAGTTGTTCCTGAGTTACTTGGCGAGCGTGCGAGTCCACGTTGACTGGCTCCAATGCGCCCAGACAGAGATGCTTATCGAAAATCTCTCTCGCCAACCGCTGTCTCTCTTCAGCATCCTCTACGCTACGATAGCGTTCACACGCCACCCAGAAATAGATATTTTCATGGCTGATTTCTTTCTTCAAAAATTCCTGTAACAACATACCATCCATGTCATGAACCATGAAACACGTACTTCTCATAAATGAACATTAATTTATTACAGCAATGAATGCATATGTTTTTTTTGAGGACGAAGCCCACATAGGTCTGAGACCTGTGCGTGGGTAATGAATTGGATGATGGTGATTGATGAGTTCGACCTACAGTTTTAGGTGGGTTCCGAACCACCGTGATTATGAAAACCATGTTTAGTCTCCAAATTATAGAGCGGTGACACTATAGTTTACAAGCTGAAAACTAATCATAAAACAGCTGTTTACTGATGAGCGAGCAATAAAGTACTTAACGCTTGCTCACATCATAGTAGATGTTACGCCCGCCAGTGTTGCCAACCTTGAATTCTACGATAATCGTACCTGAGGTCCAGATTAAAAAAAATATTTTACAATTATCTATGTTTTAATAAAGAATAACTATCTATTAATTATTTAAAATGATTTTTTGGAATGATTTCTTTTAAATTTTTGTACAAAAGTGCAGATCATAGGTAGCCAGATCGTACAAGAACCAAATTATCATACGGTTGACAACACTGAAGTTTGCAAGCTGATTATTGCCAGATGAATTTTACATAACACAGACAGTATCAATGATGGTTAAATACATAAATACTAGAATGTTCGATGCAAAAGTAGATGAATGATGGAAATATTTGATCAAATTTGTCCAAGTTCTATCCAAATGAGTGCGAACCATGCCAGTGTTTATGATCAAACCGTAAGAGCTCATGAATAAACTGTATGAAACTTCTCTTTCTTTTTTACCCCATTTTTTTCAACTTAGTTCCTGACGCTTACATCAATTATTTGAGCTCTAGATCCCTCATTTGGAACTGATAAAGTCCAAATTATTCCAGTTATATACATCAGAATATTTGAGAGTTATTATCATTATTGACAAATTGTTAGTGCATCTCCCATTCTAGCTTAGTGGCAAACAGGTATGAAGTTTGGTTTTAAGCGGGTGTTTTTATTTTTTCTATTTGTATATTTAATTTAAATGGATTTATAGCACTTAGCTATAGCTTCTTGAAGAATCTAGGAAAAAGGTGATAAACATTTCATTTCCATGGATAATATTCCAAGTTAAAATAATTTGTATTCACAATATCATGCATTTCAGAAAGCATGTTCGATTACTTGGAGGCTTTTTTGCTGAAACAAATGATTAGTTGTACAATGTAGAAATGAAGCTTGTACTCTGAACGATGCAAGCAACAGCACTGGACTGCATAAATCACTCCTACTTATACGATGCTCGTGCTTTTAGACCGGGTAATACAGTATTCATTACTGTACTCTTAAACAGCAAAATGTTTACTGCCATAAGCCAGTTTGGTGGTAATTCGAAAGGTTGTATTAAACTCTTACAATATAATAATAGTAAAGAACACATTTTAGAGCCGCCATTTCGTTAATCACGGTCAGTAGACGGGGTTTAATGGAATAATTGGCAATGAGCTACTTACGGCGAAAGCATGCAGGCCATCTGGATCTTCAAGCAGTTTTTCGAATGATGTCGCCCAACATGATACACCATCCTGCCGAGTGTCTTCCTGCTGCAACAATAACAATAAATTATTAATCATCACTTATCACTTTCATAATTTCTAATAAAGACTATAAATAGATTTAGAAAAAAATGAGTAATAGATGGGGAAAATATTATATAGAGAAAAAATTAAAATAAAGCTCTTTTTTAAGAATAATATTTTAAGAAAATATTCATGCATTTTGTCTGCTATGAAGATCATTATTACAGTATTAAAAGTATATTTGCACAGGCCACCGTTGCCTGGCACATGTTGACTCATTCTTATTGTATAAATATAATATATACTAGCTATTGTGCCCGTCCTTCGTACGGATTATGTTTAGAAATAAGACTAAATATGTTTTGGCTTTTTTGATAACAAAGATCATGAAGTTGTTAGCAGCTTAGTAAACAACTTAGAACGTAAACAATTCAATGACAGTTATCAGAGAGAATATTTGAGAACAGCTGATTGATTTATCATGATAAATTACGTGATTTGTTCTTATGTGGTAATATAACTTATCCAAAATTGCACAATACTTGGTTTTTAAATGTTTATTATTCTGTTAAAAAAAGTTAATTTAGTTTTTTATAGCTAAAGACATTGTCAAAAAGGTTTTCAATACTGATGAATAACTTAAATCCCGATCGATGCTCTCGTTTTTCAGGAGAAGGCCGCGTAAAAGGCCTTCGGGGTGTGACTGACAGACAGAAATTGAGATAAGACTTGTTTCGGCTTCTTTAAAACGTAAAAATAACCAAAAAATATATCATTCTGATAAATGTATAAGCAAAACTCTAATTTTATTTATATAGATAGAAGACTGTATATATTATATAGGTACATTATGTACATAGTGTACAGTCTATAGAGCTTGTGAACTTTTATTCATTTATGCTTAAACCTGCTTATTTTTATTATTTGTAGAAGAATAAAACCATTTTTCATTTGATGTGGATAGGATGAAAAGAAAAATTACAGTTGTTTAAAAACAGTTTCTCATGCAAACAGATTTACGAACGAAATTCTAAGCACCCGATCTTCTCATTTTTATTTATTCAATTTATTCAATATCTTGACTACTCCTAAGTGCATCAACATGTTGAAGTTTTTCAATACCTTACAATAATAAAATTGTCGTCTACCAGTGCAAAAAACAAGAGAATCTCTTAGTGGAAAAATAGAAAGTAACCACTTTTCTGCTTTTCTTTGCTAAGCGACTTGAGAGTTCATTTGACATTTAGACTAATAGGTTTACTTTATTTTTTCTAGAAAAATACCAATTTCATTTTCTTGCTTCCGAGAGAAAGGTACTGGTTGTTTGAAGAAACAAATTTAACTAGATTTTTCGTTTTTCTGAAAGCGTGACTGGACAGATCTGAAGAAACAAGGGCAATATCTAATCCTTATATTCAAGATTCAATGGATTTAATAAATAAAAAAAAACAGAATGATTTAAACTCTTGCATCAAAAAAATATCTACAATTTTTATCGGGAAATGGCACTCACTTTAATTCATACTTTAATTGTATAACCACACAAAGATTGATTAAAATGTTGAATAAGATTTACAATTAATCTCTATTTATTTTTTATTAGTTTCATTTTTATCGAATTATCAGCTTTTTTGGATAATAAATAACATTAGGTTTTGGTGTTTGCTGATAAAAAAGCAATGGCTGGGTGAATTGAAATCAAATTTAAATGTTTTGGATCCGATGCATAATGCTAAGCTTTGTATCACACATCGATCTTCTGTTTTTTCCAACGATTTTTTTAAAATGATGAAATTAATCTCATTTAAATCTAACCTAGAATAGATGAATTGATTGGATATCTTATTATTGAACTTAAAATCCAAACACTGTATAAAAACAATTTTAGTCTTTTAAGATATTTGAATAAGACAATCATAATGATGGTCTACCGGTTTAAAAGGCGCGGGAAGAGTAATTTATTGTGGACAGGGTGATATAATACGTGAATCATGGTTTAAGAGTTGTTCAACGGAAAAGAGCAAAGGAACAGGTGAACAGGAAAGACAGGTGGTTCAGCTGTTTCAAGTTGGCAATAAGAGATGCTCCTATATTGAGACAACTTGACTCCCCATATCTAGGATGGTAGAGGCCTAATAGTGTTAGTATATTAGTATTTTTTCTACCATACAAAAACAAAATGCACTGACCAGTAGGAGACCAGTATCAAGGTGATAATGATAATGATAATGAGTTGATATATTTCAAATAATAGTGCTACGGCTCTGATAATAATATTGTAAAATGTTCTAAAATTTTAAGGTAGATTTGTAGATCAAAAGCTTCCAATCATATAAGGATCTGTTGATGATGTTAATAACAATAATAATATTATCATCTACAAAACTATTTTTTGATAGCGATTTTGCGGTAGATAATCAGACTAGCACTTATTATTAGTTTGTGGCGACGAGAAACCAAAGTTTTGACAGCATCATCAATAAACTAAAATCATCAATCTTAGCCAATTGAAATTGACAGTAGTGTAAACTCTAATCTCTCCCAGTTATAGACCAATACTATCCCAGTTATAGTTATCGACTCTCTGAGTTCATTGTAGAAATGAATGTTTGAAGAATCAACAAATATAAACCTACGACAATCTAATGCTTAATTGTAAACGACTTTTAAGCTATATCGGGTAAATAGAAGATCATCACAGACAATTAGAAATAATGCTGCTTGAGACTACCCCAAAAATTGGCCCTGCACTATGGATTGATACGGTCCATTTTTCATCCAAAAATTATTCAGCCAATTTATGGTCTATAATAGCAATTTAATTTATCCTAAATAGCAGCGATACTCAACATAACTTTAATAAGATAAAATGGTAACTTATTCAAAGTTACCTGAATTTAATGATTACAAGAAATTTTATTTTCAGAGACGAACTAGTTACTGCAGTCCATGAATTCACAGACGCTTATAACGCTTATATTTAGGTGGGAAACGTGGGATGCTGGGTGTTTATAAATCAATAT
Organism: Conomelus anceps; assembly: GCA_948455865.1. NCBI lineage: Eukaryota > Metazoa > Arthropoda > Insecta > Hemiptera > Delphacidae > Conomelus > Conomelus anceps. The sequence goes on along the minus strand of OX418219.1, from coordinate 18,882,211 downwards.
CAGTTGGATAATTTTGAATTTGAAAAAGAAGTGCCTGGAGATGAATTGATTTGTACGCGATAGCCGTTTGGAAAGATTTATTTGCTCACAAAAACAAAAGTCTTCATAAAACCGAGAATCACGAATTCACGAAGTTGGATGGTGATGAAGAGTAGGATAAGGATAATTATATGAGTGAGAGTTAGGAGGCTGTGAAGTTTGAAAAAACTAAACAAAAAATAGTTTTGACCTGTGCTAGTCGGTAAAATGAGCTGGAGAATAGATCAGTGACTTTAGAAACCCTTAAATAAAATTATCATGAACTGACTAAAGAGCTGACGCTAATCAATAAATTAGTTAACACCCCAATTAGACAATTGCAATTAACACCCCAGATAGACAAATTTGTACTAGATTTGGCAAATGTCGTAGAAACCTTATAGCACGTGGCCTACTTCCAATTAGGTTGCTGTTGAAGTTAACATATATTTTAAAGTTACTTACAATGTAAGGTTTTATTGTAATCAATGAATCATACCTTCAGTATGAATATCCTACTTCAAACTACATTTCATATCAAACATTATTAGAACATTGCAACAAATATCAACGATTTTATATTAATAAAACTTGTTGGTGACTCATTTGTATGACTAATTTACGTATACATGGTAAGTAAATTCAGCGTGTGTCTACTTCATAACAACCTCATTACAAGCAGGTCGGCTGCTATTGGGTTTTTAGGCTGAATCTTTATTTAACAATTATAATTATTGTTAATTAGCGGTTCAGACTCTATAATAAGTAAATAAATAAATGGATAACCCTTTTACTGCAGAAAAACATTAGTACAAATAAATATATTTTGTAATAATAATTATTAAACATTACTTTAAAATAATGTGATCACTCATGGGATTGACATTATCTAATGTGCTATATTGACATTGATTCAACATATTTCAATCCTCGGAAAATGGGATTCGCAATGAGTATTGTAAAACATTGTGAATTTGTATAAAATTGAAAAAAGCTAGTTTGAAAAAATTTGAATAAAGATACTTGCGCAGAGAATCTAATACTCGATTACAATTTCCATCGCAAATACCACAGCATGTGTTTGATTTTGCGATGGTGATTATCTTCGAGTATGGACACCACTGTGTATAGATAAACCTAGCAATGAATTACATTTATTATTGTGTTAATACATATTATTGTGTTGCACGACTACAGGGAAATTACAGGGCACTCATCACATACAAATGATAATAAAAATTAAATGTTTTATGAGAGACGCTAATAAAAATATATTTAGCAATTTGGGAAAGCCCAAAAGATTTCGCTGCAACAGTTCGTCCACCACAACAAAAACCAATGATACTAGTCCATAGTCTAGAATTTCGTTATTCCAGATTTGTTACTAAGTTACCAGAATTTTGTTATTCTTAGTATAATATTTTTAAGGCCTCTCACATGGACCCCTTCCTCCACCCGACAGTCTCATCAAATCAAGACATATATTATGTCGCTTCAATTAACGACTAACATGGCTGACTACACCGCATTCTTAGATAATGACCACCCTTATAAAATTCAGTTTTTTGAAGGACAATTTATATTCTTTACGCCATTCACTAGTATTTACACTTCTGATACGGCCATGTCATTTTTGAACTCTTATCAAAGCTACATTACATTTAGCACAATTTAAGCACGAATGCCCAAGTAATTCCACTTTATTCATTGAAGATATCAATACACTTTGGGGTGTATCTCACGGAAAGTCAAGTCTGCAACAAGTAGAAACCTATCAGTCATATCAAAACTGTAGTGGATACTTCAGATAATAGGATGTTATCATTATCAATCCTATATTCATCAATAAATTATGAATTTGAAATTACTTATCAATCCTATAATGTAAGATATGCTTTCTTTCGGTGCTTTGATATTTTTCATAACAACTAAATCCCTTGGAATCCATGTAATTATCGGCATTATTGTTATTCTTAGTCGGTTCCCAAGGAACTGTTCTGGGTCCAATACTATTTCTGATTTACATAAATCCATTGTGCAGTATGGAAATCAAAGGAAATATCACCACTTTTGCTGACGACACTGTTCTCTTGTTTTCTGGACCAACATGGAATATAACATGGAAAAAGGCTGAAATGGGATTGCAGAAGGTTTTACATTGGCTAAATCAGAATCTGCTAACCTTAAACTATGAGAAAACACATTTTTTAACTTTTTCAGCTACACAGCATGGCCAGCCCACAGAAAATCTTTTGACAGTCAACATTTCAAACTGCAATTCATACATTATTCACAAAAAACAGAAAATTAAATATCTTGGAGTTACACTGGACTATTTTCTGCGCTGGGACCACCATATAGATAATCTATGCAAGAAGCTGAGGAGAACAATCTACAAGTTCAAAATGTTGAGGACATTAATTGATGAGAAGTGCATAAAGATGGTCTACTATTCCTTGGTACAGTCACTTCTGTTCTGACCTATGAGATTGTAGGATGGGGTGGAACAAGCTATGTGCATCTTGACCCACTTTTAAAGGTTCAAAAATTGATCATAAAAGTCATCAACAAAAAGCCTCCACGCTATCCGTCAGACCAGCTTTTCAATGAATTCGGTGTGCTGGATGCAAGACAACTTTACTCCAAGGAAATAATTTGCAGACTTCACAAAAATACAGAAAACTTCCAACATAGGAACCATAGCCACGACACAAGGAATAGAAACCTTCTTCTAACTAGTGTTGCTAGGAAAGCACTATATCAGAGACACTTCAACCACTTAGCACCAAAATTTCACAATCTGCTTCCCGTAAATATCAAGGACATAACACACCCAAGAAAATTCAAATCACTGGTTCAAAAATGGATAATAAATACAGGAAGACATCGCATAGAGAACATTATTTCAAATAATATGTGAGCTCACTTACCCAAGATATTTGCACTCTCACCCAAATTTTGCTCACACCTACTCTAGTACATGGGTTACCATAGTTGAGTAGGTTAATTTCCATATACTTCTTACTCTTTCTAGATATCTGTGTAGTTTTTTTTTGGTTTTGTAGTTAATATTTTATACACATGTAATTCTTGGTTATTTTGAGTTTTGAAGGAAGGAAATAAAAATTTATTTATTTATTTATTTTATTTATTGATCCTACCCGCATTAGGCCAATTTTGCAAAAAATCACCAAAATTCATGCAATTATTTTTAATTATTAAAAATATGCATGATTAAAGTATGATTTGATTTATCTCATTAATTTTTCTTGTTCCCAATACAGTATGCGTTTTCTACAAGCTTAAACAGAAAGTTTAGGCAAAACTATGTTAAGGATAATGCTAATGCTAAACTAACCCCACTACTTTGGGAAGAGATGGCCTCGAGCCGTAGCAGGTATGTGTTCAATCAGATAGAGATAAGCTGCGTTCTCGTAGGTCCTGCTTGTAACGGTGACCGATTAGATTGGCCAGCAAAAAATACACTGTTCTCTGCTGTAAAATCACTTTCCGATGGTTCAGAACCCACTTAAAACTGTAGGTCCAACTCACCAATCACCATCATCCAACTCATTACCCACGCACAGGTCTCAGACCTATGTGGGCTTCATCCTCAAATAAAACCACTATATGCATCAGTCTGCTCTAAATACAAGATGATATAGAAAAAGCTGAGACATGAAGTGATTAGGTTAGCATTAGCGTTATCGTTAAAGTAATTTTGCTCGAACTGTCGAATGTTGTCAATTCCCAAGATACGGTAAAGATTTGATGTTACTATTAGTTTTTCCTTTATTGCCACAACTTTATAACACAATAAATTAAAGGTTACAAATTAAAATAAAGGAAATAAAAGAAACCTAACTAGCCAGAAATAAAACACTGGAATTTTGGTGCAGGCACCATCAGCAAAAAAAGTCTTTGACCGCTGGTGGGAGTCGCAAAAAATCCGATTCAAATGACATTCAAGATAACAATTTTTTGGTATTGGAAGTTTAGCCATTCAAATTACAGAATTAAATAGAGGATGAACCAATCCTATTCTACTTTTTTTTGGAGGAACATATTACACTATGTTAATCTTAAAATACAAATTTGTTTATTTCAATTCCATTTTCACGTAATTTTTTTGTAAATGCGTTTATTACACTTTACATTTTTATCAATGCAAGTCGAACTGTTTACAAGTAAGTTGTATCATTCACGTTCCTGTTCACAATTATTTTTAGATATTACATATCGTATTACAAATTATAATCAATGAGATAAGATTACCATAATAGACGGCGACATGCGAGCAGTTGACTGGTCATATTAATTGACACATGAAACATTAGTGCACGGCACACACAAACACACACACACACACACACACACACACACAGCACCGGCTGATGAGGCAGGACACGTCACAGAAACACTAGAGCGCACGCACAACACAGGCGACAGACAGACAGAAACAAGCCGTACCGGAGTGGCATCGCGCACACACTGAGTTAACTAACTTTTGAAAGCGACAAAATAAAAAGAAAAGAGCGCAACAACAACGGTCGTGCCGCCGGGGATCGATGTTCGGCGAGTGGGGATGCTGCGGCTGGCACAAGTCGGATTGCGAGGCAGGCGAGCACCGGCAACTATAATAATATAATAACCAAGATTCGGAATCGTGTAAACAGTTTGCCGATTATGAATGGATGCCCCGAGTTAATTTCTACGGACTTTGTCTTCTCCATACGGCCTCCACTCGTAAACTGTTTACGGTTTTACGGTTGAGACCGCGAGAGAGGCGAGCCGACACAAATTTCAGCCTGCATTTATTGTTTCGTGGGAACCAACCGCCGCCGTCTTCTCCGCGATCACGTAAATGCCGTACATCATCAGGACAACTCTCTTCCCCGCCAACCCGCCACCCTGCGGATCACCACAATGGATCCACAAGTCGGATGGATCCGCTTTTCATTTTCACTTTACATTCTTGTGATCCACTTTCGCGCGGCGCAGCACAACGCCCGCCCACGCACACCTCATCTCACACCTAAATAGACAGCGGGCATACGAGAACAGTGAGACTTCCCGCAAATAGCATCGCAGCTTTGGTGACGTGACGCAGGGTAACTTTTAGTGCATGACTTTTCCGGTGTGATGAGGTCTATTGGCATATTCAAAGCCAATGGGAACAAAACTAAAAAAAATAGTGTGATAATCGAACCTTTCCCCTACACACCACGTCACCCCTAGTACTATGGGAGAGTTTATAGACAGTGTGGCCATAGGACGTCTCGCTTCTTATTGGCTAATCGGTCAATCCTTCATTCGGTACCCAAATTAAGTGTTGGCTACAGTGACTGAGATCTATCTCTTTAGGATGGGGAAATTCATCAAAACAAAACCTTGATAGGGTGTTTAAGATCCAAAAGAAAGCGGTTAGGTGTATGGAAAGAGTAAATAGATTAGATTCATGTAGGCCGTTGTTCAAGAGACTTGGACTCCAAACTGTACCCTGCTTATATGTGTATGAAGCTACTTTATAAGTAAAAAGAGTGATATTAACCAAAATCTTGACGTACACAATTATAATACAAGAAGCCGAGGAGATTATCACTTGGTGAGTCACAATAGAAGATTATTCACTCAAAAACCTAGTTATATTGGTAGTAAACTCTACAACAAGCTACCGCAGATTTCAAAGTCTTGAAAATATAGAAATATTTAAAAAACAATTGAAAAAATATTTAGTTGATAAAGCTTTTTATAGTGTACAAGAGTTCCTTTCATATCAAAATAAAGCCTCACCTCAACTAATTGATATAGTTATTATGGTAACTAGTGTATAAGATAGTATAATTAATTGTTAATCTCTCTTGTCTTATACTCCTCAACTGGAGTCTCCAAGACGTAATCTAAAAAAAAATGTAGTATGTATTATGGACCATATGATATTCTACTGTGTCTAGGCTACGCTGGCGGGAACTCAAAGGTTTACACGCGCACTGTGTAGTCGGAGCCCTGATGTGTACGAAACACATGTTTATAATATATATCTAATATCTAGCCTATAGATATACAATCAAATATAAATTGGAGACAATATTAGTAGTAGCCTACTATCAATCACACAAAAACAACATTTACTTACTGATGCCTCCCACATGAGTCTGATACTTGTGCGTGGGCAATGAGGTGAATAATGATGCAATTTTGTGAATGGAGGAGCTATAGTTTTAGGTGGGTTCCAAACCACCAAGTAAGCGATAATAAAAATTATAGCTACATGCTATCGCAGCCGGTCACCCTTCCAAGCGCAGTACAGAGCGCCCGTGACCGAACATCACGATAGCCCTGACAACACGCTCAGCGAGAGACCAATCACTCCCCTTGTGCAAGTATTGGTATGGCTACCCTGAAAAAATGCGGAAATCCGGAAAGAGGTGCTTACATTGGACTGGCAGTAAAGAGTGGAGTACTGTATCAACTGAACTATCTAGAGAACTATACTCATAAATTAATAGAACTATCTCTACCTAAAGAACTTCATCAGGCTCACGAACACTGTCAAATGGAGGTCACTCTTGATTAAGAGTATTACAAAAGTATTTTCAACAAGAAAAATAAGATTAATCGTTAGTGATGAAATATATTCTTGAACTTATCCATCACAGTCAAGGATCAAGGAAAGGATATTGCTATTGTTCGTTTTTTTTTTCATTCCAGAGCATGACAGAAGTTTCGGCCGAAGTTGACGAAGGAAAGAAACCAATACATTTTGTAACCTTGTTATTGAGTTCTTTAGAAACTGACAGCTTTGTCTTGTCTATCTCGTTTCTATTTGGCTTATAAAGGTGGTCAAGGTCTATAGATGATGGTGAGCTGGACAAGAAATACCGATCAGTGTTTAGAACATCATATTTGGTTGCTCTAGAAGTAATAAAAAAGAGCAGTTGACTGTTGTAAGGGAAACACAATTTCTATTCCTGGAGGTTGATGAGAAGAATTACTGTGAACCGGGTGCACTTTTCAAAGAAGGAAGGAGAAATGTTATTCAACTGAATATGACATTAATTTGCAAGTTATTCTAGCTGAATTATGCCAATAAAAATAATGGCCATTCTTTGTCTTTGTAAATTGAGCAAAACAATAGAAGAAAAATAATTGCGAATCTAGCTAGATGTATATGTTGTCATATTGTTTTTGTTCCACTCTACTTAGGCTGTATACATTTTGAACCCAAACGTCTGGCTCTGGCTACAAGCTCGTTTCATTCATTCATGAGTCTTTTATGACTCAACGGACAGCTGGCCATCGTAACTGGATCAATTATTACTGTGTAGTTAGAAGTAAGTGAGGGGATAAATGCTCATGCACTTCCTGCAACTACAACATGAAGCCACGAGTGAAAGTGGAACTACTAAACTTCACAAGACCAATCCCTTTTTAAACTTAAGAGATTCTCTCGAAAATTTAGTTTCAACGATTCTATAATAAATCAAGAAAGTAATTTATTAAAATTAGCTAATTATAATAAAATATATAATTAACTATGGTTTTAAACACATTGCACAACCAGTTTGGTATGATGGTGGAGTCTAATATTTTATAATTTGGAATTTGCTCAATTTCTCCATCAAACGGGCTGCTATTGAAAATGGTATTTAAGCTCTTTTAGGTAAAGAAGCCAATGGTTTTGGCATTTTTAAAATCATCGAAAATTTCAATATATTCTCGATTTTTACAGGATACAATAAGTTTACGAGAAATAATCTTCATCGCAGAGGCAAAAGCCTGTGTTCGAAGAAGAGTCTGAATTAAATCTATATCGATTTAATAAAGAATGTGATTATCTTATTAATCATAAATAATTTTAAAACATTTGAAACATTTATTCGTTATATTTCGATTTTTGTCAATACCAAGTCATTGATAACATTGAATTTAAATACAGAACTTAGAATAACCTAAATAATTTACTAAGAATGATCCTCATTAAAAATCCCATCAAAAACTGAGAAAAGATCAGCTAGATACAAAATCAAATTTCATTTTTTTAGATAAAGAAACCACCAACCTCATACCAAATTTTTAAAATGTTCAACACTATTCAAAGATTCTCGACACCTATAAAGATTTTAAATTTAAACCGATTTAGCTTTCAAAATTTGCTGTATAAAATAATATATAACATAGCTATAACTATTTTTCTCTTTTGAAAAGGTAAATAAATACCAAATCTAGAAATTTCTTTTTCAATCGCCTTTAATTTTCTTTTCCCGTTTGCAACAGACCCTAGCATTCTGAAATTTACTGACCAGCAAACACAAACGATCTATCATGGAGAAGCAATGCAAAGAACTTCATTTTGATTTTTCAAAGGCATTGAACAGCTTGGGACTTGCAAACTGACTAGTTGTTTCACAGTCTGCTCGCCTTGACATCATATCAAGATCAATGTGTCTTCCAGATAGCTACAGACCAAGAGAGTTCATAATTAATAAACCTTTTAATCTTAATTTCATCTTTCCTCTCATGTTTTCTACTCGTATTTATTGAAATAAAGTAAATTCGTATGGCTTTTCGTGGTGGGGAGACCCTTGTATTGAAATAAAAATACAGTACTCCACTCAAGAAAATATTATAACTATTAATATGATTCACTGAAGAAAAATCGGAATAAAGAAAAATCACAAGATTGTCCCTCAGATTTTTATGGTAGGCGGCAACATGAAGATTGAATGCTGCACAAATTTAATTACAATGGGATAAGATAAATTAAATTTTATATTTTGGCAAAGGGTGAAGCCGAAAAATTTAGACAATTTATAGTAAACACAAACTGTCCAACCACTTTTGTTATCCGCAAAATTATATAGGTACTGTATTAATTTTTATATGCTGCTTTACTAAGGGGTCTAAGGGTATAAGGGGTCTCACCTTGTAACTTTCAAAGTGAAGCTCAAAACAAACAAACGCCCCTCTTACAACGAAACTATGCTAAACATAATACTAGAAACAAAACTCACCTCAAAACTTAATACTAAAAGCAAAGACAATGATTTTACATTTATTGTCTTTGCTAAAACTCATCATTCACCATCATCCTATTCATTACCCACGCACATGTCTCAGACCTATGTGGGCTTCACCCTCCAAAAAAAAAAACATCTAAGAATAAGTAACAAACAACAAAGTTACAAAAATTGTTCAGACAACTCCAACTTAATAGAGAACGTCGATGTTAGTAATAGTTTTAACTAACAAGAAATAATACAGCTAACAAGAAACAGCTAAGTCTAAAAAAAGCACAACCACAAATAACCTGTTAATAATAAACGTGTAACCTACTTTTACATGACACAGTCAAGCGAATTCTCATGCAAATCACTGATATGATAACACCGGATGTAAGATAAGAAATACAGCGGTCTAATTGTCAAATTTTCTCATTGTATTCATGCCAACACTATATTATTATTATTCAATCTTATCAGTGGGCACTGGGTAGTTTTGTTGCATATCAAATTTAAAAAAAAAGAATGTTTCAATGCCAATTGTCACAAAAAGAGAATGATTGTCAAAAAAAGTATTGTTTTAAGTTTATTCCTCCACCTACTATCTAGAGTCACATTTTACTCCCTGCAATCGAATACTAAAGTACTACTTTATACCCCATGGGACTAACCTACTTACTTTTTTACCTAGGGAGTAAAAGTAATTACTATTAGTCCCTAGGGATTAAAAGTAAACCCATAAGAATAACCTAGAAAGAAGTCCGACTACTCCGCGATTGAAGAGAAAGTAATATTGTCGAATTGTCGTACACGGTCGAGGAAAATTTAAGAGAGCTGTATTTCGATCTTTGGAATATTTCAATCTAGGAAAAGAAGTAGCTGTATTTCGATTGTGAGGTGAAATACCTCACAAGCTCTCTACGAGAGCTTTCATCTGTGACAGACTACTGAGCGACTGCATAGAAGATATTATACATTGTTAGTTATTGGTGTAGGTGGAGGAAAAATGTCGCGTGCATCACGGTACTGTAGTTTCCATATAACTTGGCAGCACTTGAGTTCAGATGTAGCAAGTCTTCCCATCTTCTACACGCTGCCAAGTTATATGAATACTACAGTACTCAAGTATTTTTTCTCCCTCAGGGAAATTGTCGCCCTCGGCTAAGCCATCGGGCGAAAACAGTTTCCCTCAGGGAGAAAAAGTTTCACTTAGTCCCTAGATGCACAAATAACTATTTTCTTTTTTTCGGAGGATGAAGCCCACATAGGTTTGAGGCCTGTGCGTGGGTAATGAATTGGATGATGGTGATTGATGAGTTGGACCTACAGTTTTAGGTGGGTTCCGAACCACCGGGAAGTGATTTTACAGCAGAGAACAGATTTTTTGCTGGCCAATCCAATCGGTCACCCTTACAAAATGCGCCCAGGAGTTTCGTAGCTTATCTCTGATTGAACAGATACCTGCTACGGCACTCGCATATTACTTCCCTTTTAATTGGTTGAACAGATTTTTTGCTGGCCAATCCAATCGGCCACCCTTACAAAGAGCGCCCAGGAGTTTCGTAGCTTATTTCTTATTGAAGAGATACCTGCTACGGCACTCGCCTATTACTTCCCTTTTGTTGGTTGAATTTGGGTTCTTTTCTATCTTCTCTGACCAAAATTTACTATCAAGGAAAGATTGAAAAATGCTTTGCAAGTACACCGGTTTTATACCTCAAATACCAAATATCATAAAAACTGCTACCTCGAGAAGCAAACCATACTGGGTGGATCACTCAAGCAAGTAATAACTATGAAAAAATCCAGTTTCAAGATTAACCGCCTCTGAGAGAGCCATTTGTGAGGGGAGGGACCACCTTAGTCAAATGATTAACTCAACTCAATTTCTTGCAATGGCAAAACATCAGGAGGTACCCGAGTACTTGATCAAGCAGTCGGATAACATTATCACGGCAACCTTCAAAGCACGGAGCTTTGTGTATAGTAGAAGTTGGCGCCAGAAAAACTCGTTCTCTGAGGTGTTCGTCCGCCTGGCTTTCTTCAAGCTTACAGGAGACTCGAGAGTCGAGAGTTGGAGACTTAACTGCACTCGGCAACTTGATAAACCACTATTGACATGGAATGCATCAAGCAACTAACAGTTCATATCGTTCGATTTCACTTTCAATGACCAATGGTCAACTTTCAATTTTTCACTTAACCCAACAAAGACAAAACAGTCATTTTCAAGCAATGTCATGGTTGTATGGATTCTAAATGATTCAAGATTATACAGGGATCATAATATAAATTACAGTAATAGTATCTGTTGCCCCAATAAACATAAATTTCGACTTCTATAGCCGCGTCTCCACCAACCGAACATGTCTGCCGAACATTGTTGACGAATACAAAAAACGGGCAAACATTAAACATATGGGTGACCGAACATGTTCGGGAGTTCAATTAAAATGTTCGGTCTGTGAGCGAATAGTGACGACCAACAACAGGTTCCCGCCACTAACCCCACCACACCGATCATAATGTTCAAGAAGGCGTCCACACCAAACCAACTCCAAAAAATGTTCGGCGACATCAGCTGATTCCAGCGAACACTGTTCGCCGAGCATGTTCGGTTGTTGGAGACGCGGCTTTTGATATCAATTTGTGCAGCTTTGGATCATGCACAAGGTAGGTAATAAGGTGAATTAGCTACAGAAACGTGGAAAAACTAGCTGAATATCAACTAGGGTAAACTTGATAAACAGAGAGGAACGCTACTATCAACCAAATCATGACAGTCATGGAAGAAACAAATTTTTACATGATAATAAATATTTTTGATTGTACTTTTATAAAAAAATCTGAAGGGCAAGATACAGGCAAAACATATTCTGAAATGAATTTCAACATCCTTAAAATAAAACTACTAGATTAAGCTACTATTATAAATTTCTGTCATAAATTCCTGCATCACAAATCTTGGATTTAAATACTGTATTTTAGTTTGTATTTACACAGTTGTACAAAATAAAAAAAATACGATAGAAGTTGAACGAATCATTCTAGAGGTTGTATAAGGTTTTTAAAGGTCCTATAGAGCGATCATGAATTAAACATTCCAAAATAGATATATCTCAAAGAACTATAAAATTTATAGTTGTATATTTACATTTAATGTGAGCTAAACTCATCTAAAATTTTACATCTATTGATTAACCGATTCCGGCTATTATTATTATTCCTCAATACCATATTTTGATGTGATGTTGAAGATCCATCTTGTTTCCACTAGTAGCCACTATAATAAAAACTTAAAAAAAACTTTTGAGTGGAAATTGTGACTCACGTCTCTGTTGTACTCGGTTTCACTCTGTTGTAAAGAGCATCGACAGACGACCCACAGTACACACTTTTGAGTGAGACAATTTCCACCCAAAAGTGTTTTTCAAGTTTTTGTGAAAAATTTTGGTGCATTGGAAGGACTACACAAAAGAGTAGAGAAGAAGGTTGCGATTTCTTCCCTAACTGAGCTAACAGAGTTATATCAGTATGCCAAGCCCACTGAAAAAAATTGTATAGTACTAAAAGTCCACTACACTGGCTGCATTGGTGAGTACATAATTCTTGAAATAAGAATCTGAAAAAATAGCAAACAAGGGCTTTCAACGATTTGTTTTAGAAAATTTGGCTTCTTTTCTTAGGCCGCATAGAAATGGAGCATTCAATGTACAATGTATCTCACGCAATAACCGGCCAATGAAACTGACTTGAAACGTGCCTTTGGATCACTTGCATATGCATAATTCGAGAAAATCTTATAATATAGTCACATAGACCTCTCATAGTAGCAATTTTTTGTTGCATCATGTTCCAGCTTAGGTAACTAATTAGCTTGCCCCAATTTTATAATGTTACTAATTTAAAAGAGATCAAGTGGTATACAAAGCAAGTCATTTGGGAAGCATACTGAAATATCTTTGTCGCAAAACCTTATTCCCATATATTATGTATTACCTAAGCTATGCAGTTCAAGTGACCCATTTAGCGATAAAATGGAAGTTGTAAAACAAGATGTAACATGTCAATTACTGAAAAAAACTTCAATATACAGTAGTTATTTGTATGTAACAGAATAAAGTTCTTTGTTTCAGTATGAGAGCTAACAAAGCTCATTATCCTCAATTTACTACCTTGCGAAGGTGACGATTCTATGCAATGGATGGGTCGCAGCTCGAAACAAGGTAATTGGAATAGCTAACGGTACGATTTTTATCTTCTTTCAAAAAATTTCGAATTAAAATTATAGTAATTTTTATATAAATTTAAATATGAATGACTAATAAATATTACATTATCCCAAGAACCAACGTACTTCTGCAGTCCCGCTATTATCAGGAGTTATTATCCTTATGGTACAGTATTTTCTATAATTATTATTGCATGTAGAAAACAAAAGTTAAAAGACACTTCAAACAGTGAATTGTTTTATATCCAACCACAGACCAAGTAAATTAACTCTACCATTGGGTTTAAGTTGGCATTTGACATCTCTAGGCAGTCTTCTGGTCATGTATTTGTCAAAAGACTACCTCCTAACAGCTTAATGTAATGCATATCCTTCTAAGTTATCATAATCCGAATTAATCTAATATCTATTTTTCCAATGTATTTAAAGTGTAAAACAATTTCACTAATGTTTCAAATATTTTTCTTTATAATTATATTTTTGTGTAACATGTAAAACTGTCAATAGTTGATAGCAGCAGTACTTCAGTTCTGTTTTATAATATATTGTTATTGTCTTTTCTTAGTTATATGATTAATTTCTGATGTTGGAGAGACGAACCATTCCTCCACACAGGCTATAGCCTAATGAGGAATGCACTTAGAATGTTATTGTATTATATGTTTTTTATATTTTTATTTGAGTGAATAAAAGTATTTGAAGTAAACTTAGCCTACTACAAGATTTGTATATGGAGTAAACTCACCCACCATAGAACCAATATTTTAATGACGTCCTCCCGAAGTTTTCTAGTTCTAATAAATTTATTAGAAATGAGATTTATTATTTTGAAATTTACCTGTATCACAAGCAAACTTCTAGTTCGATAAGGAATGGAGTATTCAAGTTGGAGCTCGTCGAAAAATGTGGCCTGCACCATTGGGTATCCAAAACCACGCAGAAATTGATTGCCTCGTTTTTTTCGAGGAATTATAAAAACAAATCGAGGCGCACTGATATTCCTATCACTCGGCACAATAACAACCAATAGACATAGTGCAAAACACACAGCCCAATAAAGTGGAAACGCGAACAGCGACGATAGAATAGAAAAACGTAGTAGTTCAGACACTGCAGATGAGAGTTGAGAGACACAATGAGCAAGAAGATTTCAGACAACATCCGTCGTGCTAGAGACCTTCGTTGACAATAATGATCGGGAGCGTACAGTGTCAGTGCAAGTGCCTACTGCGTACTCAGGCCTCAGGCCCCCCTTTGTTGTTGCTCTGAATGAATATACTGATGAATAGACTAAACGGAAACGATGCGGATCCGTTAATAGAACCTGTTTAAACGACGCTCTCACACAAAATATTAATTAAAATCAGAGAAAAATGAATGAAAACCCTATGAAACACTATCTTGTATCAAACTACAAGTCGATGATCTACTTTGTATGAGACAATTTTATTTGTAGGTTTAACGCTAGGTAAATGAATGTAGAATTATTATTATTATTATTATTATTATTATTGGCGATAGAGCTCCCGAAGAGGAAGACGCAAAGTAATGTATGATTCGTGATGTAGGCCTACAATATTTCATTTCTTGGGTTTATTCTTCTTTTCTGCCCAGTACTCTTTTATTCTTTGTGAAAATGTTTACTTTATTTCTTCATTCCATCGGGGTCTGTACTGTTTTGGGCGCATCTCTGAGAGGATTTCCCACTTATCTACTTTTTTATGAAAATCTTTCTGTTCAAGATCTCCTGTTCATTTGTATTGAGTTGAGTTAAATCCTTTTTAACATTTTCTACCCAGGGTCCTGGGCTTGTTAGCGTCAGTAGATATTGTAACAGTCGGTTAGTTAATCTGTGTTCTGGAAGTCTATGACCATAGCATTTTAACGCCGTTTCTTCATGTCACATTATTATTTTTATTATTATTATTCAGAGGATGAAGCACAGCTAGTTCTGAAACCTGTGCGTGGGTAATGAATTGGATAACGCGGTGATTGAGGAATTGGACCTTCTGTTTTAGGTGGGTTCCGAGCCACCGGGAAGTGATATTACAGCAGAGAACCTTGTCTTTTTGCTGGCCAATTCAATCGGTCACTCTTACAAAGATGACCCAGGAGTTTCGTAGCTTATCTCTGATTGAAATATCTTGAGCACCTTATGGCAGAAAAAATACAGTGGAAATTAAAATATTCTTTAAATACACTGCATTCTGAGACGCACTTCACAACACTAAACCTAGAAGATTACAACACAGACTAGAAGCATCGGAATTGATCAGGTTTCAATAATGAGAGAAAATACCATCTTGTACCGAGTTACAAACAATAATAAATTCATGCAGAATAGCGAGCTTACTATTTTTTAAATTGTTAATTTATATAATTTATTATTGTTTTTTGTTAATTATGTTCAAGTTTGGCTATTTGGTTCGTGGTTTAGTGTCTGTTTTTTAATTTTAGTCACATGAGGTTTGAGACTTGTGCGTGGGCAATGAAAATTACACAAAATATCCAAGGCTAAACGAGAGTTGAACTCGTTACCGCAGGAGAACCTGCCAACCGCAGTCTTATCATAGACACGCGCTTCAAACCATTATGCCACCACAGCTATTACACCACACCTTGGTGTTTCCAGATTAAAAAGAATGAGAGATAAATAGTAAGAAACTAAACAGAAATTAATACAGTAGTTAGAATTTATAGTTTAGAAACAAATAGTTAGAAACTAATGTATACTCGTATGTTCAAAGATAATACAACACTAAGTACTGTTGATATTAATTTGGAAACACATATTGTAATCATGATTTTACTAACGGTGATACTGCTTACTGTGCAGTACACTTTCATAAATAAAGTCAAATACTGAAATAGTTACGAACTTTTGAAAATAGAACAAGAGGGACAATAACTTTTTAAATTTAACTAAATTCTAGAATTCAACTAAGTTAAATTCTATTTTTTTTTTAAATAGAAAGGCACCAAAATTAAAAAAAACAGCAGTGTTCTGATAACGAGACTTCAAGACCATCTTTCAACTAACAGAAAATTCTGCAATCAATATTTATCATCCATTAACAGTAGAATTCATTTTCAACATGATAGTAATAAATAAATATTCGTAATAGATATAAAAAATAGAAATTTGAAGCAAATTCTTTTTAAATGTATGTATTTTATGTAATAAATAAATATTCGTAATAGATATAAAAAATAGAAATTTGAAGCAATTTATTTTTTAAATGTATGTATTTTTTATAACATTGACAACCAATGCTTTCTATGAACTTAGAAGGATTCTAGGTGGATCTATTCAGTTTCTTATTGTGAGTCCTCTGTCACAAACATTTTAGAAACTTGAACCTGAAATTGTTACTGCACTACTAAGTGATACGTACTTGATAGGGAATGAAGAATTACTGTAATTTATGTTAAGCCTTCCAGTTTTTTTTTTTTTTTTTTTTAATTTAGTTTTGAAAACTATAATCATCATGCTTGAATCATTATTCATTTTTCTTCAATAAATTTTACAAGCACTTTTCATAATTTGAAGCTTACCAAACTGATGTAGAATGTCATAAAACACCTTATATCAAAGCAAATATTCCGCTCTTATCCCACTTGTTCAGGCGCACTACTGCACTTCACAACAACACTAAACATACTAGCACTGACTGAAAGCAGACCGTTCGCAATAAATGTTAGTTTTCAACGAATGAAGGAAAGAGGTTACAGCGATTCTTTCCTTCCTGATTGCGTCATGCTTTATTGATAAAAATATTTACACAGTAAGTTGTATGCAAATATCAATAACTTAATCATGTCTGACTAAACAAAATAGTCTATTAAAACATATTAAAATACCTCATGATAAAATATCCAAGTAATTAATTAGGAAATTCTGGAATATACATAATTTAGTCAATAGTATAGTGTAATTTAGTCATTGAACTAACTAGCATTCCACGACAGGACTAAAAAATTAATAAAGAAGGAAAGTATTATAATGAAAGTTATTTGATAACATGTGTCGATAGTTGAATTTATTTGCGCTATCTTTCATTTCAAATCCCACACTGCCACTTCCAATTTACCGCATAGCTTTTTCAACTTAGTGTTTTCTGGCCAAAGGATTGGAAAAAGAATTAATATAATCACAATTATAGTCTTCGTCGTCTTCCTTAATGAATTGGGCAGTAATTATGCCAAATTCAGTATTGATTATTTTTATCTTCTTGTGGGTGTTCTTTTACTAATGTGTCCCTGCTTGTACATGTGTTCCAATTGTATACTTAATACTTAAGTATTGTAATTCAATACTTATGGTACTGTAAACAGTATTGTATATGATAACTATATTATGTTAATAGTTATTTATGTATTAAGAGCGTGAAGCGCGACTTTATCGCTCGAGCCAAAACATTTACTCACAAAACATTACTCGCAGTAATTTTGCGAGAGCGATAAAGAAGCTTCACGCACGAATTGCGTACAATATTTTTCCTAAGACTGCAGTTCTGGAATCCAACACTATAAAAGCTTGTAGTTTGTAACATCACAGACCATGCGCGGATTTGGTTAGCATTCGCCATTGTTGAGGTTATGTGAAATTCACGGATTCCTTGATTCACCAATGAGAAGACATCAAAATCAAAACAGAAGCGTAAAAAAAACAGCTGGCGAGCGTAAAGTACTTTACAGCTTGCGGAGCAGTAAAGAGGTATTTTACAATTAGTTTTCAGTACGTAAAGAACTACTTTACAAGCAGTTGTAGGAAAACTAATTAGTACTCCATGTCTGAAGTATTCAAGACGAATAAAAATAGAAAAATTTCCGAAGTTCTATGAAATTAGATCCCTAAAACTTTCAAAAACAATAGATTAAGGTTGCCCTTTATTAGAACGTACTGAAGTCCATGAACAGTTTGTTTGACGTAACTATTATTAAACATAATAATGAATTGGATTTTTCAATAATGTAACTAGGAAGAAAAAACAGTAATTGTTATGAAATCTTCAACTGATAAACCTACAATGCAAGTTTGACATTTACAATACAAAATTAGACTAACTTAGATTGATTACGTCGATCATCATCTTATCACACATTAATAATTGAAACAGCAATGGCTACAATTTATTTAGAGCATCTTGCTTAGATAGTGAAACTGTCTCCGCAATTCTCAAGTCAATTTGCAATTAAATCATGAGGACCATATTATAACAACTACAGCAAACGTAATAAATATTATCAATGTACGTCAATTAAAGAAAAGTTAGGGTCTTTGACCCCGTTACCAAATGGAATAGTCTCAACTGACGGCCCAGAGCAATAATGATTAATTATACAGCCGTCGAAAGGCTACATATTTGGACAATTTCTACTTGACAGAGAACTTTCTAGAAAAAAAATGAACAAGATATGCAAGACATATTATACAAACCACCTACGCCATCATAAATACGCCTGGTTTAGGTGTTTTTTGCTCTCTGACTTTTTCTTAAGACTATAAAGAGCCTGTCGGTCCCGGCTGTCTAAAAACAGTCGTTAAGTCACTTGTCAGAGGCCCTGAACTTATTCAGGTGCGACCTGATAACTCTTACACCAGACCTGAGCCAGCCAGGTCACACTATATTATTATTATCATTATTAATACGCCAAAACACTAATACGGCACTTATGAATTAACTTCTAGTTTATGTGGTTAATTGAACATGATCATTTTCAAGAAAAAAATAGTTTTCAAATATGGAAAACCTCAAGAGAAAAAACCATTTTGGTGAACAGCTACACGATTAACGATCGAATGAATTACACTAATATAACAGTAGCATTTTTGGCAGAAAATCGTCAATGACCTTGAACCTATTACAGAAATTGGAATAACTTAAAAATTAAATGAATTGAACTTTATAGCCTTAAGAAAAACAGAGGCAGAGAGCAAAAAACAATTATAGACTACATTACTTACAGGTCACTATATAAACAACCAATTAACAAAAATAAATTCAAATTTATTTGGAAACTGGAAGTTATTAAAAACTAAGTCATTAGCATTATTAATTTAATAAGCAGTTTTGTTTTAAAACAAAGTGGTATTGAAGCTTATGCAAAAAAGGTATTCATTGTTTTATCGTGTAATAAAAGGAATTCTAGCATTATTTTTATGATTTAACAAAGTGGCTGCGTTCTCTCAAGTTTGAAGAAAAATATAATGCTATTTTATACACAGTATTATAACTATTACAAGCTATGTTAAATTTTCTATTTTAGGTGTTAAAACCCCATTTAATAATAGATCTAAAATTTCAAGGAAGTTAACTCCAGTGGCGTAACGTACACCCCCGCAGACCCCGCGGCGCGGGGGGGCCCGGGCTATAAGGGGGCCCGGAATGAAAATATATTTTTTCAAGAAATGGCCCGTGCCCCTACTGAAATATATATATTTTTTTTCAAAAGAAATAAAACTGAAACACTGAAGAAAGAAAGAAAGAATGAATTGGCTAAATATTATCAGATCAATGTTTATTGTTTACTTTATCAATTAATTCGCAGTTAGCTTTAGTGAAGGAATTCAGAAGCAGGATGTTGTGACTTGAGGAATGGAGACATACCGAGGACAAAACACTCTTCAAACAGACTTATCTAGACTGTTATAAATCATGATGGCTATGTCTCCACAGTGCAAATATAAGAGGAAATTAATATTATTTTCCCATCGAATTCCTCAATGTATATTAGCATATACGAAGTAATGGAAAGTGGGGGGGTTGTGTAGAAATAAAAGACAATATTTTTCTTCATAAAGTATTTTGAATTCAGTCTCTTTTGAATCGTCCAGTTGGATACACGTGTCCGGCAAATTGGTCTAGAGTAAACCGCATATGTTTTTTAATTGAGTTCACGATCGTGAGTTTTATTATTTGGAGAGCCATTTTTTTTCATTTCTAATCTATTTTTCAACATGCTGCGTTTGTGGTATTGTAATGTTGTACGGTCATGTTTTAGTTATTTCTATTTTTTATAGACTAGTACATTTTTAAACAATGTTCAGAAGGAATATTTATACCTTTGATATATCGGATAAATTACGTGATTATTGTATAAGTATATAAATAATAGTTTTGGTTCAATATTGTGTCAGTTCTCCCAACGCTGTTGAATTTTTTTCTTACAAGTACTGTAAAAGTAGTTTACGTTTTCTCTCTTCTGCCTCTTAAGAATAAATTTCTTAAATTTTTTCTCTTTTCCTGACGTAGAAATTTCGCGGTAATTTAGATAAAATGCCTTTTTATTAGAAATTGAACCTGTGTCCGTGTCTGCAAACGAGGCGAATTCTGAGAGAACACATTTTCTGGGAAAAGGAGCGAAGGTGCTATAACAAGGAGGATGTGAATGTGGATCTTATGGAAGACATCAATTTCAAGGTTTCTAGGTTTCAAGATTAATTATTTATAAAATAATCAACTTTCAACTATTTCCATCTTTCAGGAGCCCGTAAGCTACAGCTGAAATCATTAGACTAGCCCCCCTTGAAACATGATTGAATTTTAAAATTTAATAGATAAAAGGTGTTTAGTTCTTGCATAATTATAACTGCCCACAAAAAAATTATGCAAGATTTTCAGGGAGGGGTGACAAGGGTGAGGGGGGATATTTATATGATTTTGAGGAGAGGGGCCCGGAAAATCGGTTGCGGGGGGGCCCAATTGGAAAACGTTACGCCACTGGTTAACTCTCCAGATTCAACACAAAAATAAAATTTATTATTATTGGGCTGGATAGTCTCACCGCCGAAAATAGATGTAGATAGAGATAATCATAGATATTTTCTGTGGTCTCACTCAAGAAAACTAACGTAGAAGGAAGAGACAAAGAACTATAGAATGAAGAAGATTGGAGAGCAATGTACGAGAATACCAGGGTACGGTAATTTATAAGAATAAAACCGATGACTTAGGGAATGAATATGATTGGAATAGGAGAAAGAAGCTAATTAAATAACTGTATTCATAAATTTATTTTCATGGGAAAGGAAATCCATATCACTTTAATAACTGAATGGAAAATTTAAACACTAAAGTGCTGTACTATGATAAGAATAGAGTTTACAATATATTTATACTATAACAATGGCCGAGGAATTTTGATAATTAAAGAAAATGTGCTGAAGCATACATGATATGAACCATTTTATATAAGTTAAATAATTTCGCCTCGTTAAGGGTGAATGAAATGATAACATCAATCCCAGTACAACGTATCAACAGAGCAGTGTTGTAAAATGACAATACCGATTGATTCAATTATTCAAAATAATAATGACGTTACTGTAACGTCACCCATCAAGTTTTAATAATCCTATTCAACTGGACATCAATATAAATTAATAACTCTTCAAAAAATAACTCTAATTATAACTGAACTAAATTTTACAAACTCATTGTACGTCACAAAATTGAAAGATTTGGAAATTGGAGCTTTTGGATAAGACCTGCTAAAGAAAAATTAAAGTCGAAATCACAGAGAATTTTCTGCACTATAAATAATAATCTTATCTTCACGAATTCGGAAAAGTTCATTTGGTGCTCGTTTGCGGAAACTTGCAAATAAGAAAAAACTGATAAAAAATAGATTGAGATTGCCGTTTCAGGATTGTTTTACTAAATATAAAGGCGATCTATCCGGACCCCCAGGACCCCCCCCCCCCTGGCTACGTCACTGATGATACTAATTTGAATAATTTGGTACTTGTTAATTTTTGTGAATCATGAAAAATATGGAAATCTCCAAATTAATTTTAGGGTATTTTGCACTATAACCCCGCATTTCTTAATTCCAATAAAATGTTCAATTGGGTTAGGTTAGGTTAGGAGTCTACTGTTCAATGACAATTTTTAAGAAATGCGGGGTTATAGTGCAAAAGACCCAAATTTTAAATTGTAGACACTCAAATTTGGGAAAAGTAGGCTAGATTAGCTGTGAAATTTTTGTGATATTCAAGTAATATGATTATTATTTATTATTTGTGATACTTTGTTGGGAATATTATCTAAATCAGTATCTTCAAACGGTCATTTTTTGCCACCTTCACCTAGGATGAGCTAAAAATAAGTTGCCCTACCGCCCTTTCCAAAATTGTTTGTTTGCAAGCGAGTTATACAGACTCACTTGTTAGATCAATGTAGAAACATAAACTTTTGAGGAGTTTCAAGCGGAATTTGTAATGACGAGTTAAGATTATGAGAAATTCCAATCGAAAGTGAGCATGCCATTTTGGTTTAAAACACGGCATGAGGAAAACTCTTACTAACGGTATTTCAGCCTTGTACGTCGTAACTTTTATAAACAGTTCCTGAAACAATACAGAAGTAGAACAGTTTGTATTCTTCAACAGGTAAATCCCATCTCGTCTCGTGAGCTACTTCAATGACGCAAATCTATTGTGACCGCTTTTTGAGAAAATACAGTAGACCAATTTCAATACTAGGTAAAAGGAAAAAATATGAACATCGAAATTCTCACAGGTGAAATTATTTGGTCATAAATTCCAATAACTGATAATAAAACTGCCGTTACACTGACAGAAGCCAAGGAAACACATTACGTTGACCTCATTTCGAATGTTTCTCTACAGGGAAAGATATCGAAAATCAAACTTTTATTGTCCTGTCATTTATTGTTTTAAAAAACAGATTATCAAAACAGGATTACATTAAAATAATTGAATAACTTCTAATTTTTACAGAAAGAAAATAAAGATGGAATAAAGGCAGCAGACTGCACAAAGGACTTCGGAGATAAATCAGGTCTTGATTTTAAAGCACGTCAAAACTCAGAACGTACACAACAGATGAGCATTATATTATAGGAAACTGGTTGAGACAATTAAAGCAATGGAGAAATTCAAAACTTAAGAATTCAGAAGTGCTGTATCTTACATCGACTAAAGAAATGATAATACAAGTCAATGTATCGTGCTATAAGTCATCCAAAAATTCAATTCAAATTACAGGACAATTTTATAGAGATCAGATGCTGTTTCAGTTTGAACAACAACCAGTAAAAACCTGATGATTTAGATTTTAGAAGACAAAATCGCCGCTTTATAGAACATTATTATCGTGTGGGTGTGTCCTGTAAAAATATGTGTCTGTCAAATCATTCTTGGCAGTGCCGGAACGCATTTTGTTTTGCCTACGCATTGTATATAGCGGTCCAAGACATACGTAGTGATTCGAAGTATGTAACAACAACTAACAGCATAGAGTAGTAATTATTAGTACAGTGCAGAGATGCGCGAGACAAATTCATACAACTGCTTGAATGAGTTGGCATCAATGTATAAAGGAGAAAAATAAACATAGGAAGTAAAAACATAATAAATATGACACAAATCCTTCCGTAGTAGAAGTAGTAAAAAATCTTCATTAAATCTTTCCAACTGTACAAACATTTATAAATTTCATTATAGCAATGGCCTATGGACATCTGCCAAAAAACATCCATGTAAGAAAATAATTAAATTCCTGGATTTCATGTTCCATGACGAACTGCGTTGTTAATATTAACTTTTCATGTGAATTTAACGACTTGCAGTCAAATATTATTATAAATTTTGACTGTAAGTCGTTAAATTCACATGAAAAGTTAATAAAATAATTAAGATACGAAATATAAGATGAAGAGAAATTAACAAACAATAAGAATACAGGATATCATGAAATGCTCAATTGATTTAAATTGGAAAATACAACTAACTAGTCCACACTTGTACAGAATCTAAATATTTAAGGTTATGGAGCAATTCTAATACACTTTTTTATCCAGCGTTTACTACCATTGAAAGTTCATCAGTTAGAACTATCCAAGTCAATGTAGTAATCCCATCAACATAAAGTTCAGATCAATTCTATAATGAGTTACCAAATGAAATATTAATAAAATTTTATTCCTTCAACATAACACTTTTGATAAAGTTGAGTTGAATGGACACGAAACACGTTCATTCGTCATTAGATTGGCAATCTTCTATTTGCACAGACGATTTCTGAATTTTGCACTCACGATTTGGCGCAAATTCTCGTCCGCCTAGAGCACGAGACTGCATCGCTTGATGGCAGCAATCAGCCGCTCGGCTGGCTCGATACTCGATAGCATCTCAGCGGAACGTCAATTTTCGAAAGGTTACAGTTTACTTCGTGACTTGCTCCGAACGACCGCTACTGTTCACTGACTAACTTCAAGAATTTCGTTATGAATTTTACTTTTTCATTTGTTTTTAGAATAAGAATTTGAGGTTGCTGTTAGCTCAACTGATTCAAGATGAGTGAGGGGAGGTAATAGTTTTACAAAAGAAAGATCAATTCATAATTGGAGGAAAGATGAAAATAATATTTGAATTGGTGAAAAACGAACTACTGGGGTCTTAAAATGGTAGATAGATGAAGAGAGTAGAATATAACTTGAAGACTGATTGAAAATGCATGATAATATAATGGAACATAAGATAGAAAAATAAATTCATCAGGTACAAAACGTAATATAGAAAAACATAAATCATAAGATTCAACTAGAAAACTATTTTCTTTCCTATCAGAAATTTTATACACATCAATGTGTTATGATAGTACATTTCATTCAGATGATGATGATGATGATTATAGACTTCCCTTACATCAAACAGTTTGGGGTTTCCCTATTCCATAACAAAAGGAACAAACCTAAAATTTGTTATAATTTTCTAAATTATATTGTCAAAACCCTTAATTATTTATTTCTACTTTGTTTTATTACGTGTACATTTTCAAGCAATTTTATAACTTTATTTTCGGGTCTACTTTGCAGTTTTGATTATCAAAACATTTTACAAATTAATAACCTGTCTGGAATAAATGTAATTTCTTGAATGTCATTTCTGTCTTCCATTAAGTACAATTAGAGATAATAATTTTACAAGTAGTATAATTTTTTTATTAATTTACTACTGAGGATGCAAGTTATTCACTCATTGCTACTCAACTGGTGTCAAGGCCCCTTAGTGAAAAAATATCTCTAAAATAATTTAATAACAAATACTTTTAATATAGATTCTATTGTAATCAAAAAATGATTTTATTTTTATGATTGAACAGTAATCTTTTGTTTCAATACGTTTTTCCTTCCATAATATAGTGTGGTCCAGAAAGTACAATAATAACAATATATTGATTGAATAGTTTAGTAAGGAGCAAGAGAAACTATATTTCTTTCGTTCTATTTTGTTTTAGTTTCCATCAGTTTTCTATAGTATTAGCATGTAGTATTAGTAAGGTTCATTTTTAATTAGTGATCAATTGGTTTTCATAAATATCAATTTTTCCAAGTGATTTTTTAAGATCAGGTTAAGTCGTTATTATTTATTTCTTTATTTCTAGATAGTTTGAACAAATGTAATACGTTACTGAGGTTTCAGATGAAGAGAGTTCTCAACCAGTTCTAACCTAAGTAGAATAAATTTGATTGGTGAGATCATTTTATCCAATTCAGTATTTAACAACCAAG
The DNA here is from genome assembly GCA_948455865.1 of Conomelus anceps. Taxonomy (NCBI): domain Eukaryota; kingdom Metazoa; phylum Arthropoda; class Insecta; order Hemiptera; family Delphacidae; genus Conomelus; species Conomelus anceps. Next base: position 18,856,420 of record OX418219.1, on the reverse strand, counting down.
GGCTAAACAAGACAAGACATTGAATATATTTTAATGTAATTAGACAATGGTTTTCAGTACAATATCACGCACCAATGGACCAAGAAGACATTTGTAGCTGCTGCATCTTTCAATGAGAGAAAAAATTAGTTTTTACATGTATTTTAATGTTATTAGACAATATTTCAGGCAATAATAGATCAAGATGACATTTTGCAACTTCAGTTTTCAATTGGTGAAATAATCATTAGTTTGCTTATCACTCAGTCTCCCCACACAGAAAAAAAAATCCAATTTCATAATATGCAGAATAAATATTATCATTAAATAGCAATATATTTTACCTTGAAGATGTTGAAGTGAGCTCCACACACCACAACATATTCGAAAACTATAGAGGGCATGAGCACCATGCGAGAAATCGAAACAAACGAGCACACATCAATTCAATAAAGCCGAATAATAACAAACTGAATACATTTAATGGAGAAAATGACAGCGGACAGATAAGAAAGACAACGGATGGATGAGTGTTGACGGATTCGACAGATCTGGTGGTGGGTGCACCGACCAATCCATCGCAGCGCGCGCACACAAACACACAAAAATGAGTTTCAAGCAAAAGATACACTGACCGGCCGCCGAAAGATGACCTGCGACCTGCATCACCATTTGCAAGACCCCCCCCCCATTCTGTTAAAAATTGTTTTACTCTGAACACTCTGAACGCTCTTCATTCACACCCACCAACCATGTACCATTCATTCTCTCTCTACCCATTTCTTTCACTCTCTCTCTCTCTCCTCCTTCACTCCCCCCTCTCCCACTCATTCTCTCTCTGCTCGAGTTTTAGTAGTCTATCTGTACACAGAATCTCAATAATTAATCCAAGGACATATTAATTGGTACATTTTAGATAATAAAAGACGGACTCTCAAATGGCTAAGACCTATGAGAAACGGTAACTTTTCTGAAATTGTCTGCCTGCCCGTCTGTATTCCATTTATTTCAGTTCAATTAACTTTCAATTGCTCATTTTTCTTTGCTTTTTGCAAACAATTATTCACTATTTTATAGCTAGACTATTTGCTTTTGTTTTTAGTTAATTATATATATTTACTTTTTTATATCTTATCTTTGTCATGAGTGGTTTATCTATTATCAAAGACTATCTAAGACTCGTGCATTGTGCAGTTGCGATTATGATATCATTGAGTTGACTGAAACATGGCTTTGTGATGCAGTTGGAAATGCTGAACTGTTTGTTGACCGTTATCAAATTTCCCGCTGAGACTGGAAGCGGATTAATGGCGCGGTATGGGGGGGGGGGGGTGAAGAGCTGCTACACAGCTGAAGTCTGTCCTACCTAAGCTACATTATCCAGAATTCGATAGCATTTAGATTTCGGCAGCGAAAAGTATTTTTTCAACGCTCTGTACATACCATCTTCTTCGGATTTACAAATGGGCCGTTTAGCGCAGTTGGTTGAGGCGTCGCAACTTCAGCTTACTGTCGCTTCAACGGTCGTGAGTTCAAACCCCGCAAATCCGTCTGGTTTGTGTTATCATTCACCTTATTACCCACGCACAAGTCTCGGACTCATGCGGGCATCATCAGTAATTAAAAAAAAAACACATAATTGAGGTTCTTTGAGTTTCTTGAATCATCCTATTCTGTCCTGGGTTTAAATAATTGTGTATTGCTGGGAGACTTCAATATTCTAGAAATAAATAATAAAGATTACTTGCTTTACACAGAATCACCTGTAGCTAGGGCCTTAGATTCTTTTATGAGTTTTTTTTCGATCTAGAATCCTTCAATTCAATTTCAAACCATAACAATCGAACTCTTGACTTAATTCAAGCCAAGACTGACTTAATTGAGCCGCACACCAAGACTGCACAATGATATTAGTGGAAATATTGATGTGTTTGCTGATAGTTTTGACAGAATTCAGATGGAAAATTAATGTTCTATTGGCGCACTCTTGATTAGACCTAGGAACTCTATTATTTTACTATTTTTATAATTATTTTCAAGTATTTTTTTCTTCTCTATTTTCTATAGGCCTATAGTTTGTATTAAATAAATAAGTAGCCGGTCGGAGTCCAGGAGTCCGTCACACTGCACGTCCGATTCGTAGATTGGTAGAAATGCATGCAGTTAAATGGACTTTTGGTTACACGCTATTAAAAAACCTCTTATCAGTAGTATTCTAGGCAACAAACATTCAATCGTCTTATATTGTCGTAATCTGCATATATTGACGGTTTAATTGATGGTCGAATTGGTATAACTTAGATATAGAATATATTGTTTAATAATGCAAATTTAACAATTGAATGCATTACCTGAAGGTTTCAAAGTTCATTCACACCCATACCTTGCTCACAGATCAAAATAGATTACCTCCAATAGCATATGGGTATTCCATGAAATGTAGTTTTATTATCATGATTTTTAGAACCCTGAAGGGGAGGGGATGCCTCTGACCTGTTATGTAGTGTGGGCTTGCTCTGTCTCAGACAGAGAGATGGTCTTTTTAATAAACCAGCATTTCATTGTACATAAAATAAGATAATAGACTTTGAAATAATTTTATAAAAATTTCATAAGATAATTAAGAATATATGTGCTATCAGTAATTGAAAAATTTCACATGAAAAGATAGAATGAGAGAGCAGGCAGCACCAAACCGTTCAAAGAATGATAATAAATAATAATGGAATCTCATAGTGACAAAATGAGAGACAAATTGTAGTTTATAATTAGAAAGTGGCAACCCAGTAATTGAAGCTCAATTTACAAAATGTAAATGAAATCGAACCGAATGAAAATATTCAGTTTTACTAGATGAAATCTAGATATCTTTTATTTGATCATTCTTGAGAGGTTGAGAAAAGATTGCCCTACTTTTGATCTATTTTTTTTTTCAAAATTATCAACGCCGCTATGTCAAAAGAGGAAATAAGGTAGCCTATTACCTAGACTAAGGAGGTATAAGATATAGCCTAGTGGTTAAGCAGGTGAAGGCATTAAATAATTACAGATTCTCCACAAACAAATTTGATCAGTAATTCAGTCAGAGCCAGTATTAAGAAACGCTCGGAGTGCACAGTGTTAGAGTGATAGTAATGTTAAGTAACATGCGCTCTGGATTGCATTTGGATGGGTGACCTTATTTTCTTTATTGTCACTTACCCGGTAGTTTGGAACCCATCTAAAACTTTAATTCTACCATTCATAGCATCATTACCATTTACCATTATCCATTTACCTCAAAACCCACACAAAAGTAGCAGACTCTCAGGTAGATGGTTGGACGTTCTCATGTAGCAGGAAAAAATTGTTACCTACTCAGTAAAATATGAAATGTGAATTGATACGAACCAATTCAAAGTGTTATTGAATCAACTTTTACACTGAATTGGATGAAAAATAAATAAAACTACTCACCAGACGTTCAGAGGCAGCTGTAGTTTCAAAGCAGTCAGATACAAAACTTCTGAGTTCCTGTAGACTGCCCCAATGCTGCTGGTTTCTGGACAGGTTGGTAGAACCAGATTCAGCAGCCTCCTCTCCCACTTTGAGGTCTTCCAGACTCTGCGAAGTTGGCGGCGGTGGAACACCAAACACCTTTGGACTGAGCTTATTGTAGAGGGGAGATGTATCAGAGATTTGCTGTTCTCGGCTGCGATTGCTGGTCACACTCATGTCGTCAGTGGATCGACGATCATTGACTGACACTTCAGTGTTCATGGGATCGGGGCTTTTTGCTGCACCGCACCCACTGCTGATGCTCATATTTTCCTCCCTGGCGCATGAGTTGATGCCGCCGCCTTCTGAGCTGCTCGAGCTCAAAGGAGATCGACTGCGGTTGCTAGCTGTTGCAAACTGAGGATCAGGCATGGCTCGAACGGCTAGACGTTCACAGTCATTACTAGCACGACGCTCATCGCCAATCTGCTGTATATGCAGCCTCTGGTTCTGCACGTCCACCACCAGTATCCTATCCAGCTGATTGCCACAGTCATCCCTAAACCCAATGCCCGAGTCACTGTTACTAGTTGTAGTTGTTGAGTCATTGCTCGGCTGTGGCGAATCAGCCATCACTGGTTCATCTGCTACATCATTGGCCCTGTTGCCCGATTCGTAAAAATTTCTCACTGCTGCCACAATACCATCAGAATTAGCTGGAAACTGTCGACAATAACCTGTCGCCGCATCTACCTCGCAATCTATCTTGAACAATTGAGCTTTTTGCTGGTGATCAATGTGCATTCTAGAATCTATGACAAATACGTGACATGAGTTGGACGGATCTTCGCTGGCTGATGTTGTCACCACACCAAAGTGTCGACGGTCCTCATCCGAGCTGACGCCACAGAACGCCACTCTGTCAGCCGGATAAACAGCTAGCACCTGTCCAGCGGTGTTAGTCAAACGCAAACTTCTTGTCATCACTGCCATTAATACTGCTGTATGCGAACGCTTCTCAGCTCTCAGCCTCTTTATACATCCTCTAACAATCTGCAAAAGTAAAATATTTAAATTATTCACAAATAATTGATTTCACAATATTAAACAATCAATAGTACTTGAAGGATGTTTGGGGCAACCAAATCTCTTCATCATTGTTTTGTTTCATGTACAATAGCTATTTTAGTATAGTACCTATGAATACACAAAAAAATCAATACTTTCAATTCAATTTCGTATCCTTTGTATTATTATTATAACATGTCACTTCATCTATCCCGCAATTGATAAATTATTTGTAAATAATCATTTTACTTTCTATATACTGGACTACTTGAACAATTTAGCACTTTGCTGATAATAAATTTGTATTGCTTAATAGAAAACAATTATTGTATTAACACGAACCACACAGTTCTTTGCTGGTAAATGTCTCAACTCAAAAATAGTTGAATGAATCCAAGTTTTTGTAATGATTCTGACACAAGTGATCAGTGAAGACTGCTGCATTGGCATACCGGAACACACATCACAAAAATTTCATGAGAAATCTCATAATAAACAGCCACAACAATCGTAACATAGTTTGACTGCCAAATTCCAAGTGTTTCTATTTAAAGCTTCAGTGACAACTGTAACATGATAACTGATAAAAATTTGATAGACTTCACGGAGTGAAAAAAGAAATGTTAAATTTGACCTAGTAAACTCAATTTTTAAAATTTTCAATACTTTAAAAGTGTAATCTTAAATAATATGTTCATTTAGATCTATCAGAGAAATGATTAAAAACTTATAAGATGCTGAAGTTAAATAATATTAAAGGTATTTCTGTCATTGATAATGATGAACCGATCGATTGAACACTATATAACCAAAACTTGTTTGCTTTTTTATTTATTTTCAAGATTGTAATAGTGCTAATGTACACACCAATCTTATGAGTGTGTAATCTCAGACCATTACATAACCACCTGTAAATTCAGTACAATGGAGCTTTGGTCTTATGCTTCTGCTTCAAGAATTATTTTTAATGAGATAAAAATCTTTCTTTCATGAATAGTCTAGATATTTGATAGACATTTAGAGAAACAAAGAACAATATGGAGCATATGGAGGCTAAAAGCGATAATGTTGTCCACAATCAAAAAATTGATCTGGAAATATTTGTCTTATTCAGTGATACAATGGATACTGTGTCCAAATCACGAGTGGCCTTCTAACTAATACTTGAAACTTGAAAAGAAACTTTTTTAAGGGAGTCATAAGTGAGATTATTTTTAAAGATTAAAAAATAGCCTAAGTACATTATTAAAATTAAACAACTAGAAATGAATCGCACCTGCAATCTTGAACCAGGTGGGATTTTCCTAGGCATCTCAATTGTTCCCAAATATCCAACTACGGCTTGTAAGAGTTCTTGTTCTTCAACTTCAACTTCAACTTCTGGCAGTCGGCTAGCTGATCTTGGAGGCCACTGGACATAGAGACGTGGTAAAGGAGGAGGTAGATTTGGTACTTTCCACTGAGGACTTTCCGATCCTTTAGAAGCTTTAACCGATGTAACTGGTGAGGCTAAATCCAAGGCAGCAGGCTCCTCAAACATAGCACCAGAACGTAAATCCCTTACAACTTTGGCAGCCCTACCCTGTTGGGTGGCACTTGAACGTCCATTCTGTACATTACTTTTCAACTTGTGAGGGTACTTTGGTTTTTGCCTAGCGGTAACTAAAACGTCGTCATCTGAACTATCCGAATAGTAACTCTCTGCTATTTGAAGTTTAAGTACACCAGATGAAGATGCTATAAGTCTAACAACATCATCATGAAGTACTTTACTAACACTTTTACCGCCTACTGCGACTAAATAGTCACCAGCACGAAGACCAGCACTTTCCGCAGGACTTCCAGGGACAATGCAGCTGAGTATGCATGGTTGTTGTCCCGAAATTGTGAATCCAAAACCATTATCACCTCTACTAACTTCAACCGTTCTCACCCCATAATTAGGGCGCTTTTTACGTCTGCGAACGGGATGCATGGTGTAAATAAGTCACTCACCTGGCCAGCACAAATATCATGTTATCTTGGACCTATTTACAAAACTCATAATAAACTAGCCTAACAAACCATGATACGTAATAGTGAAACAAACGCGCTTTATTCCAACGAAAAATGGTATTCGTTAAAAAAATAATAATTTTGATTAAAAAGAGCACATAACTTTGAAAAAATAAAAAGTACTACACAATCGTTGATTTCCGTGTCACATAGTGGACAACTGAACTTTACATCTGTCACTAATAGTTCCACATTAGTTTCATAGTTTACGAGTCTTGAAATATTATATAGGACACACTTATCACTTTACTACATCACGTAAAACACTCGAAGCGAATATATTAAAAGAAAATAAGTAATAATTGTCAACAGAAATAACGCGAACTGTCATTTCTAAAAGTTACAAACACACTCACACAGACACAAAACAACGTAAACTTTTCAGTGTGTACGAACTCCTGATTGTTGAACATTCCAAAGTCACGTTCTTATTCTCCTTTTCCTTCTGAATAGTTCTGTGTTGGTTGGCAACAGTGATTGAACAAAGATACGCGAATATATTATTTGTGTTATAAATATTTAGTGTATATAATATTTTCAGGGAATGATATTTCACCAAATAAAAAGAGGCTATTTTTATAGAAGCATCAATGATAACGAACAAATTTGTGAGTTTCGGCATATTGAATATCAATAAATGAAAGATTTCGAAGTTTCGTATAATATTCTGTTGCTTTGTCACAAAACTCTTGAGTAACCTTCTATTCACATTCAACTGACATTCATACAAAGTATTTATCGATTATTTATAAATTTTATTTTGAAATACATGGATGTAATTTGGTCGCCATTTTGTTTTGATTGGTAACTTTGGTTACTCAATGGTTGAGTTCTTGGGAGTTTTACCGGTAACTAGTAAGTATAACTGGTGGTGTCTGATTAGTCTATTAAAATTAATAGACGTTAAGAGATTTGACAACATCAATCAGACGCCACCAGTAATATTTTCCGGTAAACGAGAAGGTTCCCGTGAACTCAACCAATAGTAAAGTGCATGCTCCGTAATCTGGCGATAGATTTGGAACCACTTGTCGTGCAGTTAGTATCTTTTTCTACCGCTAGATGACAGAGAAGTTAACATTGGTGTATGTTCTGGGAGCATCTGGTTTGGTGCACCCATTGGCCGTTTTCACACACACCGACACGGCGCCGGCACGACACCGGCAAGATGTCGTCCCGGTGTCGTGGGGGTTGAGATACAATGCTGCCAAATGGAACAGCTTTCACATTCACCGACACGGCACCGGCAGCCGGCTGCCGGCGCCGGCATGTCGTTGGCAGCATCGCTCCCGCCGGTGCCGGCGCCGACACTTGTGTGTCGTCCATAGTTTTGAACAGAATTTGGTCATTTTGTCAACAGTTTGAGGTTAGGTACTGGAAAAAAACGTCTGGTACAGTACGAATGTACGATGGCTGACAGGTAGGCTATGATATGTTGTCACCCTAATTGAATTAGTCGAATCCGAGCCCTGTTTATGGGACAAAACTATAGAAGAAAATAAGAAAAAAATCTTTAGAGATTTAATTTTACTCTTCCGAGTGTCTTGTTTTTTTATTTCATCACTTAAATTCACTAATATATAGTCGAAAGTTTCCTTACAGTACTCATACGAAAAAAATTTTGTTGGGTTTGTCACTATAGTTTATCAAATAAGGTGTAATACAAGCCATCCAAATAGCAAACTTTTATTATTGGGTCAATCCAAAGTTGTCTATTACGACTGCGCCTTTTACGTCGTAGATATAATAAATATAACAAATACAACCTCCTGTTGTAATCAGCCATCGTACCGTTTTGAACTGTGCCGCCCACTGCAAAATAAGGTTAGTTCTTCACCGACAGCCAGATGCCGTGTCGGTAAGTGTGAAATGCTTCAACGATGTCGTGACGATATCGGCGCCCGGTGCCGGTGTCGTGCCGGCGCCGTGTCGGTGTGTGTGAAAACGCCCAATGATATATATTACTATATATATTACTCCGGGATCCGCTGTGAAGTCACAGCGCTAGCATCGCCCGCTTCTAAATCGGGCAAAACCACGAAAATTTGTATAGCGGTAATGGATAAAACCCGTATTTGACAGTGCTAAAATGACTTGTTTTGTGATGTGAAATGATTTTTTAGCATGATTGTTTCATGTAGTGATTATGGATTTACCAATCAGTGCAAGTCTGGTGGAAATATTTATTTTCAAACAAGTTATTTTATCTTTTGATCGTCTATTTGCGAGCGTAGCTTTACAAGATTGTTTTCTGCTTCCTCACTTTTATGGGTTTTTTTTTTTAATTAAAAAATATGTACTACCTTATTCGCCACTTCAATCTTGTTCTTATAAGCATTAATTACTGATGATATACCATATAGTAATTTATTAAATAACTCTTTTAATCAAGCGATTTTGCTTGAACTGCAATGGCATTGGTGAGCATTCTTGGGCTTCTCAATATGAATTTATATAGGAGCCTACTGAATTTTGAAGCATATATAGTCTATATTTATTTATTTATTTATTCATACAGTACATTTATATTTCCTTTGGTGTTGCAGTTCCATAATATTACCTTTTCACTTGATATTTAAATGTTAATGATATTTAGAAAAATCTTCACTAAAGAGTTTAACATTAAATATTTGTGTGACGGCAATTTCGCATTGTTGTAATGCTACCTCAGACACAACTGGAGGCCTACTGCTGAATTAAGTTTATGTTTCAATAAAGTAATTTCAGTATGTGTGCTCTACAAGATAAGTTAGCGTATTATAGTTATTTTATTTAAAAATGTGAAAAAGCTGGACTTTGATGTTCGCTTTATTAAAAATATCTCCTAATTCCGAATTATCTCAAAATAAAAATTATTCGAAATCAGGGAATCACAGACCACAAATAATATTGCTCCAGAATTTTTTCTTCATCAGAGATTGAGAAAATTAGCTTATTAAATTTTGGCCGCCATCTTGGAAGTATCTCGTGCAGCGTGTGTTTTTTGGGGTGCCAGAGTTCAGATTCGGATTCAGCGCATCAAAGTACATAGGAATACGCTGAGAAAAAAAATTACTGTATGTTTTTCCTGCAAACACATACTTTATGATACTGCTCTGAGTTTGAAGTAAGCTTGAGCCAGAAACAATCTGGAATGTCAAATGTTTACAACGGTATGTAAGACAAAATCATGAGCTATTTTTCAAAAAAAGAATTATTGAAATCCATCAAGGGAGCTGCGAGAAATCGATAGATGAAAATTGACTTTTTCCCATAAGAGCCTGTGTTAAATTTGAACTTTTGCCCGATTTGGCCTTTTCCCGCCAGAAAAAAGTGGCTTCACTATGACATAGCCTAGAAGCGTAGAGTTACGCATCTAGTAGTATATATCAATGTGTACGTTCTGGGAGCATCTGGTATGGTGCACCAGAATTCTTTCGGTGCACCGAACCAGTCACGTGATCGGTGTACCAACATATGTTCCCAGGGACGGCAGTACAGCACTCACCGGTGTACAGTTGGGCGCGTACTTTTGAAATTAATCTGTGTAAGTCACTGTTGTACTAGCTGCGCAATTAAAAGAAAGCCGCTATAGGGTTATCGATTGAAATATACGCCTATTTTGATAGAATAATTGTGCATATAATAGAGAATAATTATTATTGGAGGCAATATGCAGTTTGGAAGTTCATTTCCACATAAACAGCTATCATTATTAAGGTAAATAACGGGAAATATGACATTGAAATTACAAAATTTTGTTCAATAAATATTTTATAATAAACTTACCACTTAAAAGAGCATGAATTTCCTCTGTTTCATGAATATTGTACATAACTTCATTGAATGCATTAACTTGATCATGTTTGGAAGCCATTTTGGAATGAAACAGCAGACGATTTTTCACTGTTGTACTAGCTGCGCAAATAAAAGAAAGCCGCTATGGACGCTGTTAGTGATGACGTGTTCCGTTGCTAGGGAGCCAGTTTTGTTTCCAATCAACCGTTGCTAGGTGTCTGTTTCCATATTTATATGGGCGTAAAACAGTGGGTCACTACCTTCTGTCCGACTTTCCATCTCTCCGAATATACCATTTGTCCGACTTTTGGACCTGTTGTCAAAAATTAAGTCAACTAAGTATTTCCACTTGTCCAAATAACCATTTGCACGAATATACCACTTGTCCGACTTCTACATGACGCGTTATAAGGCCAGAAACAACTTCTCCGAATATACCACTTGTCCGACTCGACTGTAGCGCATTCTAGCGGCAGAATTATCATGTCCCAGGCACTGGGTACTCTAGCCTTTAATCAACGCCTTCTAGAGATACTTCTGCATTATCTATCGCCTATCTCTGTATGCTAAGCTAGAAAATATAGAAAATTAAATAAAAATAGTTTTCGTCTTTTGAGGTTAGCTCTGTTGTTCAGCCATTAGATTAGATATTTGTCTATTAGCCAATAAATTGAGAGTTAGTAAATATTCGACTCAGATTCGGCAAATAAATTATTGATATAAATCTCTTTGAGACTAGTATTATGCTATGCTACTAAATGCCACCACATTCATTATATTACGCCAACAAAGAACAGTACCAATGAAAAACTTTAATTTCAATGCCAAGTAGTCTTTTCCCCAATAACATTACAACAAATTATTTTTTACTAAGTGTGGGAATAGAAAGAAAATGAACCTTGCGAACAGAGATTTCTATGATATACTTTCTTCAAGGTATCTAGACCTAGACTATGAGGTAGGCTACATGTTTGAGGAATAGAAGGTATTCATGGTACTTTCACAGAACTATTGCTCTAACCGGTCAGGAACTATAGAACTATGGAGTCTGCATCCAGAACTATCGTTTTGTTATGTACTTTGAAGTAGGATCCAACGAATTCACTGCTCACTATCCTAAAAATGAAAAGCACTTTTTAAATAGCTCAAAAATGGAGGAGAAGGTCGATTCTGATGCTCTCTCACACTCTCACCACCCCAATTGAAGATTTTGATGACCTCATTAACGACCAACAATATTGTTATCAGGAATATGCCTAGGGAACTTCTGATAGGGTTTCAAGATCCATATAATATATTGATTAACAGATGAACTTTTGGGAAAATTGAGTCTCATATTTAACTCATACCTCAAGAATTGAGAACCTAACACTTAAATTCCTGGATTTCTTGTTCCATGACGAACTGCGTTGTTAATATTAACTTTTCATGTGAAATTTAAGGACATGCAGTCAAATATTTGTTAAGAATAAGTATAATAACTCACTTAATCTGGCCGAGTACTTTCGAATCTATGAGATCCATCTTCAGGCGCCTCTGGAGATGGATCTCATAGATTCGAAAGTACTCGGCCAGATTAAGTGATTTATTATACTTATTCTTAACAAATATTTGACTGCATGTCGTTAAATTTCACATGAAAAGTTAATCCTCACACTTGATTTGTGTAATGTAAGTTTTATGCACAGTAGGCTATTGAGCAATACAAATTTCACAATAATTGTTGACTGTAAGTGTTGTGGCTCGTGAGCTAGGTTTTTATACATAAGAGGCTCACGCAATAACTTGAACACAACTTGGATGTATGCAAGTATGGTCTGATACTCTACTCAGAATTCAAAGCAGCAAAGGTTTGATTTTTGTGAGCAAAACATTCCAATAATAACAAAACAGTTATCTCTTAATTTAATTGAATCTTAAACAAGATTTATAACACTTAATCATTCACAATGTGAAAAGGAGATGAATAAATACCCTATTTGAATTGAGATTTTGGTTTTAGAAGAAAACTTCAATCTGAACAATTCCAATATTTCAAATTTAACGGCAAACTTATGCTAATAAAAATAATAAGCGTATGGCTTTTAATGGTGGGGAGACCCTTACGGGTAGTTCCACCTCGCCGTTTGAGCCATGTTACGGGGAACATGGTGGACCTACAATTTTAGGTGGGTTCCGAACCACCGGGTAAGTGATAATAAAGCTTATAACATCTAGTCATTGAAGCACGGTCACCCATCCAAGCGCAGTCTTATGCTGATTGGTAATTGGCTGATTTCATGACACGTCATGCCAATATCTCAATGCCATCTTGTGTTCATGTCATGTAGGCTGTGCCTGTTGTATCTTTACTTGATTGTGTCGCAATAAATAGATAAATAAATAATATAGGCGATCAGAAGTTGGCCGAAAGATCGATCGTCGCGAACTCTGGGCGGCATAAATCGGCAGCAGTGTAGTGAGTTAGTTGCATTGTTTATAATGGCTAACATTGGGAAACTTATCATAAAAACAGGATTTAAAGATGTCAATTGCGATTTTTTAAGGAAATCCAATCTAGAAAAAGGGAAAAACCTTGTAGAGAGTAATCATGTTTTTGATGTGGAGGATTGCGAAGGTATTATATGTGGAAAATTGATGAGACAATCTAGCATCAATCCTGTTTTACAATCTTTTTGTCAAAAAATTTCCACTTTGTTTATCAAAAGTCAACTGCCTAGAGGTGACAACTGCCTAAATCCGCCTCTGCTTACAATTAATTAATATTTTGCAACAATAACATGAACATAACCTCAAAGCTGTTATTAGGATTGATTTCTTTAATTACAAATATCAATCACATAAGTGCATAGAAAGCGTCTAATTTTCATCAATCAGCAATCTTTTACACATGAAATAATTTGTAAATATAATATAACTCACTTAGTCCTTCGAACATTAGAGATCCATTTCTCCTGTCTACCTTTTTCGTAAGGTCGACCAGGAAATGAATAAAATGAAACACCTTTTCCTTCTGTATTCTCATAGGTATTACTGCACCCATATACACAACACATAATATGGCTCTTGGAAATTTTTTTGTATGTTTGTCTAAGGAAATATTTTTTTGAAAAAACGTATTTGAAGTGAGACAATTTAGCACACAAATTAATGGCGATCAGATTTTGACTCACTAAGTTAGTGCAAGATCCTCCGCTCGGAGCGCTGTCGGTCGATCTCCAGATCGCCTATACTCATTAATTCTATTTGACACTATTACAGCAGTTTCTAGTTATCAAATTATTATAACGAAAAGTAAACATTTTATAGTGTGTGAAAAAATAAAAAAACACGATATTTTCGGTTAGGCGTGATAAACTACGCCACTAGAATGCGCTACAGTCGAGTCGGACAAATGGTAGAGTCGGACAAGTGGTACATTCGGTGAAGTGGTTTCTAAACTTTTAAGATGTCATGTGATAGTCGGACAAGTGGTATATTCGGACAAATGGATTTTCGGTCAAGTGGTAACACGTACTTTTCTTATTTAATTACTAGTCGTAAAAAAGTCGGACAAATGGTATATTCGGAGAAATGGATAGTCGGACAGATGGTGGCCTCCCTAAAACAGTGTCTCATATTTTTATCAAAAGCAATAAAATTACAAATTTCTAAGAGTTTTGAGTCCTTTTTTCATGTACCAGAATACCAGAGGATTGAGTATCAGGCTTTTTTCAGTTGTGATATTGGATATAGAACTATTTTCATAGTATTTTGTTCATAGGTTAGGCGTACAAGTTAGGTGTAGGCTACGAAGCATTATACGATTAGACTCAAAAGCCAATTTATGGCCATCAAATTAGGGGAAATAGTGAGATATTTTGGGGGATAAACCAAACACGGTAAAAAGTATAAAATACGATGGCAAATTAAAATATTTGGAAGGTGTAGCGCAAACAAGTATGTGCAACAGATCATACAATGTGAAGGTATGTAATAACCTATGATGCTAATGGGCTTATAAAACAGTGTCTTAGATTTTCATCAATAAATGAAATTGCAAATTTTTAAGAGCGTTGGGTGTATACCAACTGGACTATTACCATCTACCAACTCGATTCCTAATCATGTAAACTTGATTGTTGTATGGGGATTCATTCCAACTTCCATCACATCCTCCTTTTATAGGCTTTAACGAATTTTAATATTAAACCAAATCTTTGGTATTTGCAGCTAGGCTATCTACAATTTAGTCTGGTCTCCCAATATTTTTTGCACTCTGTTCATGCCACTAAGACTAATTGCAGCATTATTCTATAGTCTGTTCTATAGAAGTTAAACAAGTGCTACCGGTATGATTGCTGGTAGGTACTGTGACTTTTGCACAACTTTACTATTATTATTACGCATGTAATAGACCTGATGATTTGTATGGTACAGGTAGCTGTAAATGCAATGTCTGCATTTACTAGTGGTTTTAGGTTGCTTACACAGTGGAGCATCCAATAATCGATGACAGTCACCAAAACAAAATCATTAACTTGCTGCGGAATGGTGGTATTCATACAGCTCAATCTGTTATACTCCATTAAACAGCATGAGTTTCATTTTGTGACAGTAATTGTTATCAAGTATTGGATGCTCCACTGTGCAAGCACCTTTGGCCAATGTTGTGATAAGTTAGTGCCCATCAAAATATGTAGGTGAATTGAAATGCGACTGCTAGAGTTTGTAAAGTGCAGAATTCATAGTTATTTACATCAGCCTTGAAGAAATAGGCAACATAGTGTTAATTTTTACAAAGTATTATCAGGTTTCACAGTATTCTACTCACCCATATAGTTTCGTGACCACTACTTTGGTGTCAAAGGACCGTTACAATTGCTGTTTGATATTATTCTAATTATGAACATTTTCAACCAGTTATTTGAAGAACTCAGTTGAGTGTTGTTTTTGATGACATCCAGACTACATTTTCAACAAATCTATGCTATTTATTGATAGTCTCGTTATTGAAAACCTCATTAATGTTAATAAAGCTATTAACTTTTCATGTGAATCTGACGACAGTCAAATTTTCATCAAGAATAAGTAGAATTTACTTACTCTGTAGGCCGAGCGCTTTCGAATCATTGAGATCCATTTTCAGAAGCCTTCTGGATCTCAAAGATTCGAAAGCGCTCGGCCTACAGAGTAAGTAAATTCTACTTATTCTTGATGAATATTTGACTGCAAGTCGTTGAATTCACATAAAAAGTTAATATTAACAACACAGTTTGTCATGGAACAAGAAATCCAGGAATGTAAATAAAACACTGCTGAATGATGATTCACTTATATAACACTTACAATTTACTAAGAAATAGTAGATTTCAATTAGTACCTTGTTAGTTATCTATTAATAGAGTTTTCAGGCGATGCTCTAAAAGGTGAGATTTGTACAAAATATTCTATTGAGTTACGGTGCTTGCGCAGTGGAGCATACAATACTCGATGATAGTCACCACTGCGAAATCAAACACATGCTGTGGGTTGATGGTATTCACACTGCTCGAATCCGCCAAGCAGTGCAGCAGTGACTATCATCAAGTACTGGGTGCTCCACTGTGCAAGCACCATAATTCACTAGAATATTTTGTAAATGTTGAAAGTTCAACAATCATTCAATTTTTTCTTAATTTTCCTATAAATACATAGACAATTGAAACAGTTCACACAACGAAATTAGGCTGCTCTGATAAATTACGGTGTTGCCAGCACATGATAGTAGAGAATCACCAACCTCAATGCTCGAATTGACCACACTAATCATACCACACTTGCCTAGTCTATGAGTCTGATAAGGCTAGCAGTCATATATGGTTTGTCACCACAGTCAGTTGTTTTTGCTACACTGTAATTTCTTTGAGCCGCCTAAATTCGTGTCATGAAGTAGATGGTATAATGTATAGTTGAAGCTTTCAAAAATTCAAAGTTCTAGCTTAGAATAAATTTATTTCACACTTTATCTTCACAGTTTTATCAAACACAATTTTCAAAAACAAGAAATAATTATACATCAAAGGAGCTAGGAATGAGAGAACTACTAAGGAGCAAAAAGCCCTCAAGAAAAACTGTGTTCGATTTGAATGTTAATCTATTACTTCAATAAGATATATGAACTGTATTTTTGGTAACTGCAGACCAATGAATGTGTAGATGGCTCTCTATCTGCTCTTCTGGAACAAATATCTTCTGAACAGTAACATTTGTTAGAGAAACCCACATACAATTAAAAATATTTAAGGAAAACTAGGAAGTAGGCACAAGTTACCATAAAGCGCTATATAGGCTAGCGATGTTTTTGTTTGAGTTACAAGTTGGTAAAATTCACTTTTAAACAGGTGATCACTGTTTTGTATTTCAGAATGCAATAAGCACAATAGAAAATATGCATCAACCCCATACGAAGTACAGGTAGGCTAATTAAGTTAATATTTTTGTAAGGGTAGAAATGAATGAGTACATCTGAATAACCAATTCATCTATCACTGCCATTTGTGATGAAGTTGGAATGTTATGTTAGTCCAATATAGAGTCAAATCATCTAATAATATACTAAAATCTTTATTGATTAGCGCCTTTCAATTTAGTGTCAGTGTGTCACATAGATCAATAAAACCTGGGTAATGATCAGGTCGAATAACTTAACATGCAATTAAATTGCTTCTATTATAGGAAATAGATGTACAACAAGTCATCAGTAGTTAATTAATACGAAATTGCAACGTTGTATTTGAAAAGGAATCAACCGATACGTTTATGTTTAATTTAACAAGCTTTATGAACTTAATATCACTTGAAACGAAAGAACAATAACATAACCTATGCATGTAGTACATACCTGTTTGCAGCGATCCAGCTTTTATTTTTGTTGGGATCATTTGGAAATCTATAAAAACTGCAAACCTTAAACTCGCTGTAATGTTTTCAATCAGGGAGAAAGCACATAACCATTTTGTTTGATTATAAATCGCAACTAAAAATTGGTCCCATGCATTTTAAATGGAGTTATAAAGCTCATTGGAAACATGTAATGGCGGATACGGGCTTCTGACGTCACACTAAAGCCTGGTTTACACGGGTCGAGTACTTCGGGCGAGCTACTCGGCCCAGTCACTGGGCCCAGTTGTTGTTTTGTTTGAACTCGCCTCAGTACTCGACCAGATGTCCACACGCATCACATTTCAGAGCGTGACTGTTGACAGACAGCTTTAGTTTTAACGTTTTGAGTTTATATAATGGCTCGCCAAGAGTTTAAGGCCCAAGTTAGAAAGTGTTTTAAAAGAGCCTATGAGGTTATATTAGAAGAAATAGATGACGTTTTGGAAGAGGAAATTAACAAAGAACCTAGGGTATGGATTAAAGATTGGTTAAAAAGAAGACACTCTTGGGGCGTCCTCTCTTTTGCTACGCGAACTTGCCGTAGAAGATGTGAAAGAGTACATATCTGTGTTGAGGATGACTCCTGAAATGTTTGAGTCACTTTTAGATATGGTAACTCCTAGAATACCAAAACAAGATTCTGTTATGAGAGATGCTATCCCCTCCCAAATCAAGTTAGAAGTTACCCTCAACTTTTTGGCCACAGGCAGTAGTTTTAGTTTTATTTTTTTTAGGATGAAGCCCACATAGGTCTGAGACCTGTGCGTGGGTAATGAGTTGGATGATGGTGATTGATGAGTTGGACCTACAGTTTTAGTGGGTTCCGAACCACAGTTTTCAACTGTTCTTGGTTGTAAGCAGTGCCGGATTTACCACTAGGCCGACTAGGCCGCAAGCAAAAGGGGGCCGCAGCGTTTTGTAAAAAAAAAATTTTATTTGGTAAAAAAAAATTAATTTTAATTTTCCAAAATTAATTAATAATTACCGCTACTGTAAATCGAGTACATTCCTTTTGTATATAAACAATACAATCTAATTAAAATAGCTGAAGCTAATGGAATCAGTAAACAATTTATATAATTTTAGCAATATTAATAATTTTACAAATAACTTCTGTTTGCTAACTTTTTTAATTATATATTTTCTATAAATATAGAAATTGTTGTTAGAGCTGTTTTGGGGTTTTAGCCAAATTTGTAAACCAAGATTATTTAATTAGCGAATACAACATTTCAACCTGTTTATGTACCGTATACAAATAGAACATTAGTGCCATTTCTATTCATTTATGTTATGCTTTGTATGTTGTACCAATTTTAAAAAGTAAAATTAAAACAGACGTTATGTATTAATATGAAATGTGCTTTATGCTTTAATTACATAATCGTGGAGTTATTGGGGGCCGCTTGGGGTAATTTGGCCTAGGGCCGCAAGCACCCTAAATCCGGCACTGGTTGTAAGTTGATCTTAGGTTTTTGATTTTTTGTTTGGCTTCAGCTAATCCAAACCCTTCTTTTTATTTTATTTATTTAATTTATTTTTATATTGTGGAATTCGCATATTCCATAAGCATTCATTGTCTTGGTATAAACCTACAAACATCACTGTCTCCTCTTCAGTCCACTTCATTTCTAGTTTCCAGTTAAAACAGTGAACCACCAGACAAACTCTTCACCTAACCTCAAAACTGAACAGACGTTTCGCTGTGGCAAATTGTGGTGGAGGGGGTAGCTACTGGGCCGAGTAACTCGCTTCCCAACTAAACCACTCGACTCGCCCTGCAACTGACCGGTTTTTCCGACTCGCCCGCTACTCGACTCGCCGATCTGTCTACATCAAGCGAGTAGGAGGGCGAGTGTCAACTCGCATACTGACTCGCCCACTCTACTCGACCCGTGTAAACCAGGCTTAACAGCGTCCATAGGCGATCAGAAGTTGGCCGAAAGATCGATCGTCGTGAACTCTGGGTGGCATAAATCGGCAGCAGTGTAGTGAGTTAGTTGCATTGTTTATAATGGCTAACATTGGGAAAATTATCATAAAAACAGGATTTAAAGAAGTCAAATTGCGATTTTTCAAGGAAATCTAATCTAGAAAAAAGGAAGAACCTTGCAGAGTGTTGTATCTGAATTTGTATTTTATTTGATAAAATGATAGAACATAATTAATAGAACATTGAATAATCATAGCGTTAACCAGTCCATTTTTCGAATGAAGAGTTTCTTATGATTCCATGGCAACCAAATGAATCATCTGTTTGATCATTTGAAATATAACACATGACACTCTCCCACGCTTATTTTAGAAATAAATTTAAGTATACATAGCACTTTATAACAATAATTATGTAATATAGTCTCTTAAATATTGTGGAGGTTGGCGTTGACGTCTTGGTCTGTTTTGCTGTATTGGTTCAGCATCCAGTGGAATCAATGGTTCAACGTCTGGTATAACAACTATTGGTCTATTGTTCTGTTGGTCCCCATCCTGTTCAACTCTGATTTCTGAAGGGAAAACATAGGAGTTTTCTGTATTCCTAGGGTTAGCCTCTATATCACTCACATTTGGTGTTGTTTGTGGTTTGTTCGGTTTCACTTCACAATATCTCAGTTGGTCAATGTGCCTCTTGATTAGGCGACCTTCATCCAACTCGATTTGATAGTGTAGGCTGCCCAATCGTTTTTTAACACAACCAAATTTCCATATTGTTTTATTGTTAGTGTACCAATGAGACTGCACACGATCTCCCACGCTTAACTGGCGTTTCACTGGCAAAATTGTCTTGTTTTTTGGTGCTGCTTCTGGAGGAAGCAATAAATCGAGCTTAGTTCTTATTTGGCGTCCCAAATATTGTTCAGATGGAGACTTCCCTGTTTGCAGAGGTGTAGCTCGGTAACGGAACAATATGTCTCTTACTTTATCATGAATGGACATAGTCTCATGTGACATGGACTTCAATTTCTGTTTAAGTGTCGTCTGTACATTCCTTTCTGCTAAGCCATTTGTGGCTGGATGTCCAGGTGCTATTGTCTTCTGCACAATTCCATTCATTTCACAAAATGTCATGAATTCAGAACTTGTGAACGTTGTTGCATTGTCTGAGACAATTATCTGTGGTAGCCCATGGATGCTGAAAATATCCTTGAGCATCCGTATTGTCGATGTACTGGTAGGTGGATCTTTCTGGTTCTTGACTTCTGGCCATTTGGATTTTGCATCAATCACAATGAGGAAAAAATACCCTAAAAATGGTCCAGCATAATCAATGTGTATTCTTTGGAAGTTAGATGCTGGCTCCTCCCAGTGATGGTTGGAAATTGGCATTGGACTGGATCTAATTTCAGCACAGCTCCTACATTGCCGGACAAGATGTTCAATATCTTTGTCAATATTTTTCCAGTAACAGTATCGTCTTGCAAGATTTTTCATCTTCACTATTCCTAGGTGTGTATGGTGAAGTTCATCTAGAACACTGGAACGAAGATTCTTTGGTATTACTATCCTGTGACCCCGGAATAAGATTCCATTTTGTAGTGTATATTCTACATTGTAACATTTGCCAGATAGTAATTCCTCTTTTAACAACAATAGTTCAGAGTCATTTTTGGTTTCTGCAGCAATCACTTCACTTGTTATGGTGGCTGTTGATATTTGATTAATTGTCTGAGAGTGAATGATGTCATCATCTTGCAAAATGTTACTTTCTCTCAGTTTTAGAGGTGCCCTTGAAAAATAGTCAGCATTAGAATGTTCCTCACTTTTTCGGTCTTGGATTCTATAGTTATATTCACTGAGAAATGCAGCATATCGAAGTAGTCTAGAAGATGTCATAGATGGTATTTTTGAGTCATGATGAAAAATTCTTGCTAATGGTTTATTATCTGTGATAAGTGTGAATTCATTTCCATAAATATATGAGTGGAATTTTTGTACTGCAAATTTAATGGCTAGTGCCTCCCTGTCCAACTGACTATAATTTTGTTCTGCTACTGTCAGAGATCTGGATGCAAATGCTACTGGGCGTTCAACATTTCCTACTATATGAGATAGAACACCTGCAACTCCTGATGGACTGGCATCACATGCTACAGTTATAGGTAAAGATGGATTGAATGGCATCAATACTCTGTCACTTGCAATTTCATTTTTCAGGTTGACAAAAGCAGACTCACAGGAGGGTGACCATTGGAACTTCTTATCCTTTTTCAATAAACACCTCAATGGATATGTCCTTGTTGATGCATTTGGGATGAACCTGGAATAGTATGTAATCAGACCTAAGAAATGTTTAACCCCTACAGCATCCTTTGGTCGAGGGGCATGAATGATTGCTGCTACCTTGTCTGGGCATTTTGAAATCTTGTTATGCTCAATAATATAGCCAAGATAAGAAATCTTTTCCTTGAAAAACTGACACTTTGATTTATTTATGTGCAAGTTGAATTCTTGTAGTCGTGTAAGACAGGAGGTTAGGTTTTGTATACAGTCTGCCAATGTTGGTCCATGTACAACAATATCATCAAAGTAAGTTGTGACACCCACCAGTCCATTAAGTATTTGATCTAGGATACGATGGAATTCACTTGGTGCCGATTTTATCCCAAAGGATAATCTGTTCATACGAAATGTACCACGATGTGTTGATATAGTTTGTACATTTTTACTATCTTCATCAACAGCCACATGTAAATAGGCCTTGAAGAGGTCTAGTGTACAAAAGAACTTTGAATCTCGAAGGTTGTGAAGTATTTCATCAATCTTTGGTATTGGGTAGTGAGCTGCTTGTAATTGAGGGTTGACAGCAATTTTATAGTCCACACACAGACGCACTTTCCCATCTGGCTTAGGCACCACAACTAGAGGTGAGCCCCAATCAGTGCAGTCTATTTTCTCAATGATGCCACCACGTTCCAGGACATCAAGCTCCTCATCAACAGCTTGACGCAATGCAAAAGGTACATTACGTGCCTTTAGAAACACGGGTTTTGCCTTATCTCTAAGTTTCAATGAACATGTAAACCCTGGAATTAAGCCCACTGTTGGTTCAAATATATCAGAATATTTCTTGAAAATGTCATTGATAGTATCTTCAATTGAGCATGAATTGACTTCCATAGTGTTTGGGGTTTGAGGTTCATCAAGATCAGGTAAGTTGATTTTTAAACGGCGAATCCAAGTTCGACCCAGTATGGGTGTAAAATTATTTTGTACTATAAACATTACATCCGTTGTTTTCATACCTTTGTATTGAATTGGAACTTGCACAAAACCCAATGGTTCAAAAATACTATTAGTATATGATCGAAATTTTATATTTGTAGTTTGCAGTTTGTTGTTTAAACCAAGGTTATTATAGATGTGTTCTGGCAAGAGTGTGTAACCTGCGCCAGAGTCTACCTCAAAGCGTTGTACTTGATCTTCAATATGAATATCCACATAGTATTTTCCAGCATTCTCGATTGCACAAGATGCTCCACTGAATATGTCAATAATTCGATTACTCCTAGAGAGATCATGTATATGTTGAATATCTGCAATATAATCATCATGTTGGTATTCAACTGCTTGTACCTTTTCATTTGACTTATTCTTTGTAAGTGTAGTGATACAAACTTTTGCAACATGACCCCTGCGATGGCATAAGTCACACTGTAGCTTACTGGTATTAATGCGACAGTCACGAGCTATATGGTTTGATCGACCACAACGTAAACACATATTCTCAATACCTAATTCATGAAGATTTAATGTAGGCCGGGAATAATTATTCGAATTAAACTGTTTTGGTGTAGTATGACTAGATGGCCGCGAAACTCTATTGATAGATTCAACACTTGATTGTGAAGAACCCAGTTGCGACAGCTCTTGATTGCCTACCTGAGAAGCTTCAATTATTAAGGCTTTTTCTACTGCCATTTCAAACGTCAGATTTGGAATAATAAGCAATTGTTCTCGTATATGTGAGCTCCTTAGTCCACGAAGAAATTGAGCACACAAGAATAAATTAGCAACTGATGTCTTACACTCACAATTAAAGTCACAAGTTGAGATAAATGTGTGCAACGATGTGATGTAGTCAGATATGGATTCTTTCTCTGATTGGAAACGAGACAAGAACCGGTGTTGCTCAACAATAACATTAGGTGCTGGGGACAAATGTTTTTCTAGAGCAATAATTATTTCGTCATATGTCATATCTGGAGGTAATCTAGGTGCCACCAATGAACAAAGTAAATTATAGTGTTCACAGCCAATACAATTTATCAAAATTGTGGCACACATAAATTTATCTTCAAAAACATTTTTCATACATAAGTAGTTTTCAAATCGGTTCTTATATTGACGAAAAGTCTCTTTTGTAGGATTGAAATTTTCAAAATTATTCAACAGTATCATGTTACTGCTGCTCGCAATGTTGGTTGATGCCCGTTGCGATTGCGATTGTGAAAGTAATGAAGCAATACGCTCATTACTCATTGTTAGAGCTGCTAACAACGCAGCGAATTGATTTTCGTCCATCTTGACAAATATAAATATAATTTGTTACTTACAGTTCATTAGTATATTAATCTTCATTGCACTCTACGATGTCTGTATTTACTTCGTCGCCACTTTGTTGTATCTGAATTTGTATTTTATTTGATAAAATGATAGAACATAATTAATAGAACATTGAATAATCATAGCGTTAACCAGTCCATTTTTCGAATGAAGAGTTTCTTATGATTCCATGGCAACCAAATGAATCATCTGTTTGATCATTTGAAATATAACACATGACACAGAGAGTAATCATGTTTTTGATGTGGAGGAGTGCAAAGGTATTATACATGGAAAAGTGATGAGACAAACTAGCGTCAATGCTGTTTTACAATCTTTTTGTCAAAAAATTTCCACTTTGTTTATTAAAAGTCAACTGCCTAGAGGTGTCAACTGCCTAAATCCGCCTCTGCTTACAATAAATTAATATTTTGCAACAATAACAAAAACATAACCTCAAAGCTGTTATTAGGATTGATTTCTTTAATTACAAATATCAATCACACAAGTGCATAGAAAACGTCTAATTTTCATAAATCAGCAATCTTTCACACCTAAAAAAAATTGTAAATGATATAATATAACTCACTTAGTCCTTCGAACATTAGAGATCCATTTCTCCCATCTATCCTTTTTGTAAGGTCGACCAGGAAATGAATAAAATGAAACACCTTTTCGCTTTTCCTTCTGTATTCTCATAGCTATTACTGCACCCATATACACAACACATAATACGGCTAAGAAATATTTTTTTGAAAAAACGTACTTGAAGTGAGACAATTTAGAACACGAATTAATGGCAATCACATTTTGACTCACTAAGTTAGAGCAAGATCCTCCGCTCAGAGCGCTGTCGGTCGTTCTCCAGATCGCCTATAGGGTTATCGATTGAAATATATGCCTATTTTGATAGAATAATTGTGCATATAATAAAGAATAATTATTATTGGAGGCAATATGCAGTTTGGAAGTTCATTTCCACATAAACAGCTATCATAATTAAGGTAAATAACAGTAAATATGACATTGAAATTACAAAATTTTGTTCAATAAATATTTTATAATAAACTTACCACTTAAAAGATCATGAATTTCCTCTGTTTCATTAATATTGTACATAACTTCATTGAATGCATAAACTTGATCATGTTTGGAAGCCATTTTGGAATGAAACAGCAGACGATTTTTCTTCGACCAATGAGAGCTCTCTGGTTACTGGTTCACAGTCCGTGAGTATGGTGCATGAAACCTGCAGCGGAGCAGGCCAAACCGGAAACAGCTGCTGGTTAACAAAAGCTCCCAAGGGACTTGGAACTCATGCCTCTGATGAACCGGTTGAAGCAACCGGTGCACCGAAATGCTCCCAGAACGTACACAATTGTGTTGAGATCATGTGAACCGTCTCATTTACCGGTAAATGTTAGGTCTTCCGTTGGCGTCTGATTTGTCTGTTCAAATTTTTTAACGACTATGAATTTGAATAGAACAACCAGACGCAACAGGTTACATTTACCGGGGGTGACCTATAAAGTTCCCATGAACTCAACAAATACAAATATAACATTAAGCTGCGTCCACACTGAGGTTACAAAACACAAATTACAGTAACTTGTTCCAACAAGTTCTGTAACATGTACCGTAACAAATGTTCTGTAACAGTTTCTGTCTACAGAAACTTATGAAGTTACAAAACACTTATCCCAAAATGTCAGACGACTTAATGTTAGCCAGTGCTTGTTTTACAGTAATTTGTGCAGCAAAAAAAACAAAGTTTTATTTATTTGATTTTATTAATTTTATTTATTTTTTCTTTCTATGTTCGCACTAGAGCAAAGAAGAATTGACGCTATTTCAGCAATAGCGGCTTTCTTTTTCAGACAGGTTTTATAATCTGGATGGGTTGTAACTTATCCCTTAATGGTGGGAATGAAATAATTCTATCAAATTTAAAACTGTTTCTACTCTCCACTCCATCACTTCAAATCCAAAACTAAACCGAACATAAACCTAACCAAAATCATAAACGTAAACAAAGTATCAAACAAGATGACAGATGAGCTGCAAAAATGACCAACAGCGCATGCGCAAGTTACATATTCTCGCTACCAGAGCATCTGCAACTTGTCAAAGAACACAAAAAATGTATAAATTGCAACAGAAGTCTCAGTAACATGTTACAGAAACTTCCAGTAACTTGTTTCATAACACAATGTTCTGTAAAAAATGGTCAGTGGTCAGTGTGGACGCAGCTGGACTAGGACTAGAGAAGAGATACTTTACTTTATGGTTGGGGGGGGGGGGGGGGGGGGGTGTAGAAGTTAGTCCTAGGGCTCAATTTTTTTTTCTTTTTTCCACAATTTATTTTAGCTTCTAGCCATCAAGTCATATTCCTTTTTCAACAAAAATGTTTCTTCTATAATAAACTCTTATAATGATACAGACTTTTCTTCACACACAGGTGTATGGCCAATGTGATTATATTTTGTATTGAATATGTATATGTTTATTTTGTATTTTATATGAATATAACAATATTTGATTTTAATCTTGGTTTCAACTCATTGGCAATAATTAAGTTTTCAACATTTTTGCCAACTGACAAAAACTTACTGTTTACACTCCCTCACTCACCAACAATTCCAAGGCAACATTCTAGATGAATTTAGTTATGCCTGTCAGCTAGAATGGATGTTAAAGTTAGTGAAGCTTATTTGTTGTTTTGAAAAAAGCTTAATCTGTCAAGGTACAGAGGTTTCTAGCAGAGAAAGAAAGGGGGGAAATCAAATGCCTGGACTATATTGTTTACTTTCTAAAAATAGATCAAGTGTATTACTTCCACAGGCCAATACCTTTAATTCAAAAACAAACATAATTTAAATGAAGATAAGGCTATAAACGTGTTTGTAAACGATAATCAATTGGACCAGGAAGAAAAAATTGCATTTCTAGAAGTTATGTTGGATAGACGATTGACCTGGACTCCATACATTGAGAAAATATGTTGTAAAATTTCATCTGGGGTATTTGTCCTGCGACAGCTTGCTAGATTGAATGACAAAAAGTTGCTTTTTACAGCTTACCAAGGGCTCTTACTGTCACATATTAGGTATGCTATCTTAGTATGGGGTAATTCATCAAAACAAAATCTTCATAGGGTGTTTAAGATCCAAAAGAAAGCGGTTAGGTGTATAGAAAGAGTAAATAGATTAGATTCATGTAGGCCGTTGTTCAAGAGACTTGGTCTCCTAACTGTACCCTGCTTATATGTGTATGAAGCTACTCTATATGTAAAAACGAATGATATTAACCAAAATCTTGATGTACATGGTTATATAATACAAGAAGCCAAGGAGATTTATCACTTGGTGAGTCACAATAGTAGCTTATTCAAACAAAAACCTAGTTATATTGATAGGAAATTCTACAACAAGCTACCGCAGTTTTTGAAGTCTTGAAAATATAGAAATATTTTAAAAACAATTGAAGAAATATTTAGTTGATAAAGCTTTTTATAGTGTACAAGAGTTCCTTTCACATCAAAATTAAGCCTCACCTCAACTAATTGAAGTAATTATGGTATCTAGTGTATAATATTGTTGATCTGACTTGTCTTATACTCCTTAACTAGAGTCTCCAAGACGTAATCTACAAAAAAAAATATTTAAGCATTTCATCAAATATTTTAATTTTATCAATCTAACAACTTTAGATTAGATTGTTTACAAAACTTTAAATTTTAACACATAGATCATAGGGATATCGAGGTAGCAGTGTGCTGTGCATACGTTTTCAGAACAGGCTCTGCAAATTTTGAAGAATAGAATATTAATTCGAATGGATAAGTAGTATTTTTGTTTATTATTATTAGTATTTATAACAACTTAATAATCTCCATTATTAATTTGTCTATTTTTCTTTAGAGTATCTTAATAAAAAGTCAAATTCTATTTTCGAGGTTAGGTGTACCAATATTGATAAATTTTCTTGTAATTAAATAGTCTCAAGCTGACAATTGTAATAAATTAAGTAATATTTCATTAAACATTTAACTAAAATCAATTGAAAACAATTTTTAGCTAGGAAAATGAGTCCAAACAAGGCATCTAAATCTAATTGTTCAACTAAAACTCAGGTAGCTACACGATCTCAACAATTATTAACAAAAAAATCTCCAACAGCTCTTAAAGCTACTGTAGATGTAGAAGAAAAGGTTGCTAAACTATTGAGTGATCATACCGAATTGAAAACAAAATTAGAAACATCACTAAAAGATTCTGAGGAAGAACGAATAGGGTTGGTGGATCACATAAAATCTCTGGAAGTTATTGTAAAATTGCAGAAGGAAGACCATAAAACTGAAATACTAAATCTCACGAGTCAATGTAGGCTATGTCAGAGGAAATCGAAATATTAAAATCAAAAATAAACTTGGCTAATGTAAGATCTGAACCTCTGATCAATACAAAAAAGTAGAACCTAAATCAAATGGGGAAAAAAATTAATAGAAATGGTCAAACAAAAACGTATAGTCAGGTTTTGGAAACAGCAACCAAAACTAAAGTAAGGGTAAATAAAGGGGAATATCGATTGTTTGAAGCAGAATTTGCTACAAGAAAACTGGAGTAGGGTTTACAATAGCAATAGTTTGAATAACAAATATGATAGATTCATTAATATTTTAAGGTTTCATATTACTATGAATTGTCCAGTTATAAAAGTCCCTGTAAAAAACAAGTTAGACAAAATTGACGAGTGGATAACTGATGATATCCTTGCAGAAAGAAATAGGGTTAAAGATGCATATGATGAATTCAAACTATCTAGAAATATGTTAAGTGAAGATAATTACAAAGCTCTAAAGAAAAACTATATGAAAGAAGTGAAAAAAGCGAAATGTAAGAAAACAGCTGAAATTTTGAATAATAGTACTTAACACAGCAGTGTGGGATGTAATAAACAAAAATAGGCAAGTAGCTCATGTAGATGCTTATACTAGTGTCCCCAGAATAATTAACGAAAATAACAAATATATTGATGATAGTGTAGACAGTGGCGTACCGATAATGGAGCGTGTGGAGCAGTCGCTCCAGGGCGCAAGGCTCTGAGGGGTGCACCGTTCTTGAGAGAAAATTACCTTTTACTTACAAAAAAATGTATTACTATAATGAAGGCAAAAAGGGTGAAATGCAACACAATTTTTAAAAAACCGTATGTAAACATCACTGCGCATGACTAAAAGGAAAATTCATGTCAAATTTAAAATAAATCGGTTCATGCGTTCAGCCGTAAATGCGTTACAACCAGACAGAATGTAAAACGGTCGAGTCAAAAGTAGCAAATAGTCGAAAGTAGCAAAGCCAAAACAATTTAAATTGGGTGGCAAAAGGTATAACAAATTCAAGTGTTTGAATGAATACTTTGAATTTATTCTGAAAAATAAATCCACAAGAAGTTCAATGGTTTTTATATTAAGAACAGGACTGAAATACTTCACATTTGAATCCTATTTTCATAAGGATGACTTGCAAAATGCGAAAAAATAACTGCAAATAAATTTATAGAAAAGTGAAAAAATCCAAAGAAGCTGTTTGGAAATTGATAAAAGCAGAATCTGGCCTGGCGAAAAATCATTCCTTGGAGATTCGCATCTCTAACAAATACGGCGGAAAAAAAATCCGCTGGTTCATTAAATGACCACTATATTAATATCAGCTCAATCGATCGGGTGGTTGAGTGTAAGACTGATTTTTTTTGGGGGGGGGGGGGGGGGGGGGGTTGGCATCGTTAGACACTTCCGCTCCAGGGCGCTTAAAAACTCGGTACGCCACTGATCCCAAGACGAGTTGACAAATATCATTGATAGTTTAAATAATAAAAAAACTGTAGGAATGGATGGGGTATCCAGTAAAATTCTGAAAGAATGTAAAGATCAATTGTTAGACCCTTTGATTCATCTGATCAATCATTCATTAGAACAAGGTGTTTTTCCAGATAACTTAAAAGAGGGCAAGATCTTGCCAATCTTCAAAAGTGGTGATAGAGAAAAGGTAGAAAACTATAGGCCCATTAGTATTTTAAATGTAATAAGTAAAATTTTTGAAAGAGTAGTTCTAAATAGGTTACTTCTGCACCTTCAAGAAGCTAACTTTATCTGTGATGAACAGCATGGCTTCCAGAAAGGGAGATCAACAAAGACAGCCATAGTTTCTCTAGTTAAAACTAATAGATATAATAGATTCAGGTGATAAAGCTACTGCAATCTTCTTAGATCTGTCAAAGGCATTTGATTGTGTTAATCATAGAACTTTATTGGAAATACGGTACTGCAAAATGTAGGTGTAAATGGGGTTGAACTGAAATGGTTTGAATCATATCTTATTGGGAGAAAACAATGTGTAGAACTAACTACAGTAGTTGGTAATAGTATAGTAAAGAATAAATTTAATAAATTAGAGGTGCAAGCTGGAGTGCCTCAGGGTCAATACTAGGTCCATTGCTTTTTTTGTTATATGTCAACCGTTTACCTAAAAAATTAATTAGTGGTAGAGCCCTCTTATTTGCTGATGATACATCACTCATTTTCAGCAATTCCATTCTAGATAATTTAGAAATAAGTGCCCATATAGGTGTGCAGTCCATTGTCCAATTTTTAAATCAGTTGAAATTAACTATAAATAGTAAAAAATGCCAATACCTTCAATTCAAAAACAAACATAATTTAAATGAAGATAGGGCTATAAACGTGTTTGTAAACGATAATCAATTAGACCAGGAAGAAAAAATTGCATTTCTAGGAGTTATGTTGGATAGACGATTGACCTGGACTCCATACATTGAGAAAATATGTAGTAAAATTTCATCTGGGGTATTTGTCCTGCGACAGCTCGCTAGATTGAATGACAAAAAGTTACTTTTTACAGCTTACCATGGGCTCTTACTGTCTCATATTAGGTATGCTATCTTAGTATGGGGTAATTCATCAAAACAAAATCTTGATAGGGTGTTTAAGATCCAAAAGAAAGCGGTTAGGTGTATAGAAAGAGTAAATAGATTAGATTCATGTAGGCCGTTGTTCAAGAGACTTGGTCTCCTAGCTGTACCCTGCTTATATGTGTATGAAGCTACTCTATATGTAAAAACGAATGATATTGACCAAAATCTTGATGTACATGATTATAATACAAGAAGCCGAGGAGATTATCACTTGGTGAGTCACAATAGTAGCTTATTCAAACAAAAAACCTAGTTATATTGGTAGGAAATTCTACAACAAGCTACCGCAGTTTTTGAAGAGTCTTGAAAATATAGAAATATTTTAAAAACAATTGAAGAAATATTTAGTTGATAAAGCTTTTTATAGTATACAAGAGTTCCTTTCACATCAAAATTAAGCCTCACCTCAACTAATTGAAGTAATTATGGTATCTAGTGTATAATATTGTTGATCTGACTTGTCTTATACTCCTTAACTAGAGTCTCCAAGACGTAATCTACAAAAAAAAAAATATTTAAGCATTTCATCAAATATTTTAATTTTATCAATCTAACAACTTTAGATTAGATTGTTTACAAAACTTTAAATTTTATGGTATAAGAAAAATCTAGCTGGTATGGAATATGAAAAGCCAGTAAAATAAGACAGAATTTTAAAAAAATTAAAAATTTAATTTCAAACTTGAGATGTTTTTACTTTTGTACTGGAAAAGGGGTAATCAAAGACCTCAGGGCTGTAGGTGAGGTCGCATCCCCAGGCAGTCCGCCTAAACTAATCTAGAATGCATCATCAATGTGCTGTTGGCAACATTTTGCTGTTTTCACTCCAAATAACGAATGCTGGCAACAAGTTTGCAGCAATAATGCAACAAATTTTGACAGAGTGGAAACTGGGCTTCATAGGTAAAAAACAAATGATAATCTTGAGGCAACTACAAACATATTAAAAACATGGGATTTTTTTTTAGATTTTTCAATTCTTTAAATGAAATAATTCACCCTAGAACTAATATACAAATTTTAGAAACATTAAAAAAAATATTCATATGTATTATCTTGCTGTGCAGAACTGACCTTTTTGAGTCGCGGCGGACGCGTTCCGAACTATGTCGTTCTTCTACGGCGCTTGGTTGCAGACCAAGTAGTTTTCTAGTATGTAAGGTCTGGTGGTCGTAGGAAGGTAGTGGGAGGAGCCCATGACCCATGTACTCCACTAACTACCAAACTGAACTCAATACCATCAAATACATAGCCTCAAAAAACGGATACAACCCATCCATCATTGACAAAAAAAAACTCCATAGAATCATTCACAAACAACAAAAATCCACACAACCCCCACCAGACTCCAAATACATCATATTAACATACATCAATCATACAACACAAACAATAGCAAATACCTTCAGAAAGCTCAACTACACAGTCGCATTCAAAACCAACAACACCTTAAGAAAACTCACCACCACCTCCAACATTCATAATCATTCTGGCACTTACTGACAAACTGACATGCAACGAATGTTACAGCTTCTATATTGGACCAACTGGCAGATCTTTCACAACCAGATTCAAAGAACACATAAAAGCCCTCACCCAACCACAGACAAAATCAAATTATGTTGAACATCTACTCAATAAAAATCATTCATTCACCAACATTGATCAAAACCTCCACATCCTTCACATTGCCCCCAAAAGTCAAAAACTCAATACTCTTGAACAATTCGAAATTTACAAACATTCCATTTCACATCCTCAATGACCAACTTAATTTCAAATCTCATACCCTCCTAAAAACACTTCCCCCACCACATCCACTCCTCCTCCCACTACCTTCCTACGACCACCAGACCTTACATACTAGAAAACTACTCAGTCTGCAACCAAGCGCCGAAGAAGAACGACATAGTTCGAAACGCGCCCACCGCGACTCAAAAAAGGTCAGTTCTGCACAGCAAGATAATACATATGAATAGTTCTACTGCAGTTCACGAAAAATGGATATCCACAACAATAATTAAAAAACGTTTTTGAGTCATGAAGACTCATCTTCAAATGTGAAGCCTGAAGTGAGTAGAAATATAATTTATTCTCCATTAAAATTGACTGCAAGTCGTTGAATTAACCATAAAAAGTTCATATTAACCACGCAGATTGTTTTGGAACAATAAATCCAAGCATAAAAAAGTTATAGCCTATAATATTGAAAAACTGTTAGATTTGAATTAGAAGTGATAGCATTAAAACATTTCATTTTCCCTTTTTTTAATTAAATTTGATCATCTAAAACCATAAGAAGGTGTTACAAAGGAAATAAACCTATACAATAAATAGATTTTTAAAAAACTATGCTATTTTGATAACAAACTTTTATTTTGCCATTTGAAATCCATTCAAATAAGATAAATGACAGTGTTGTACATCAATGAAATAATAGAATTAACGGTAACAAAAGTCAATTTCTCAAAAACAGACAAAATACTGATTATAGTTCTGAATTAATACTGTTAGTAGATAGTAGCTGAGAATCAGCCCATGGTGAAACTGGTCGTTTCAAACTATTGTACACATACTGAAATAAATTTATGAACTTGCATAAGTATCATACATTTAAAAAAAAACATGAAAGAAATATCATGAGATTGAGATTGTAGGCTTAATTTATGAAGACCTGGATATGGATGCTGTTTTTTTGATGGACTTTTCAATTTTATCTTGATCACCAAGGAACGTTTTGGCTTTTTGAGGTTTCAGTTCTGAATCAAACTCATATATGAATGGAATCGCTGTGGGAACATTTATATTCGTTATTTCTGAATCGGAAATATCTGAAAATGAAAACTCTACATCAGATGAGCTGTATTCAATCGCTTTCTTACAAAAAATAAAATAATAATATTATGTAGGCATTTTTAAATCCACAATGTCAAAAATGAACATTGAATAAAGGCAGCAGAATGATTGTTCCATTCTAGGGATACATAAGAATGAATAAAAGAATGCATTGAACTGAAAAAAAAAATTATTATGTCGCCAGATTCAAGTCAA
This sequence comes from Conomelus anceps, assembly GCA_948455865.1. Lineage (NCBI taxonomy): Eukaryota > Metazoa > Arthropoda > Insecta > Hemiptera > Delphacidae > Conomelus > Conomelus anceps. The sequence goes on along the minus strand of OX418219.1, from coordinate 18,822,577 downwards.
TGCAACAAGGAAAGATAGAATACATTAACCTAGAAAAATTAAGAAAAAAGACCTAGAACATTTTGAGCCAAGACTAAGAGAGTTTTTCGTACAATCTCGGATAGAAAAATATGCATTATTGCCACGTTGTGCATCGTAATTCGACAATAAACATTAAAATGCTGTATACCTTTATTATAATTAATTACAACGGAAGACTGCAAGGCAATTATTAATAGGATTTTTTTGACCTGTTCAAGAACAATACACATATATTTATGAACTAAGTTATTAGCCGATCATGAAACTAGAAAAAATTACCAATTTTGAGACACAATTCGAAACATATGGAGGATCTTGAAACAAATTTTTGCATTGTTATTACGTTACACGAAATAGTTATTTATGTATTAAGAGCGTGAAGCGCGACTTTATCGTTCGAGCCAAAACATTTACTGCGCGACGCGTAGAGGAGCGCAGTAATTTTGCGAGAGCGATAAAGAAGCTTCACGCGCGAATTGCATACAATATTTTTCCTAAAACTGCAGTTCTGGATTCCAACATAATAAAAGCTTGTAGTTTGTAACATCACAGACCATGTGCGGATTTGGTTAGCGTTCGCCATTGTTGAGGTTATGTGAATTTCACGGATTCCGTGATCCACCAATGAGAAGACATCAAAATCAAAACAGAAGCGTAAAGAAAACAGCTGGCGAGCGTAAAGTACTTTACCGCTTGCGAAGCAGTAAAGAGGTATTTTACAATTAGTTTTCAGTATGTAAAGAACTACTTTAAGAGCAGTTGTAGGAAAAATAACTTACATGCAATTTTTGACCTTGAAAATAGGTTGATTATACAATTATTACATTTTAACTGTTCCATTCATTCACATATTTAGATTATGTGTACCTATACCCAATTATTATCATTATAAGATCACGTATTTTATTATGACTCATCATTTAACATATAAACCAATAGTATCGGTATGGTATATTATTTTATAAACCTCCTTGTAGACACATATCAAGTATAGCGATTATCTTAATGAATATTAACTTCAATTGTGAATAAATAATATTTGAACTCACTTTTGGCCAAACGTTTTCGAGGCCTTGAAGACTAAAACACGTTTGGCCAAAAGTGAGTACAAATATTATTTACTCACAATTAAATTTGACTGCAAATCGTTAAATTTACAATAAAAAGTTAATATATTAGCAACGCAGATCGGTATGGAACAAGAAATCCAAGGATTTAATGAATATCTTGAATATTTTATAATTATTATAAGATATTTGTGATATTTCTATTCTGAAAATACCTTCAATGTGTTTTATAAGACTCCTTAATACAGTGCCATGAGATACTATCAGCACGTTCTTTCCACTCAAAATACTAGGAGCAATCGATTCTCTCCAATAAGGAATGACTCTTTCCATTGTGGTTTTTAGAGATTCAACGTTTGGAATCTGTATGTGATCTCCAAATTTTTTGAAATAGTTTGAAATTGATTTGTAACAGGAATGATCCTCAGACATTGGTGGAGGGAGGACGTCGAAGCTTCTCCTCCAAATTTGTATCTGTGAAGGAGGACACAATGCAATAGATTTATCTCAAAACACAACACGAGATTTCGTAAATAGTTGTCAATAAATTCATGTTCGAATATTTTGTCTTTGGAATACTCCATCTCTAAAATAATCAGGAAAATTGGTACAGTATTGATTTTTCCTATAAAATCTATCATCCATTCTATAAATCTTATGTATAAAAAATATTAATTTTCGATTTATATCTAGTCTATCACAAACGTCTATCATAGAATGTATTATATACCAAACTCAATCATAATTTCGACTTAATTACCAATTTAAATTCAGAGTCAATTCAATTTTGGAAAACTCATTATGAGTATTATGAAATTTATCCAATAAGGTTTCAAATGTAGTAGCTTTAGAAAACAAGCTTGAAGCCAATAAGGGTTTACAAGGGGTTAGAGGGTTTACAAGGCTGTGCACGGGGTTTTTGGTCATAATTTTTCCCTAAAGTTTCTTGTATTGGATGTTATTAAGGCTTTGAAATTTTATCTATTGCTGTGAGTAAACATATTTTTTTCAATTATTTTGTGAAATATGGGGGTACAAAGTTGAACATTTTCGGTTTTTTGGGGCAATTGATCTCTTCTACAAGTTATTTTACACTCAATAAATTTTCTATATCTAAAAGACACCTTCAGGAATAAAATTACATATTTTCTATTTCGATCAAACAAATAATTTTTTTTCAAAATAAATGTTTAAAAACTGAAATTTTTTACAGTAAAAAAATTATTAAAAAAAACTATTTCTCTGGTTGAAATATAAAATATGTAATAAATTTCCGATTTTTTGGGGCAATTGATCTTCGTGTTTTTTTACACTCAATAAATTTTCTATATCTAACAGACACATTGAGGGATAAAATGACATAATTTTATATTTCAACCTGAGAAATAGTTTTTTTAACTTTCAAATTTCAGTTTTTTAAAAATTTATTAAAAAGAAAAAACTATTTGTTAGATTGAAATAGAAAATATGTAATTTTATTTCTGAATGTATCTTTTTGATATTGAAAATTTATTGAGGGTAAAATAACTCGTAGAAGAGATCAATTGCCCCAAAAAAACGAAAATTATCAACTTTGTACCCCCATATTTCACAAAATAATTGAAGAAAAACGTTTTTCCTCACAGCAATGGATAACATTTTAAAGCCCTAATAACATCGCGGCTCTGTTAGCGCAGTTGGTTGGAGCGCTGTCTGTGATAAGATAAGGCTCTGGCTGGTTTCGTTGGGTTCGAATCTCATTCAGCTATGGATGTTTCTCATCATTCACCTCATTACCCACGCACAAGTCTCCAGACTCATGTGGGAATCATCCGCAATGAGAAAAAACATCCAATACAAGAAACTCCGAAAACAATTATGACCAAAACCCTGCGCACAGTCTTAATCTTTTACTTTTCTTGTGAAACAATATAACTTAGTCTGTGTAATAATTTTACTGTAGCTTAACAATATTTAAATGAATAAATATTAAAAATTGTTCTAGGAGCAATGTAGTAGTTTTTGTCACCATTGGTTTTAACGTTGAAGTTTGTGAGGTATAAGTTTATTTCTCAAATCTGATTCAAGGATTATTTTTAGTAGAATGTTTTATTTTAAAACACGTTTGTGACATTGAGGAGGCAATAGATGTTGATTAGGTCAGAGGTATTTCAATGCCATACATGAATTCATTTGTGTTTGACATTGAGATGCTCATAACATTTTTGTTTCTAATACATTTTAAGGCATTGTCAAGTTACTTGAAAGGCCAGTAGATGAGTCAGTAGTGTAGTAGTGAACAGTGAGTTGGTGTCTTGTGTTGATGGATGCAGGATGGAACAGGAGCTTCCATCTTGCATGACATCCCATCACAAAAGGTAAGACCTTATAGTTAATTTTACAATTTCATTCATGAGCTAAAGAATAGGCCTAGCCCATAACTAATCAACATCTATCTTGCTCAATCTTGCTCCAACATTTTAAATATTTAGATATGCTAAGCGAGTTTCCAATCCCCTTATTTATAACTTGTATTGAAGTCAATTTAATAAAATAATATTGTATTTTGTTGTGAGATAAAAATTCATTTCATTTTACCTGAGCTACGCAGCCATACATGGCACAGATGATTGCATATCCAAGTGGTTACATATAACCACTTTCGGTATTTCACTTGAAAATCAATTTCCTCATTGTAAAAAGATTTTTTGTTTTCTAACAATTCTTTTACAAGGACTAGAATCATTTATTTATTTTTTAATGGAAACATATCTAGCAGAAGAATGAATTATGTGAAACTGTAAAATAATGCTAAAATACTAGCGGTTTTGTACCATGAAATGAATTATCATTGAGTAACGATTGCTTGATTACTTTTTTAAAGCTGGGCATTCACGTTCCAACTTGCAGTACCACTTTCAGTACTGCTAGTAGTACTGCTAGATGGATAGTCGACTCCACTCACGCTCCTACTTGCAATCCAACTTTATTTCAAGTCAGCTGTGAACGTCGCTCGCGAGCCGAAAAATGTAACCGAAGTTGCCCGATGTTGCCCGAAGGTCATGCACTGACTGAGATAAGTTGGACGACTCTCCCACACACGCTCCAACACTGTCGACATTCGGAAGTCGTCCCTCTAGTCGTCCATCTACAATTCCAACCATCCAACAAGCACATTCACGTTCCGTTTTCGGATCCAACCTTGGAGGTTGGACTGCAAGTGGTACTGCAAATCGGAACGTGAATGCCCAGCTTTAGGATTGATGTTATAAAGTCCAAAAATATATAAAAAATTAGTTATGGTCTGGCAGATTCTATGTTACTAAATTTGCTACAATTTTCTACGTTGCCAGCTGAGGTTTAATAATGTAACAATAAAAAACTTCTTCACATTGGTAATAGTGATGATATGGTAAATATCCCCATAATCAGTAAGACTTTTTTGATTTAGATGATATTTTGTCACAACTTCAATTGAATTGATTTATTTCCTCACAACATAAATAAATAAATAAATGAAATTTTATTGTCATTAAGCAACATTGGCAATAGACAAAGTCAACCTTATACTAGAGATTTTTACAAGTAAGCATGATATAGATAGAATTATACATGTAACTAACTTAAAGTAAACCTAAAAGGAGTTCACATATTAAATTAGTATATAAATACAAGGCCCGGTATATATTTTTAAAGAATATAATTATCTAAGGGATTAAATATCAATAGTTATTTCAGAATCTAAGAGTTCTTGTATAGAATACATTGGTGTTTTTACTAACCAGTTGAAAAGTTTTATTTTGAATTTATCTGCAGTCTCATTTATTAAACTTTGTGGTAACTTATTGTACAGTTTCAGTCCTATTATATTGTAGCTACTCATTGACTTTGCAAGCCTTTGGAAAGGTATATTTAAACTATTTTTATTTCTTGTTGCATGGGAATGTATCGTATGACGTGGTATTTTGTGTACCTTCGTTTTTACATGTATCAGAACAGTGTATATATAAAGATTTATAACTGTTAAGATTCTTAACTTTAGGAACAGAGGTCTACAATGATCAGTTTTGCATGTATTTGCTAATATCCTGATAGCTTTTTTCTGAAGTAAAAGCACACTGTTAACATGGCAACAGTTACCCCAGAACAAAATACCATATAAAAGTATACTTTGAAAAAATGAAAAATAAGCTGACCTTACATAGCTATCAGGAACATAATTTTTCAAATGTTTTAATAAGTATACAACCCTAGACAGTTTACTATTTACATACTCAATATGGGGCTTCCATGTCAGTTTCTCATCAACCTAGGAACTTAACATTATTCACACTATTATCTATTGGAATATCTCTTAAACTAAAAATCATTTGTTGAGTTTTGTTGTCATTTAATAGAAACCTGTTTGCCCTGAACCAAATGTTTACTTGGTTTAATGTGTGCTCCATTGTACAAGTAAGTTTTTGAATATCTGAGTCTGTGTTAAAAAAAGTGGTATCATCCGCATAAAGCATTGATTGAGATGCTTTCACTGTTAATGGAAGATCATTTATCATCAGAGTGAATAGTACTGGTCCAAGGACCGAACCTTGAGGAACACCAAACTTGATCATTTTTACCTTAGATTTATTTTGACCTACACAGACTATTTGCTTACGGTTAAATAAATATGACTCAATTAACTTGAGGTTTATACTGTTCATGCCATAGAAACTGAGTTTATTCAGCAGGATTGTGTGGTCGACACAATCAAACGCTTTACTCAGATCACAAAAGGTGGCCTGAGCAAATTGACAACTTTCAAAAGCATGAAACACATTTTTAATCAGAGCGTCTAGTGCAGATGAGGTAGATCTACCTTTTATAAAACCAAACTGAGCGTCACTTATGATATGATGTTCACTTAGATAATTTGAGATCTGGATTTTTATTCACTCCATCAGTTATACAACTATTAATACAATAAGTCAGAGGATCAACAATACAGTCTATGACCTTTTTTATGAGATTGCTAGATAAATTGTATATGTCTACACTATTAGATGACTTAAAGCTATTAACTATATCTAGTATTACAAACATATAGAAATACAACCAGAATAGAACGATTATTATATATTGATATTAAGATTAGTTAATAATATTATATATATTGCTATCAAGATTATTGATATATATAATTTTTATTTCAAATTTAACGACTTATAGACAATTTTAATCGTGAATAAATAATATTTCTACTCACTTAGGCCAAACGTTTTCGAGTCATGGAGACTCATCCTCAAAAGTGATCTAGAGGATCTAGAACGCCTTTGAAGATGAGTCTCCATGACTCAAAAACGTTTGGCCTGAGTGAGTAGAAATGTTATTCATTCACAATTAAAATTGACTGTAAGTTGTTGATATTAAAATAAAAAATCAATATTAACAACGCAGATCGTTATGGAACAAGAAATCCAAGAATTTAACAGAGTTCATTGATTTCGGATTCCTCAAAGTGTTATTACTTCATACTGAAGACTTCCGCAATGGCGGATATCGACAACAGCATTGAATAGCTGATGGAAACCGTTGAATGCTACTGTACAAAATTATCAGTCACCGCCGGGAATCGAACCGCGGACCTCCCAATTGCCGGTCAGGTGCCTACAGTTACCCTTCTGCACAGCAGCACTCATTTTAGACTTGGCCATATCGGCTCGTATCTTACAAGTTAGTTTGAAGTACTGTAACTGACAAATATAAAGAAACAGAATTTATTAATTTCGAATTCCTCAACGTGCTATTCAGTGTTGTTGTCAATATTCGTCATTGCGGAGGTCTTCAGTATGAATTAATTAGGAATTTTGAGGAATTCGAAATTATTAACAAATTCTGTTACCGTACCGTACTGTATATTTGTCAGTGGCGAAGCTGGAGGGGAATCTAAGAATCTGAGACTACCCAAAATAAATATAAATAATAATTTTTTATAAGCATGCATGTTCTGCTACAAATTTGAAAAAGAACCGAGAACCTAAGTACCCAACTGCCTGACTTCCTCTCGTTAGGCTCTGAGTACTGAGTGAGGCTCTGAAACGCGAGACTCTGACTCTGACTCTGTTGGGCGGAGCTATTAGGATAGTTGCTATGGCAACGTGACGTCACGCCATGTAACCTGTTTCATTCAGTAGCGTGGCCAAGAGTCTAGACTCCAGGCTCTGGTTTCTAGTGTATTGTGTTGCTTCTGCATACTGTGTTGCTTTCTTCATGTATTGTTAGATACAGTTGCATATTATACAGCATAAAAACAGCTTAGTATATATAAGCAATGAATGAATGTAATGATTTTGTCACATATTTGCTTCGAACTCTGTTTACTTCTTTGTTTTTTTGAAGAAAAATGTGCTTTGAAAGGCGGTAATGGAAATTTAAAAAAAATATTGAAAAATGTAAGGTAAGCTTGAAAATTTCTAGACTCCCCTAGTAGTTAGAGATATAATAGCTTCGCCACTGATATTTGTCGTCCAGTTTGTTAAATTGTCAGTTTATAAACTAACTTTTAATAAATAAGTGATTGTTACTTAGCACAACCGACCTGTTTATACCCATATTGTGCGGCCGCTTTTTCTTTATTCATGCCAGTCAAATGACCATAGTGTCGCTCATTGAGCTGCCAAGCTTTTTCAACGGAGATACGATTTTGATCAATCTCATCGAGTATTATTTCAACTGAACGCAACGCTCGACTCAGAAGAGAAGTGAACACTATATCAAATTTCATGTCTGCCTCTTTTAGTAGCTTTGCCGCATCAATAGCTTCCTTGTGTCCTGGGAAAATAGAGAATTTTGAAGGTAAATATACAAGCATAATAGTGGAGTTGAAGATTAATAAAAATGAAACAGTTTGATGGCTCTTCCTTCTAAAAAATGACACTCATTTTCAAAAAATCTAAAACTTTACTTAAGTTTTGTGTTAGGCCTATATATCACCAAATGTCATGTAATGAAAAAATTCTGTTCCATACGAATAAATTTTCATTGACTACTGTTTAGACATATTACTTAGCTATAATATTTGTAGAATTTTATAAGCTTTCTCTGAGAATTCGGATGTTACCTGTAAAAGTCCCTAGTCAGTAGTTAGCAAGAGGTTAAGAGAAGAGCCGTTTAACGATCCAAAAATATATATTCTTTAATACAAATGGTTTTAAAATGTGAGTTTTAAATTTGTGTGTACCTTAAAGGTGTTTTGTACAAAAATACATTAAAAATGTAGTTTTTCAGGAGCATCACAATATTGTTAATTTTGTTTAGGCTATGATGATTAAGAACGAGTAGCCTATGCAAGAATGTTGTGAAGTGTTATAAAGCATATAATGCGAAACAGTCTATATTGACGGAGCGCGAGGTCTACTGTTACCAGAACTACTAGTATTGAGCAATGATTTATTTGTTATGGATTTCTGAATTTTAAAAGAAAGAAGGAAAGACACACAGGCCTTTTACTGTAGGAAAAATATGATTGAAGATCGGCTTTACCGGGCTTGACCATCGTATGGAATCGGCATTGGATTTCCATAGTTCGAATTTTTACAACATGAACATATTGCACTCAAGCCTTCTCATTTCATCTGCTCGAGCCTATTTCAGGCATTTATCATTCTTAATAACATCTGTTAGATCAATAAAAAAAATTATTAGATTAAAATAAATTCTATCATGGAATCAGCATCAGATTTCATGAAAGTAGGATACTTCTGTAGGATACTACCTAGTTCTCATGCCCTTTTATTAATCTGTTCACTCATTAGAATAATTTTTTTCTTGTCTATAAGATAAATGAAATGTTTTCCAATTGGCTAAAATAACACATCATTACTATAAGTACCTAGAAGATAATTATATGGACATGACGATTAATTTATTATTAGACTAAATGAGTTCATTCATCATAAAATTGAAAGGCGATTGAAGAACAATTTAGCAATCATGCCTTCTTATTTCATCTGCCCGAGCCTATTTCTGGCATTTATAAACTTTAATAACATTTGCTAGATCAATAAAAAATTTACAAACAACATAAATATAGGCCAGCCATTTTAGATCAAAGTAGGCTGATAAAAAAATAGCAGAAGCTGGAGATTTGGCATATATTTTGTACTTGGCATGCTAAATAAAATAGCAAAAGTTTCCATTGATAAATCTTGTGTTTCAGCCGCCATATTGGAAAATGGTGGCCAAAACCAGTTTTTGCCTTTTTTCTCAAAAACGATCAAACGCATTATTTAAGAAAGTTACAAACAAAGAATATTCTTTGACTCAAGTACAATAGTTTTTTTTTTCATTTTTCTATATCTCTAACCCATAAGCCATAAAATTTAAAATGCCTTTTTTGAAAAAAATTTTATACATGAAGTTTGGCCTACTGATTTTTTTTGGAAAAACTAGCTGGTGCGGGAAAATTCTCACAAAACCAATAGCATAAAACATTTAGATTACTTTGATGATGTTAGGTTCTGGAATTTTACAACACAGAATTTCCCACAAACTCCCTGTCCAATGATCAAAATTTAACACTAATTAAAATTAACTAACAATTATTTGAAATGTGGGCAGCAAAATCTTGAGAAATGTGTATGGTTAGTATGGTACACAGAATGATGAATAATATTAAGCTTTGTCTGTGATGAAGGTTGTCCTATGGCCGCCCTAATGGAAAATGACGGCCAAAATCCAGTTTTCCCCACTTTCTCAATAACTATTAGAAAATATACAACTTCAGAAAAAATGTATGAGTAGAAGTTTTAGCAATCTCCTTTCTGAATCCAATGATGTGTATAGTTGTACAGGACTACTCAAGATCGAGGATAATGCTGTGGGAGGGGGATTAGCGACGCATAACAGTGAAAATAAGGTCAATCGTTATGAAAATACGCTGCAGTGCGGTAAACACCCCCCCCCCCCCCCCAAAAAAAACACTTCCATCAACACAAGCAAATCAATGAAAATGGAAGTGTTTATTTTTTAATTTGTATTTTGAGGCACTGAATCCGAATTTTGAGCTATTAGTTTGTAAAACCATAAGTTTTCAAGATAATTGGAGGGGGTAGGGGGTTACCCCCATCGAGTTACAGCTCATTCTTAACATGTCAAATTTGATGGGTAGTATTATAGGCTTTTTCAACTTTTCAAACACCAAGTAGTTTTTCGATGAGAAACCAACTTTATGAATAACAAAATTTCCAAAATCTTTGAATTTTAAATTTTATGGTTTAAGCATTGAAGATGTGGGAGAAATGTAAAGGACAAGAGTCAAAGGATATTTTTCATACGAAACTTTTTCTATGCAGTAAACAGTTTTCGAGAAAAAAGGTGAAACTGATTTTTGGCAGACATTTTCCAAGATGTTGGCTGAAGCACAAGAGTTTTTTTGTCGGTGGCTTTTGATATGTTATCAGCATGTAAAGCATGATATAATATGGGCTAAATCTCTAGCTTCCGGTATTTTTTCCCTAAAATGATGATTAATAATGGTAAGTACAGATAAATGGCATGATGAAAATAGTATCAAAGGCTTGGTGATGTGATGAAAAGTAATTTTTCGTGAAATTCAGGCATAAAGTTGACTGCGCAAATTCAATCAAGTGTGTGGTCTAATTCATTTATGTGTTACACAAAAATTCATCCGTCATCACAGATCACACCAACATGTCCGATTGTAGAATACATTTTATGTGATGATCTATATACCCTTACTATATGTATTGTGGGCCTGTATATCGCGCCAGAAACAATTGTATTTTGTATTAATGAGGTGAGAAACCATAAAAAACAATTTTTCAGATGATTCCCTCTCCTCTGAAGAATTAATGATAATCACCATTGCAAAATCAAACACATGCTGTAGAATGGTGTATGACAGCATATGGAGTCGGCGTAGCCGAGTTGGCTTATCGCTGGTCTGATAAGCCAAAGGTCCTGGGTTCGATCCCAGTTGAGTACAAGATATTTTTCTCGAGCCACTCCCGTGTTTCGGAGGACACGTTAAGCCGTCGGTCCCGGTTGCATATAAAAAAAGCAGTCGTTAAAAAAAGCGGCGAGGTGGAACTACCCGTAAGGGTCTCACCACCACGAAAAGCCATACGAATTTACTTTTGTGTAGGGTACGCTTATAAAGCATGTGCTAAATTTTGCAATAGTGACTATCGTCATCGAATATTGGATTCTCCACTGTGCAAGCACCGTCATTCTTGAGCGTGAGGTCTACTGTTCACAGAACTACCAGTTATTAATTGTTTCATAGAATATGAATCCATTAAACAGTATTATCACAGACAAGTAAATGATAATCATTCATGTGTCTTGTCTGTGTTGTAACATTCCATAGCCTACGGGTATTGATTTGATAACAAATTAATATTTTATTTTTTTGTAGATTACGTCTAGGAGACTCCAGTTAAGGAGTATAAGACAAGTCAGATCAATAATATTATACACTAGATACCATAATTACTTCAATTAGTTGAGGTGAGGCTTAATTTTGATGTGAAAGGAACTCTTGTACACTATAAAAAGCTTTATCAACTAAATATTTTTTCAATTGTTTTTTAAATATTTCTATATTTTCAAGACTCTTCAAAAACTGCGGTAGCTTATTGTAGAATTTCCTACCAATATAACTAGGTTTTTGTTTGAATAAACTACTATTGTGACTCACCAAGTGATAATCTCCTCGGCTTCTTGTATTATAATCATGTACATCAAGATTTTGGTTAATATCATTCGTTTTTACATATAGAGTAGCTTCATACACATATAAGCAGGGTACAGTTAGGAGACCAAGTCTCTTGAACAACGGCCTACATGAATCTAATCTATTTACTCTTTCTATACACCTAACCGCTTTCTTTTGGATCTTAAACACCCTATGAAGATTTTGTTTTGATGAATTACCCCATACTAAGATAGCATACCTAATATGTGACAGTAAGAGCCCATGGTAAGCTGTAAAAAGCAACTTTTTGTCATTCAATCTAGCGAGCTGTCGCAGGACAAGTACCCCAGATGAAATTTTACAACATATTTTCTCAATGTATGGAGTCCAGGTCAATCGTCTATCCAACATAACTCCTAGAAATGCAATTTTTTCTTCCTGGTCTAATTGATTATCGTTTACAAACAAGTTTTTAGCCCTATCTTCATTTAAATTATGTTTGTTTTTGAATTGAAGGTATTGGCATTTTTTACTATTTATAGTTAATTTCAACTGATTTAAAAATTGGACAATGGACTGCACACCTATATGGGCACTTATTTCTAAATTATCTAGAATGGAATTGCTGAAAATGAGTGATGTATCATCAGCAAATAAGAGGGCTCTACCACTAATTAATTTTTTAGGTAAACGGTTGACATATAACAAAAAAAGCAATGGACCTAGTATTGACCCTGAGGCACTCCAGCTTGCACCTCTAATTTATTAAATTTATTCTTTACTATACTATTACCAACTACTGTAGTTAGTTCTACACATTGTTTTCTCCCAATAAGATATGATTCAAACCATTTCAGTTCAACCCCATTTACACCTACATTTTGCAGTACCGTATTTCCAATAAAGTTCTATGATTAACACAATCAAATGCCTTTGACATATCTAAGAAGATTGCAGTAGCTTTATCACCTGAATCTATTATATCTATTAGTTTTAACTAGAGAAACTATGGCTGTCTTTGTTGATCTCCCTTTCTGGAAGCCATGCTGTTCATCACAGATAAAGTTAGCTTCTTGAAGGTGCAGAAGTAACCTATTTAGAACTACTCTTTCAAAAATTTTACTTATTACATTTAAAATACTAATGGGCCTATAGTTTTCTACCTTTTCTCTATCACCACTTTTGAAGATTGCCAAGATCTTCCCCTCTTTTAAATTATCTGGAAAAACACCTTGTTCTAATGAATGATTGATCAGATGAATCAAAGGGTCTAACAATTGATCTTTACATTCTTTCAGAATTTTACTGGATACCCCATCCATTCCTACAGTTTTTTTATTATTTAAACTATCAATGATATTTGACAACTCGTCTTGGGATACTGGGTGGAATTTTAATTCGTTCTGAATCCCCACAGTATTCCTCATGTTTGCATCACTAATACCTGTATTAAGAGATTTTTGAAGATCCTTAGCAACCAGTTGATAATATCTGTTAAAGAAATTACAAATGTCTACACTATCATCAATATATTTGTTATTTTCGTTAATTATTCTGGGGACACTAGTATAAGCATCTACATGAGCTACCGTACTTGCCTATTTTTGTTTATTACATCCCACACTGCTGTGTTAAGTACTATTATTCAAAATTTCAGCTGTTTTCTCACATTTCGCTTTTTTCACTTCTTTCATATAGTTTTTCTTTAGAGCTTTGTAATTATCTTCACTTAACATATTTCTAGATAGTTTGAATTCATCATATGCATCTTTAACCCTATTTCTTTCTGCAAGGATATCATCAGTTATCCACTCGTCAATTTTGTCTAATTTGTTTTTTACATGGACTTTTATAACTGGACAACTCATAGTAATATGAAACCTTAAAATATTAATGAAACTATCATATTTGTCATTTAAACTATTGCTATTGTAAACCCTACTCCAGTTTTCTTGTAGCAGATTCTGCTTCAAACAATCGATATTCCCCTGTTCACATTGTTGAATTTCTTTCATTACTCTACTCTTTTTAATTGATTTATGACCTTGCAACCCCACCTCTAAGATTTGATAGTCATGATCAGATAGTTCCGAGCCGCCTAATCTTGTTTTAGAGTAATCTATATTAGTAAGGATGTTATCAATTATCGTTTGTGATGTTCTTGTGACTCTGGTATATTCATGAACTTTTATTTCCAAGTTATTCATGTATATAATATCCCTTAAATCTTCTGTCATTTTATTCTGTGTTGCAAAGTCTGTATTGAAATCTCCCGCTACAATAACGTTTGTAAAACGAGTAGTAGTAATCTCTAAAATCCTATTGAATAGTTCACAAAAATTGTTCCATTCCCCATTTGGTGACCTATAAATACCTAACACCGCTACTTCGAAATTATTGTCGATTTTTACTCTTAACCCAGAAACTTCTAAATCCATTTCCACAGCAAATTTCTCTACATATTCTAAATTAAATGTTTGCATATTCTTAGCATTTTTAGTGAAGATAGCTACTCCCCCACTTCGATGAGATGTCCTGCAATACGACGTTTTCAATGAATAGTTTGGAATATTAAGTTGTGACAATTCATCTTCTTTTAAACCATGCTCTGTGAAAATATATCAGGAGCCTCTTCTTTAAAACATACTTCGATTCTATCTATTTTGTTACGAATGTATTGAATATTCTGATGGAACACAGTGAGTACCGGTACTTCCCTATCATCCCTTATTACTTTATCGTTGCTTTTGCATATTGAAGTAGATTTACTTAATCTCTTAGAATCTTGAGAGCCTATCAGATTGCTACAAGAGTTCCTTCCACTAATGCTATCCTGATTTTTTGATCGATTAACGTCTTTTAATCCAATTGAAGATATGAATTTATCATTTGAAACTAGTTTCCCTTCCCGGTTTTGAGCTACTTTACTAAAAAAGGTTCGTTAGATGATTGTTTAGGAGAATTATTGACAGTAGATTGCAAACGACTTTCAATCAGCTCTGCCAGCCTATTACAAACTATTACTTTGCCAGATTGATTTAGATGTAGACCATGATTAGTGAAGTTTTGTTTTTTCAGCCTTTCATTTAGAAAACAAATCCCCAACTGCTTAGAATTCTTATTTTTTAGGCTGTTGATTGTATTATGAATTGATTTATTTGTTGACTTAATGGCTTCATTTAGCTCTGGCCTATCAAACCTATACGGAATTGTAGCCTACTTATTATTACATTAGTTTTTTGGCTGAGTGGCACAATCTCTTTAATTTTTTCATTTATTTCAGGAAGATGTTTTAGATTAGGTTCATTTATATTGTTTGAGCCACCCAGTAACTTACTATTAGAAAATCGTTTTTACCAAAATCTTTAGTTTGTTCCTGTGCTGACTCTACGATTGCGTTTATAGGGGCACTTGGTTTGAAAAAGCTCTGAACTTCATACTTATTTTTTAATCTTTTATTTAGTAGGTCACTACAGTCTCGTCCATGACTGGATGTCAAGAGCAGTACTCTACCTTTCCTATCGTTATTTGCCCTTACTTTAGTTTTGGTTGCTGTTTGCAAAACCTGACTATACGTTTTTGTTTGACCATTTCTATTAATTTTTCCACATTTGATTTAGGTTCTACTTTTTTTGTATTGATCAGAGGTTCAGATCTTACATTAGCCAAGTTTATTTTTGATTTTAATATTTCGATTTCCTCTGACATAGACCTACATTGACTAGTGAGATTTAGTATTTCAGTTTTATGGTCTTCCTGCTGCAATTTTACAATAACTTCCAGAGATTTTTTGTGATCCACCAACCCTATTCGTTCTTTCTCAGAATTTTTTAGTGATGTTTCTAATTTTGTTTTCAATTCGGTGTGATCACTCAATAGTTTAGCAACCTTTTCTTCTACATCTACAGTAGCTTTAAGAGCTGTTGGAGATTTTTTTGTTAATAATTGCTGAGATCGCGTAGCTACCTGAGTTTTAGTTGAACAATTAGATTTAGATGCCTTGTTTGGACTCATTTTCCTAGCTAAAAATTGTTTTCAATTGATTTTAGTTGAATGTTTAATGAAATATCACTTAATTTATTACAATTGTCAGCTAGAGACTATTTAATTACAAGAAAATTTATCAATATCGGTACAACTAACCTCGAAAATAGAATTTGACTTTTTATTAAGATACTCTAAAGAAAAATAGACAAATTAATAATGGAGATTATTAAGTTATTATAAATACTAATAATAATAAACAAAAATACTACTTATCCATTCGAATTAATATTCTATTCTTCAAAATTTGCAGAGCCTGTTCTGAAAACGTATGCACAGCACACTGCTACCTCGATATCCCTATGATCTATGTGTTATGATTAATTGTTTTTAATGAATTGAATGTATCTTCATTATTGACATGTCACGGTTTGGTAAACAATTGTATTTATGCAAACATATGTGATGAATAAAGATCTAATCTAATCTAATCTAACCTTTGCTACTACAAAGAAAGTCATCGATTAATGTTTAGTTTAAGAAAATATAGCTCTTTCTAAAAATACAGTCATATATCTAGATTTCAATAACATTTGCAAACGTGTTGTATGTAGTATACTGTTTAAAACTTATTCTGTGCACTGACTTGTTTGGTACATAATTAATTTAATTGTCGTGACACTTTCACATTTCATGGATCATCTCGAGATTAATGATTAGTGATCTATTAATATGACTATTTTGGATAGATCAATCAGAAAATCCGGTACCGTATTCATTTAATGACAAAATTTGGGTATTTTGAAAAGACCAACCTGAAAATCCTTAGCCTTTCTCAATTGTCCAAGGCAGTTCAAATGCAAACCTATAAAAACCTGGAAAACTATGTATATAAGAAGTTCATTTGCGGGGGTGCAGGGGGAATACTGAATTTGAGGATTTACTCTCTACTGAATCATAGCATAGCTCATTCTATCCATCTTTTCAAGATACAGTAGCTCAAATAAAAAATCTGGTGGAAAACCAGGGAAATCCCCCCAAAAAATATTGGTGGCGGCCCCCTATATTGGGGAGGTCCTAAATTTGAGAACATGAGCTACTGCGTTAAATCATTCTACTCAGATCACCCAGGCGGTTGAAATCCATATATATCACAATGTTCAATTTAAAAAATCTTCGGTGTCCAAAACTTGAAAAGATTTTCATTTTAGAATATAGGTGCGAGCGGGCAAAATATCATAAAGTGATATCAGCATATCACTTTTTAACGGTAGGCCTACATCTTATCTCAATGTGAATTGCCCATTTTATTCAGCTGATAAAGACAGTCTAAATCCATATAGGCTACCAAACATCCATTTTTAGTTATATAGATCAAGAATAATTTATTGAATACTTAAATTATATTTTATACCTAAAATCTCGTTCCAAAACACGGGTAAACCAGAAATAAACTAAGAGATTTTACATAGAAAATACACAATAATCAATACAATGCAGATAACAAAGGAACGTTCTAGTCTCCTCTAAATTAATTACTTTTAGACCAAAAAACGACTATTGTGTCTCTTACCCTGTGCACTAAGAGGTGCATCATACCAGCCACAAAATATATTCTCATTTGTCCATTCACTCTCACCATGACGAATCATAACCAATTTGTGTATATTCATTTTCAATGAATTCATGTGTATTGGTTGAATTGATGAATTCAATTTGCGTATGAAGTGATTCATCCAGTCAACAAAAACTTCTCAGGTAAAAACTAATAACTTCAGCAAATTACAGGCTGAGAATATGACGTCCGAATCGCACCAACTTATCCTGATTACACTGAAAATGTAGGCAGATGTAAGAAAACAAATTGATACCGGTGAGCTCATTTTTTATGAAAATTAACGTCTGTGATGACAACGAACTTGTTTGTTTTAAACACATGTTAATAGTCACTCCCAAGATGCCATTCTACACATACACGGTAGGTCTACTAATTGTTATTATCTCTAATGTAAATTATTGGCCTGTCTACAGCTCAGAGTAATTTAGCCAGTCTTATCATTGATAAGTTGAATACCGTACATTGCTGCAATAAGAACCTATATAAAGTTCAACTTACATTTTTAGTAATTTGAAACCAAATTGTATTCTATTTGAAAAAAACATACAATGTATTTGACAAATTAAAAATAACTAATAATTACTGAGTCAGCTTTGAATTTAGAGAATCTTATTAATAAAAGGAAATTTTAACTAAGCTGTAATTAATTTGTAAATCACTGAAGTTAGCCCCCCAGCTCTAGTAATTGAATAGATTGCTGCTGCTGCTTCTTCAGTTCTATTGCATGAAGCGCAGGTTTTTTGTCAATCCTCTTTTGATGTAAGTGATATTGTGGTAGTCATCCAAAATAAATAACTGGTATTGCCCAAACAAATTATTAAAACACGAGAGACCATAGACTGTTGTATCATTTTCAATCTCAATAAACCAAGTTCATCGGTACAACTCGTTATCTTCTATACAATTGATAAATTAATTTACGTAATTTAAAAAAAAAAAACATTTTCTAAGAATTATTTTTTGTAATATATCAATAAACCTCTAGGTAGCAATAAAAATTGAAATACAGCAGAATCTCGATTATCCGAGGTAGTTGGGACCAAGACCACCTAGGATATGAAATAACTCGGATAATACGGAGATTAAGTGCAACTACCAGGAAAAGTAAAAAAATGTGACAAGTTTGAGAAAGTTAAAACGTAAAATAAACTATTTACGTACCTTATTTTAACTGAGACCATGAGATTACATAATAAAAAGTATGAAACGCATCTTCCCACCGTATTATTGCTGAAATAAAAAGAGCTTTATTTTATTTTTTTATCTCATCACTAGCTCGGATAACCCGGAGGCTCGGTTGACTGAGACTCGCATAATCGAGATTCTACTGTACTCTTGATGTTGAAGATTATCACTGCCTTGTTTGAAACAGCACACCATTTTTATTGTGTGTACAGTGACTCAGCGCAAGCCGTTTACTGAGTAAGTAAAACGATGTAGACATATTATTATTTCATATTATTCCTCTCTGTCTGCTTGCTCTCGTACACTCCTGCACATTTAATACCCCTTGTGGTAAACTTTGGATGGAACATGATTGTTGTGCGAACAAAAGAATCAAATTTTCTTGATCTATCTCAAAAATGTACAATATGAAAGGGCTGTGTGCGCTCGTCAGTGAGTCAATATAGGCCTATTATTGTTGATTCAAGTCATAATAAGTGACAGTTCTCCAACTAGGGTTTATATTCTCCATTCTTTTTACAGTGAATTGTGACTATAACAAGTACAGTACATTTCAGCAATTAGTGTGAGAATTACTTTGGGACACAGTAAATGTAATAATGGTTTTTTAATGAGAACAGAAAACTTCTTTCGGACTGGTGTCAGTAAGTGTAATGATTATTATTTTGATTATTGAACAGTTAATTTCACATTCATTATTGAGTTAATAAACAGTTTATCAATTGTTAATTATCGGCCTACTTGACAGCTATTAATTAGTTTTAGACAGTGATCAATCTTGTTATTGAAATATTCTTTGCTAGTTGAAAGTTATTGAACTGTTTGATTTTCTTAATTCCTTAAGTGATAACTTAAATTTTCACACTGCTGTTAGTTAATTGTGTTAATAAAGTTTCTTGTGTTACTTTCAGGTGTTGCCAGAATTATTTTAGTGTTAGAACCCATAACAATATCATTTGCATTATTTCTCACATGAGCTTTATTTGAATGTTCTTTTCAATTCATACTTTTTTCTTTCTTTTTTGAAACTATTTGAAATTATCATTTTGAGAATTTGCAGTTTGATAGATGGCTCTGCAAAAGCATTTTTAAATAATTTTATGCGTTTTATATTAATATCTTTGCCTTTATAATTTTTTTACAATTTTGTTTACAAATTATTTGGCTTTTTCTGACACTTTTTTTGTGAAATTGCCTTATTTATAACCCCTAACCCAGTAAGGAGAGTTCTGACCCCTCCAGCAGGGGTGCTATATGACCCACCAGGACCCTTGAATTTGAAGTGATGTCTATTTAATACACAGTGGCGTAACTAATGACGCTGCAGGCGCTGCGGGGCACAGAGTCCTAGGGGGGCACCAAGCCAATAAATTTTTTTTCGCAACATTTGCAAAATAAATGTGTAAAAAGTATAATAAATAACCTTCTGTATTCCGTTTTTTGTAACTAATAAATAGTTATAAATTAGCCCTCCAATTAAAACTTTATTCTCACTGTAAGCTATGTTCTATTAGAAATCATAATAATGGAAAACTTTATGGCAATAAATTAATCGTACAATAATGCTTATATTTGGTGAAACCTTGTGGGTGTTTATTATAAAGAAGTTATTGTGGGGGGGGGGGGCACAAGCCCATAGTTTGTAGCGGGGCACCTCCTAGCTTATAGTCACGCCACTGATTTAATAGCGGTATTTCATCATTGAAGAGATTGTCAACTTCTGAATTAGCAATGATAAAATCTGATTTTTTGTTCATTGAATCATTTCAGGAAAATAATTATTAGGCCTACATTAAAACTTTACATATTTTTTTTTTTTTTTGTAGATTACGTCTTGGAGACTCCAGCTAAGGAGTATAAGACAAGTCAGATCAACAATATTATACACTAGATACCATAATTACTCCAATTAGTTGAGGTGAGGCCTAATTTTGATGTGAAAGGAACTCTTGTATACTATAAAAAGCTTTATCAACTAAATATTTCTTCAATTGTTTTTAAAATATTTCTATATTTTCAAGACTCTTCAAAAACTGCGGTAGCTTGTTGTAGAATTTCCTACCAATATAACTAGGTTTTTGTTTGAATAAGCTACTATTGTGACTCACCAAGTGATAATCTCCTCGGCTTCTTGTATTATAATCATGTACATCAAGATTTTGGTTAATATCATTCGTTTTTACATATAAAGTAGCTTCATACACATATAAGCAGGGCAAAGTTAGGAGACCAAGTCTCTTGAACAACTGCCTACATGAATCTAATCTATTTACTTTTTCTATACACCTAACCGCTTTCTTTTGGATCTTAAACACCCTTTCAAGATTTTGTTTTGATGAATTACGCCGTACTAAGATAGCATACCTAATATGCGACAGTAAGAGCCCATGGTAAGCTGTAAAATGTAACTTTTTGTTACATGTTACATGAGTACCGTATAGGTTCACAACTATATGAGTGATTATAAAGATTTCAAAGTAAGGGGAACATCATCATATAGGTCTGGCCTTCAACAAAACCCCAGAGCTCGACCTGTGACGGCTCAGCTATACTTAACTATTATTATAGATATAGACTATGCTTGTCTACAATAATAATAATAAGACTGAGTAGGGGTGTGTGTGTGTTTGTGTGTCAGTCGTACAGATTTCACAAAAACGGCAACGATTTGGAACACAAAATTTGGCATACAATTTCCACAAAATTCGATTCAGGGCACCTCGAAGTTTTATTTTTTCCTTCGAAGTATTTTTATTTCCCTTTCAAAATTAATGTTCAAATTTTTTCACTTATTATTGTTTTAAAATTATGCGTTTCGATGCAGGAAGCTCATAGAGCAGCTGATACATGATACACGTCACTATGATGCAAAAAAGTCGCAAGCCAAAAGCAACACTTTTGTTCTGTATCAATATTGCAGCTCCTACTAGAGTACCGGTACCGGTAGGCTATTCCCTTTTGGGCAGTTGAAATCCATAATTATATCACATCACATGTTTAATTGAAAAACATCCCGTTGCAAAGCATGGATAAACCACATAGGTAGTATATAATAATGATGATTCTGACGTAGAATACATTTTAATATAATACAAGTTCTTTTTTATAAAACATTAATTGAATTAGAACACTTACCATTTACAATAAATTGCTCAGCGAATGCAATTGTCATCGTCATTATTTTCAATATATTATGCGGCATTGTGTTTGTTGGGAGCCGTATTGAATTGTTTATTATGATAACCTAAAACCCTGATAGTTCACTTCAAATGACTCTGCAACAATAACATGATAGAAAACATCTAAATTTCAAGTTCTCTTCTCAACAGTAATGCTAATCATTCCCATTATTTGGATAAACACAAGTTTCGCGCTTCATAATACGAAACATCCAGTGAGAAAAGT
Organism: Conomelus anceps; assembly: GCA_948455865.1. NCBI lineage: Eukaryota > Metazoa > Arthropoda > Insecta > Hemiptera > Delphacidae > Conomelus > Conomelus anceps. The sequence continues at coordinate 18,800,622 of OX418219.1, read as the reverse complement.
TCGTGGATGCTTGAAAGTTGGTATCAGTACGTCAGAAGAACTGTGAAGCTGAAGGATGATAGGTTGTACTATTGGTCACACTGTCCTTAACCTTGCGAGGTCAGTTTGTACACCCGGTCAAATTTTACCAAGATTAGTTTTTGACTTCAATTACACTTCAATTAAGTATTATTCATCTGGTAAAGGATATATCAGGAATAAAATGACAAAATATACTATTGTAATGGTACGTCACGGCGAAAGTGAATGGAACCAGAAGAACTTGTTTTGTGGCTGGTATGATGCCGACCTTAGCCCAAAAGGTAAATACCAAACGTATTTATTTTATTACCTAGCCTTTTCATTCTGTTTCTAAACTCAACAACTAAGCTAACCTATGCTAGCTATTAGAAATTCAAGTAGATTTGTCATGATCCAAGCAAGTTGCAGGTTTTTATTAAATCCCTCACTTGATGTCATTTAGAGTGACAACATTTAGGCCCGTCTGGCCCTGCAATAGACCTCAACTTCCACTTCCCACTATGCAGCCACCGCTTTAATTTTTGTGAAGCACATAGATAAATAATAAAATCAGCTAGTGATAGTAATTTTCAATCAATGAATGTATCAATAGTAGATGTAATGGATTGCAACTCACCCTCGCTTCTATTTGCGGATTTATTTCTGTGCTTCAAAAATATAAACGCGGCGGCTACGTTGAAAAAGCTGCGGTCTATTAGAGTTGCGCCAGGCCAATAATGCTACACTCGTCTAATCTGTTATATTAACTATATCCTCTCAAGTCTTTCTTTTTCGTTCACTACAATGGTTTAGATAAAACAGCCAATTCTAAGGCTAGACCAAAAGGTGCCATGCCCACGTACTCTCGGCTTCTCCAATTAAAAAAGGGAAAATACTTGAGAGCACGGGCCTCACCATCGGGGGAGACACACGTCGCCGCAATGTTTGATGTAATCATTCATGTACCTCCACCTTCACCCCCCCCCCCCCCACCATATTTGAGGCCACTGTTCATGTCCCCCTCATAAAATATTAAAAATGGATCTTTCTTAACAAGCAACTAAAACCAAACAAACAGCTAAACGGTACAGAGATCCACGTCTATTTCTTATTAATAGACCCAACCTACATAGCTTCATTATTATCTGTCAATATTATTAAGCTTATTACTACTTGATCATTTTATAGAACTCTGTAGCTCCATTTTTACAATATCTCTCTGTGGCGGTAATAGGCTTAATTACGCACTGACCCCAGATGAAAAGATAGCTAAAAAATACTTCGAAGAATGCACTAGCTACTGACCAAGACACTAACCTCTTTACATGCACCAAAATTGCCCGAGGGAAAATTTTACTCATCTGTTTCTTGATGTCATTCTATATTCAAATAGGGATGATGAAGTTGTATTTGAAAATAAATGTGATTCAAGCTTTCATGTACTGGTGAACTTAAAATTCACTTAGATTTTATTTATTCAGACCTTATCAGTGGTGACTATGGGGGTAATTAGGGGGATAGATTCTTCATTGAGAGGCGATTTCTTGGAATTTATAGAAAATGAAATTTATTTAGGAGAATTTTTCAAGTTGAATTCCTTTTTTGACTTTTAAAAGGAAATTTTGACAAAAATGAGAATCTGAAGAAGACAAACTAATTTAAGCCTCCTGGATGCTGTGACTCAAAATCTTCCAAAAAATGCCCTTTAGAATACTCCTCCATTTCTGAAACCTATTTTAGAATTTCGATGTAAATATAAAGTCTTGTCAGTTAGAATTTTGATGTAAATATTAAGTCTTGTCAGTTCCCACTCGTATCACAGAAACAAAATCATCAGCAACACAGAACAACAATAAAAACACAAATTTACAACAGCTACATCACAGTCAAGGCAAAGAAAGGAAGAAAAATTACAATAATCTCATATTATTCAAAACATGTATTCAAAACACCCTTCTATTTGGATCAGCTCAGAGATCCTAGACAAAGGAAAATATTGAACCATGCAAGGGCCAAAGTACTAGTGGACAGCAAAGTTTAAGTTGGGGATGAGTTTGCGCTGACGCGGGGAGTACTCCAGGGAGATGCACTTTCGGCAACCCTCTTTAACATAGCCTTGCAGAGAGTGTTAGAAAGTGTAATGAATACAGGCAGCATTATATACAAGTAATTAGGTAATTTGTCTGTGTACAAGACAAGGCAAATGTATGCCTATGCGGAAGATGACTGTAGTGCTCATAGCCAGGAATGAGAGGGAGCTAAAAGGAATGTTTTCAGAGATGCAAAGAGAAGGAAAAAAGATGGGTCTTGAGGTCAATTAAAAAAAATATACGATAATGGCTCAAAACTTGAATAGGCATGCTTTGAATGACCTCACTGTCGAGAGATGGACTTAAAAAATGTTGAAAGTTTCTTGTATATAGGTGTTGAGATAAATCGCGCCAAAAAGACCATTGAAGAAATCCAAAGAAGAATTATGGACGGTAACCGAGCATATTTTACCAATATCAAGATGATAACCACCAGATCTCTACCCAGAGTGACCAAGTTGAAAATATATAAGACCCTGATAAGGCCGGTGGTAATATATGGCGCAGAAACCTGAAATATCACAAGTTCGGATGCCTCAAAACTAAGAATTTTCAAAAGAGGAGTAATTGGAAGAATATATGGAGGCATTAATGAGGAAGGTGTATGGAGACAGAGAACAAACCTGGAAATAAGTGAAATTCTCCATGGAGAAGATATTGTGCGCCATATAAAGTCACAAAGGCTCAGATAGATTGGTCACCTGGAGAGAATAGCAGAGCATGGCATGTCTAGAAAAATTTATAAATCAAGAATGGAGGGAAGGAGGCAAAGAGGTAGGCAAAGGAATCGCTGAATGGTTGAAGTAGAGGATGTTGATATGAGAAGGATGAGTATCAGGAATTGGAAGCAAAAGGCAGGTGACTGTTTGGTGTGGAGGCAAATTGTTGGAAAGGCTAAAGCTCACCCAGAGCTGTAATGTCAGGTGAAGAAGAAGAAGAAGAAGACAAAGGAAAAAGCTGAATTGAGAGAGTTCATCGAATTCATTCAGTGAATTCACTGAAAGCACAAAGTCTCCATCTGAAAGAAGTGTATTTTTATTGGATTGAACCTGTAAAGAAATAGCCCAATGTCAAAAGCTTTAGTGAAGTTTGTAAACCTTTTTAATGGCGTGACAGCAAAACGTCACCCAATATATATATAATTTGAAGAACGCCCTAATCAGGTGAGGTGGGGTATCAAAAAAAACTGATTTAGAAACGCTTTAAGTTAATTTAAACTGATTTTGAAGTAATTTACTAAAACATTACGTTTTCAGCTAAGTAGTGTCCGGTTCCCTCATTAAGAATGACTCAAGGGTTAGATAAAATGATTCACTTTGTACATAATGTGGGTTAGAATGTTGAATTGGATAAATTTGGTTTTAGAAGAATTATTTTTCAAAAATTTTCCCGGGGGAGTACACTCTACCCCCCCCCCCCTTTAAAACAAAAACTTGTGTACTCGTATATTCTATTGATCAAATTACATTGTTGGAAGACTCATTTTCCACAAGTTAACAACATGTTGCCTAGAGCTAGAGCACTCTCACCACCAACACATCATTGCCCCCCCCCCCCCCAGACTGACACTCTAATCATGCTACTGTATACAATTTTTCAATAAAGAAATTGTATACCAATTTAAAATCTTAATTTTCTTTATTTAGACTTCTTTATTATCTGAAAACTATGTTACTGAATGTATATAGTTCATTTAACATTCTCTGATGAATGGTCTCCAAACCGCCTCATTAATATTTAATATGATGATATGACAGTGAGATATTGCAACACTGTAAGAATCAGTTGGTGTGGGAACTGCCCGATTGTTATTGGCTAAGCGCAAAGGCCCCTCCGATCACCGTTTCAACAGTATGCTTCTGATTTTAATTCTGCTATAAGTTATTGTGCGTGATATACAGTAGTTGAATTTGCCAGCCATCCTATTTCCTCACCAGTTCATGACATGGTATAATTTTTGCAGGCATTGAAGAAGCTCAAGCTGCAGGCAAAGCTCTCAGCGACGGAAAATTCAAATTTGATATAGCGCATACATCAATGTTAGGTAGAGCGCAAAAGACTTTGAATACTATACTGACTGCAATTGGCCAAACAGACATTCCAATTTCAAAAACGTGGAGACTGAATGAAAGACACTATGGAGGACTTACTGGTCTGAACAAAGCAGAAACTGCAGAAAAATATGGAGAAGAACAGGTAAGCAATAATTATATTTTTTTAGTCTGGAGAAAATTCTTAATTTGGGAACTGTAGCCTATCCAGTGTTGGAGGATAGGTCAATGATAAATCATTATGTGGTGGCCTTTTTCAGCTCTAATAATTGACCTCACTGTCACAGCTAGTTGCAAATGGTGTCTTTTATTCATGTTGACTATACATAACTGAACTTTAAGATACAAAGGATTTTAGCCCAATACTACTTTTGCTGCTAGTACTAAGTTTTAAAACGAGTCCAAATGTGTGTTGGTCATGTTTTACATGTTGCTGGAAATTTTCTCTTGTAAAAATATCAATTTAAATCTTCTGCACCTTGAGAATATCAATAAACAGTTCAATTTAAACGAATCTGATTCATTTTCTCCACTATTTTAATGTAAACTCGAATTTAAAACACAAAAAGTTTAATGATATATTTTTGATAGATTATTGCAATGTTATAGATATTTATTTGTGAAACATGAAAGTACATCGCTAATAAATTTCTGAATTCGTCATGGAAGGAATGTGTGTTTTACCACATAGGCTATTACCATTCTAATAATGGTTATTTTAATTTCGCATAGATCGTTATACTGGACTACAATTGCATCATTAGCTTGTGTCATTTATCGGTGCGCGGTTGTTTGTTTGAATAGTGCTGAGTCAACGTTTATCAGAAGAAGAAAGAGTGTTCATTGTCGAACAGTATATTGCCATGCATTCGTATACTCAATGCAGAACTGATTTCACTAATAAATTCAACAAGGTGGCACAAAAAATGAATTCACAGCAAACTCAAGCGAGTAAAAATTATGTTATAAAATGACGGTGCACTTTTAAACTGATCACTCTTTATGAAATTAATGAGATGGCATGTGCTGTTGATCTCAAACGATGTAGGCAGCTTCTTAAATAAAATAATTCTTGTGTGACTTGAAACTGTTACACTAATGTGAACACGCTCATGTCTGCAGCCTATATTCATATAACTGACAGACATTAAATCGCTACAGATATCATTTTTTTTCTGTGCATAACCTGTTGTGTATTTAATTTCTCATCCAATTTATTTATGAATCTATTTTATCTGTGCAGTTTAACAACTTTCTAAACTACTTTCAGGTGAAAATATGGAGACGTAGCTTTGATATTCCACCTCCACCAATGGAGCCAGGCCACACTTATTATAAAGCAATTGCTGAAGACCCAAGGTACAAGGACGGACCATCGAAAGAAGAATTTCCAATGTTTGAGTCTTTAAAATTGACAATTCAAAGAACGTTACCGTATTGGAATGATACAATAATTCCCCAATTGAAAGAAGGCAAAAGAATCATAATTGCAGCCCATGGAAACAGTCTTCGTGGAATTGTCAAACATCTAGACAGTAAGTTATTGTTGATACATCATAATATTCGTTATCCTAGTTGCGGTTGTCAAAAAATGTTATTTTATTTACTGTTAGCTGTTTAGATGAGGTTCATACTTGAGCCACTATACTTTACGCCATCCAATAGGCGGCTAGAACAAATTGCTGTGTTGCAAAAAAAACAACAACTGACTGCAGTGACAAACCATCAGACTTCTAGCATCAGGAATGTAGACTAGGCAACACGAGAACGGCTAGTGTTGCCAAATCGTGCGTTGAGGTTAGTGATTTCCGACGATCCGCCGCTGGCATGGTCCCATATCTGGCAACACCGCAATTTGTTCCATCCATAATTTGAAAATGTGAAATATAGTTACTTTTATCCATTTACAATATTTCCGAATTGTGTTCCTTCACATAGGTGCGATGTGTGTCTGCAGTATTAGGCAGATGTGTATATGCATTATGAACTGATTATATAGTTCATTTTCTTAATACTTATTTAATAACCATCATATTGAAGGCTTTAAAATACGACTTTACTGAAATGTTATTTGTTAAAAGCTCTTTATTGAAATGAAAACAGTTCCAATTTGAGAGAAATTTTGACCAACTCATTCCAAAGATTTCAAAATTAATAAGTTTTGAAATAATTAATTTTTGTTTATTGTAAACATGTCTTGTTTGCTATTAAACTGTTTTTGTTCATAGTGCCTAAATTGTAATAAATAATTCTACCTAAGTAAACTATTGGACTTGAAAGAGGTGAGAATTTTAGTGATGGGTCTTGTAATTGTGAAAATTCATGTTGTTCTTCTTTGACTTTACAACAGAGTGCGGTTCACAACTTCCCTCAACTTCTGCCTCCAAGCATTTTGGTTACTAATTGTGAAAATTCTTCTTCTTTGACATCACAACCCAGTGCAGTTCACAGTCTCTCAACTTTTGCCCCCATGAATCTCTGTCTTACGCTGCACTTCTCTATGCTAGATGAATTTTGCATTTTTGTGTAATTTCAGATATTTCTGATGAAGCAATTATGGGTCTCAACCTACCTACTGGAATTCCGTTTGTTTATGAGCTTGATGTCAATTTCAAACCAGTAGTTTCAATGAAGTTCCTTGGCGACGAAGAAACTGTGAAGAAGGCCATGGAAGCCGTAGCTGCGCAGGGAAAAGCTAAGTGAAACTTCAAAAGTAAAGTTCAAAATTTATTGAAGACACTTTTATATTTTTAATTTGTATATAAAATCGTGTAATGACACAATATTTATTTTTAGTACCTACCAATTTATACTAAAAGTTGTATTTTTCTAACAAGAATTGTTATCATTGTTAATTCTCTACAGATAATATAGTGATCTTGCCAAGCAGGAACAAATTCTACTTCTTGGGAAACTTTTTTTCACCTATATTCACCCACCAAATATAATATTAATGTGTCGCATTTATTTATTATCTTTTGTGGTGCACCAAGGCCTAAGACCTGTCTCCAGACCAGAACGTTTATCATTTCATTCACAATCTTTTTGTATAGTGCACAAAGGTCAATAGTAATCGAGTCTAGTTTCAATGACAAGTCTTTCCCTTGAACTGTGCGACAAGCGTAGAAGCGTTAAGCGTTCTAGTGGAAGGTTCCACGTTCATGTTTAAAAATACCTGTGATTTATTCATTTTTCCTCATTACCCACGCACAAGTCTCCAGACTCTTGTGGGCATCAACCGCCATAAAAAAAATTGTAACTGAATAAGATGATTATCGTATTTATTTAATAATGAATCATATACTTTATGTAAATATAGAATCAAGTGTGGTTTGTTTATTGGACTTTTCATGACTTGTTCACATAAAATTATTTAATTGACTGTTGGCGCAAAACTATGTTAAAGATAACGATAATGCTAATCTCAACATTCTATGCATCTGCCTGCTCTATAACATCTTGATTTTAGAGCAGGCAGTTAGATGTTGAGTAGCGGTTTGCATTATCGTAAAAGTAATAGTTGCGGTTTACATAATCATAAACGTATTTTTTCACTAAATCTCCATTGTATGTATATTGTGCGCAATAGGCGGCTCTCGTGGCGTAGTTGCTTGTCTTTGATTAGATAAGACTCTGGCTGGCTTCGTATTTCTGCAGTCTAGAGCTCGAATATCGAGTTTTCTCATCATTAACCTCATTATCCACGCACAAGGCTTAAGACTCATATGGGCATCATCCGATTAAAGGAAATTATCACCTATACAACCCAAGCAATATATCAGCAGTTTTTCGGAGGATGGAACCCACATGCGTCTGAGACCTGTGCGGGGGTAATGAGTTGGATGATGATGATTGATGAGTTGGCATTTGTGAATAATGCTTTTATTCTCGTTTTAAGTTGAACCACTAGAAGAACTGATCAACATATAATTCACCCAGAAGACAGAATTAGCGATTAATGTGAGCAATTGGCACAGCATGTGTTACCTTGCCTTACCTAACCAAAGTTTATCAAGCATCATGATTGAAATAACGTTATTACTATTCTGTTTATAATATAATAATTCTTTATTGCCAATAAAATAATAGTTACAAAAATCACATATATCCCAGGGGTGCCCACCCCCCCCCTAAGCCTCATGACGCACCCCCCCCCCCCTTGAATTTAGCAACAACCCCCCCCCCCAAAATGCGAAAAAAGCCCCCCGTATTTTTTCTAAAACTAAAAGAAGATTATTATAACTATTGAAAAAATTCAAACCCAGTCGAGAATATACAAAATGTATGTATATTTCTTGAGATTCTTTACATAGGTAACATTTTTTTGTAAAGGTAAAAAAGAAATATCAATGAAATGAATATATGAACTTCTGCTCAATAAACTTAATTGCAAAATAGCTAAATAAGAATTTGAACCTAAATGGTTTTTAAACAATAAAATATTATTAAAAATGCACAATGGTCAATAAAAATGAAATACCTATAAGTTTATGTTCGGTGTACCAATTAAATTAAGGTTAAATAATTCTACAAAGTTGTTTCTTTAAAGGAAGTGAAAACAATGAGTTAATAACTTCATTTGTAAAACACAAAAATTCAAAATACTAATCATTTATTGGACAGTAGTTAAACAACAGGTTATTTACTTAGTGTAGTATCTTGGTAGAATTTATGTATGGATGAAGTACATAAAAGGCACACATTTCATGTATAGTTATTTACAACACACAATCGAAAGAAGTGTCTTTCAAAAACAAAATAAAGACATAGTTATGAAAAATTACTGAATTTTTAGTATTTAGTAAGTTTTGCAAGTTCTTACTTATTAGTAAATAGTTATTGTAAAATACATGAAAAACATCAACAGTTTGAAGTCAAACGTTTTAAATTTGTAGGCTGTGACCATCTACAAGTTAGCTAGGCACCTTCTAAGCTTGTTAAATCTATCTCTCTAAACCCCACATAGAAGTTTTTGTCTTTGGGATGAGGAAACAGAAAACCTTTCAATTATTTCTTCGTTAGAAATAGACTCAAGTAAATCTTTTTCTGCAGCTAGAACCATTAGATTGGACAACCATATGAGTCTCCCATAGCTGATCTGAGTCTGTTTTTGATAATTTTAAATCGACTTATTGCTCTTTCTGCTGATTAACTAGTAACTGTTAAGGAGAGTAAAGTTGTACAAACCACTTTCAGAGCACTCGCTTAGCGTCTTGCTAAGTTTGAATAATAACTTCCTGCACAAACCCTAAACATAACTATTTTAGCTAATTCATATTCAATTGTATAATAATAATTATGAATATATTTTCATTAATTGACATTCTATCTGGTAACTTCGTAGTATATTTTTGAATGTTGTCATGTTAAACACGGTTTCAATCAACTTTACACCCCCCCCCCCCCCCCAAAACAGTTTTTGGAACCCCCCAAGAATTTTTCAATGACGCAGTCTGCGTCATAGCCCCCCCTTGTGGGCACCCCTGCATATCCAAATATACATTGGCGTGGCTAGAATAAGAGAGCCTTGTGCTCTAGCCACAAGTTTACAAGTTGAAATTTTAGCAGGATCTTGTGCAGTCTAATCTACTGGTATGCTAAGGATGATCATTAATCAACTCAAGTTATACATGTATTCCTTGCTGACAATGAGTCTCGTCTGAAGGATGCAACTGAAGTTATTAATAGAGGTGATCTGTGACATTTTCTGCTATTGAAATACAAATACAGCATCGCTATTTTTGTGAAATTATTTCAAGGAAATTTATCATATAGGCTTATTTTAAATCAAAAACTAGTAAATCATATCAGTAATCAATATTTTTAATATGGAAGAAAGAGAATTGAAACCAATAACATATATTTTTTCATTCATTCTTAAAAGTCACTAGGTTTGACTTATACATTTTTTTTTATTTAAAGGCTGCGCTCTTCTAGAGCAATCTAGACACTTGCTTTTGGATTCATACCAATAAAGAAATTGAGAGGTCCTTTTAATCGTTCCAGTATAATCTTTGCAATTTTCAACTGTGATAACTACAATTTTATGGTCAATTTCAAATGTTAGATTTAATCTATTGGCGCGAATCCTGGCGGAACTTTCCGTAGCGAGAGTGATCCTCGTTTAATAGCAATAACGTATCATTCATTCATTACGTTTGAACAGTGAAATTATCGACGAAAAATTCTTGAGATTCTGAGACCAGACTATCAATAAACTAAGTGAAGTAAATTTCGTTTGTGGTGATAAAATATCAACTATTAATGCTAAATTAATCTTGAGTCAGTACCATAATCTAAATAACAATATTTCTTGAACTCTTCAGAATAAATCCTTTTCCTCTATTTCAATGTTTTGAGTATTTTAAAAATGCTTGCGAAACTATCATCATTCAGATCGAATTTAAAATTGGCAAGTAAAATAAATTATTACTGTATCCAGTTCAAGTTCTCTCCAGATTCCTTCGAGCCATTGTCAAAACTACACAAAATTATCAATCTATGTAAATTTGCCTGCTTTATTGTGGAAAAACCACATTAGTCCGAAGAGGAAAGAAGGGCCTGATATGAGGTCATCTGATTCCAAATACTTTTGAGCTTCTTCGAGTGTTACATCGACCACTTCAATTAATTCTCCTTCGCTTTCATTACCTCCACCTATAAAAATGAAGATATCAATTGATAAAGTATCCGTACAAATAAGGAAATTTACTCTTGAGAGCGAGGAAAACATAGTTTCATACTGAAAATATAAAGACATTTTGTATATTTTAGTACATGTAATGTAAATTACATTACAGCTGGTAAGTTTAAAGATTTTGAGAACAACCTAAAGTTGAAGAAAAAAATTAGGCTCAGGAGAAACCAACAACAGAAAAAAATGAAATTAAGAACAAAACAAAAGAATCAACAAGAAAATCTATTAACGAAACCGTGAACGATTAGTTTGAATTATTTCATGATTCATGCAAATTTGTATAGTGTTCTGTATTTGAAAAAATACAATTTAAATACATTTTCAAACTAGCGTACTACAGAAACATATAAGATATTTGAGAAGATATTCTAGAGAATTAGACTAAGAGCTTGTAATTCAAGTTGAATAGTAGTTATTGGTTAACAGGTCAAACGTCTTATTTGAGGCTGACGAAGCTTCTTTTCAGAAGTGAAATGCATTCCAGTGAAAGTGAGTGAAAATCATATATTTAATTGAAATACAGTGTCAGTTTTGATATTGGATTGTTCGTCAAGTATTTCGTCATGGAAAACATCGCAGGTTTTATTTGTCTAATAAGAATAACTAATTTTTTCTACAAAGTATATTGAGCTTGAGAGTTATAAGAAATCTTGTTTTTTGTTACATTATAAATTAATTCAAATACAATTAAGTATAGTACAATATTGTTCACAAATAACTCTTTTTATACCTTTTCCAGTCTTCATGCTGTCAGTAACTTCTGTATAGTATATTGTTTGGAAATTTCCATTCAAACTTTGTCTGAAACAAAATATCACCTTTAACGCATAATAAATCAACAATGTAACAATAAATCATTTATTTTATCACTAGTAAATCCAAATCCCATTTTGATGAGACATAATAAACAGAGATACATAACACCATCATCGGATTATTTATTTATAATACTGGAAAGGCATAATAGGTGAAAGGTTAGCTCGAATGAGGCCTTATCTCGTCAAATTGTTGCCTTTTCTGAATTCTAAATGATTTTGGAAGTGATAGCCGCGAGCCGTAGCAGGTATCTGTTCAATCAGAGAGATAAGCTGCGTTCTCGTAGGTCCCGTTTGTAACGGTGACCGATTAGATTGGCCAGCAAAAAAGACACTGTTCTCTGCTGTAAAATCACTTCCCGGTGGTTCGGAACCCACCTTAAACTGTAAGTCCAACTCATCAATCACCATCATCCAACCATTACCCACGCACAGGTCTCAGACCTATGTGGGCTTCATCCTCAAAAAAAAAAGGAAACCTCCATATTTTCTATAATTTTATCAATAGCACATTTAATTTAGGTAAGACAGGGTGAGAAGAGATGCGTATACCTTCCTTTAATTAAAGGTTGATCAACATGAATGTGACTTAAAATTTTGAACAATATTATCAATCATTCATTTAGGCAAGATAGAATATGCCTAGGCTATAAAATGGAGGACTCCGGCTCCCATCAGCCATAAAAAATTTCAGATGAATTAAAAACTGATAATAGTAGTTTATGCAAAGATTGTATTATGACTGCCTTTAAGCAACGAGTGAGATCTAAGTTAAAACACGAGCAAGTGTTCTAAATATCTCACGAGTTGCTTTAAGGCAAAATGCAATCTTTGTATACAATATTTTATCTCCTACTACCAATTAATTACTTTTAACTTGCTAATAAATCCAATACCTTGCCCAAAATATAGAATTATAAGCTATCATTCAATAAGATGCAATCATTTGTTCACAAGTTAAGCGTCTCAGAAGATTTGAACAAGTGAGCCCCTTGAAAAATTGGTCACATTTGAAGGTGACAAAGTTTCTGATAGCCTAAAGTCTTAGAAACAGTATTCCAAGAAAAATCCTGATATGAATATTTAGGAATTAACAGTTCAGATCCCCACTTGAATGTCCGCGTCTTTTGGTATGTGTGAAAACTTTTGTTCAGCTCTGCTTCAAAAATACTCACGATAAAAAGGTGAAATTGGTTTCAGATTGCAGAGAACTAAATTATTCTCAGAGGGATTTTGAGTTTTAAACAAGATATTTAGATAAAAAATGTTACTTAAACCTTTTATAAATGCTGATTTTAAGGAGTATAAGACAAGTCAGATGAACTATTATGCAATCTTATACACTAGTTACCATAATTAATACCTATATCAATTAGAGGTGAGGCTTATAAGTGGGATAAATAGCAGGTCATATGTAATTAATCGAATATATATAATCACTAGCCGGCAGACTCGCTTCGCTCGCCTTAACCGTCTAGCCAGGGGGGTCCAACTAATTTACATTGTGATTAGATAAATTTACAGAAATATGTGATTTTGGGGAGAACTTTGATACCATTACTTAGTATGCATCTAGGGTCTTAATCAAACATATATACTTTTCATAAACGTTGGCTTTTAGCTATTGAAATTATTTTGGTAGCTCGGGATAAGTTTGCTTTGTTTGAAACAAATTATTATTCATTAATAGACCTAACCTACTGAACTTGCCAGCCAAACAGCTTAAAGGAACAGCTGATAGAAGTCAACCGTTTTTAATCATATGGCAGACCCCTTAGCAGCGTTATTTACACTGTCTTTGTACAGCAAAAGACTTTGCACTTTGCATGTAGGCTACCATACAGTCGGAGCCTTGAATATGTGGGAAACATATGACTGGGTATGATGAAATGTTATTATGCCAGGTTGATGACATCTGTTAAGTGCAAATTTCAAAATATTTTCCATATGATTAAAAGATCCCAGTAAGCTAGCTAGCCATGTACCCGTGCTTTGCATAGGCAAAACTTTAACCCCCTAAAACACCCCTAAAATTGCGAATTTTGAAATATCCTTTCTTAGCACGCGTCTAGTCCCCCTACTGAATACGTGTATCAAATTCTATCGTTTTTGGTCGAGTGGTTCCTGAGAAACTGTGATGAATGAGTGAGTCAGTCAGTGGTATTTCGATTATATATATATAATCATATAAACTATATTTAATAGTATACAACACTATAATAGTATATTACGTTACTAGGCTGAAAAATAACGTTTTGCCGGTCGAGCATATGATTAGAGCATATGCGAGAACCGGCAAAAGTTTACAGCCGTGTAATGTACGATATTTTTTGTTACACTTGATAGAAAGGCATGATACAATCAGCAGGATTATTATTATTATTATTATAGTTTTATGGCCTTCATTGGACCACTGTAGTCAGTATCTTCCGGCTTTCCTCTGTCTTCTCTCAGCCCAATATCTCTTCATCCGCTCAGAAATCAATTTCCTTTCCTCGTCCGAAATCACTCTTCCCATCCTATGCTGACTTTGATCTGCAGTCTGGTCTGTTTGTCCTTCAGGATTCTGATGTTGTCTGACTTGTCCTTCAAATCCTCGAATGTTATGCGCAACTCTCTCATATCCTCCTTGAGTTCTTCAATCCATTTTATATTTGTTTTACTTTTCCACAGCTTTTCAATAATTCTTCTGCTTAGTCTGTCCTCAGAAGCTCTAATCAAGTGACCGATATTCGCTTTTTCTTCATTGTACTTGTGACAGGTTCAATTTCTTTGTATACAGTTTCGTTGGAAGCTAATCTCCACAATCAGCTGGATAATATGCGAGACATTCAAAAGTATTCAAGACAAGTGAATCAGCTGCTTTATTGAGATTCAGAATTTGATGGGCAAATTCCCAGATTTAAACCAAAATAATGATAGCCTAGTGCAATCAGCTGGATAATATTCGAGACAGGTATTGAGTCATAGGTAATCAGTAGACTATATCTATACAGATATAATATATATATGTGAGTCAACGGAAATTTTTTTGCCGCACTCCATATGTTTTTTCCTACCTTGTACGGCTATAAGGCCCTATTTGTCAGCTGATTTTTCCGATCTAGTACGGAAAAGAGGCACTTTCCATACGTGAAAAATCTATGGAAAGTAGCTACTTTCTATCAAGTGTAACAAAAACTATATTTTGAAATCAAATCGAGTTTATATATTGCAGTGTAAGCGGCCCCAGTCCGCTGTCCATTTAGTCCAAATTCGCGTTCTAGAAAACCGAAGCTTAAGGTTTGAGACTTCGTGGAAACCTAGCCAAACAAGATGGCGTCACACTTACTTGCTTGCTTTACCATACCTATACAGATAATGTCAATGCTTCATTTTCATAATGTCAATGCTTCCATTTTAGCTGCACTTTTTTAACATAGGCGGTATACATTATGCTTCCTCCACATTCTTACACCCTCCTTGTAACGCACGTATTAGTTTATGTCATGCCTCTTCTTGACACTCTAACATTGCCCATAGAATTGCAAATATTTCATTTTTATATTGTGAATTGTGTGAATTTTAACTGAAATATTGATCACAAGCTTGCATTTCTCCAATAAGGCAATTCCTGTTAATTATATTGGTTCAGTTTTCAAGAACACACAATATTCAGCTTCAATAGGAATCAGGCCTTGAGAAGCAAGACTAATGTGGTTTACAAACAGCAGTATTTGATTTCTTCGATTCATAAGTGTAGGAGTACATATATATATCTGTAATATACTTAGGACCGTATTTATAAACGTTTCTTATCAAATAAAGACTTGGATAAGTCCTACTTACACTTACAAGTTTACAAAGTGACAAGACAGTAAGTAGTGGCAACACTTTACTCTTTTCACGGAAAGGAGAGACAAATCAAAACAAACTTTTGATTGGAAAAGTGATGACTCATATAATCCGCTGTAGAATGCACAATTAATTTCTAACAGTTCACACTTAGGCCGGGTTCACACGAGCTAAAATCGCGCGATTGTAGCCAGAGCTATTATATTATGAATCACAGAGTTGTCGCCGACTTTTTTCCTGATACAAATACAAGCACATAAAAATTTCAGATATTCAATTTTTTAAAGTCCCATGCTACAGTGCTCAGCTTCCTTAATCCAAATCAACTTCAATTTTTCTCCTATCCCTAAAATTAACATTTTTATGCTATCAAAATAGACTTATTGCAGTTCAAACAAATATTTTATAAAAATGTTAATATTCATGCTAGAAAAAAAACTCGAGTTCCTACGTATTCACGACAGTGAGCAGAAAATGCTAGTATTTTTAAAAATTCAAAAATCCAAAATTTTATGTTTTTTTGTTGCTAGCGTTAAAAACTTTTTTTGAAAGAGTTAAAAACGGTAATGATCTTGGCTACAAGCGCACGATTCTAGTAGAATCGGCTACATCGCAGCGAAGTGTAGCTCGTGGGAACTGCACAATCTGATCCTGTGCTCTACTAGAATCGCGCAACTCTCGATAATTGCTCTAGCTACAATCGCGCGATTGTAGCTCGTGTGAACCCGGCAATAGTTCAGTGTCACAGTCGCAGTGTCGCCTATCTCTCATTTCCGTGAACAGAGTATAGAAGACAACCCAGCTTCCCCAAAAAAGGCCTTACACCTTATAAATAATTCAACTACTAATAATTTACATTAAACAACACTAATTTACACTATATAAATATGGCAGGGACTGATGAGTCGGCTTGTAGCCGGACTTGTCCGCTAGTAAACTCGCCCAGTATAATAAACGCTCCAACTCAAGTTCATATTCAAAAGATCTTCTTAAATTAAAAGTAAAGACTTTCTTGAAATTGGTATCTCAAATCGGTTCTCAGCCAAGCCAGGTAATGGGCTATCTTAAAGCCGTTCTTGAGATTAAGTTTGATCATATACTGGCTTCATTTTTTTAGTACAGCATTGGTTCAACATAAAATAAAATTATTACAATCAATTTTTGCACTATTGCAGTGTATTTCTCTGTATATTTGACCTATTGAAACTATTTTTATTTTATTTATATAAATCGATTCCTAACCAGACCTATGTGGGCTTCATCCTCCAAAAAAAAACCAACAAATTCTTCTCACCTGGGATAAAGGTGAACCTTTTTGGGGATAAAGCCAACTATTAAACGCGAAGTTGTTTGGTCTGCTCATAGATAGTGCTCACTACACTACATCAATCTTCTATTATTTAAAAAATCGAAAATATAAAAAATTAATTTAAATTAATTAATTTAAAGGATATTATGCAAAAAATGACAGTAACTGTCAATTTACATACCGTGCATCTTACCGTTTATCTTTTCTTCTATATTAATTTCAGTTTGTTAGTGTCTGAAATTATGTTTCGAATTTAGGTTAGCTTGTGACAACTTCAATGTCTGTCTTTCCAAGTCAGATAAGAACGCTTCAAGTTACGTTCATAAGTATGGCCAAGTACGTTCATAAGAATATAAGTACTTATATTCATAAGTATATACACAAGTAAACAAGTATAAGTAATAGAAGGAAGTTTAACATAAAATATTTATGTGAAAACATTCACTCAATAATCTGATTTCCTCTAATCATAGTTTATCATCTATAGGGATTTACATAAAAATATTATTTACCGACAAGTCACGATCTTTTCAATTTTTTCGACTGGTACATCGTATCCACATTCTTCAATGACTTCTTCTCGAGCTATCTCAATGAGCGGTATGTTTTTGTCGACAATACCAGCACACAGCTCTAAACGAACACCCAGTTCGGCTGGATACTTTTCGGTATCAATCGCGTTTCTCTCTTTTTCTGGGATAGAATTCAAGTAGACAGCTAGAACAATATTGAATCTCAACAATTCATGCATTACAATATGTGTGCAATCACATTATTTAAAATACGTTATTTTAAATTCTAGTCAAATTTAAGTTGGGTTAATTATTTAAATTTACTTGTATGAAAATTCACTACTGAATGATTACATGAATGACTACTACTATGATTACAGTAATCACAGCGCAAAGTATCCTACAGGATTCTATTTTAAAAAGATCCGAAGAAATTGAATTAAGTGATTTTTCACACGAGTAAATTATATTTATTTGTTAAGGTTACACAAAACTGAACGTGTAAAACAACAAGCTTATAGCCTAAACTACATGTTGCTAAATTTTGAAAGTTGAGTCCAAATGTTTCTAGATTGTAAAGCGTCTCTAGCACATGTTACTAGAAATTTTCTAGTAAAACTTAAATCCTCATCTAAATAAAATCAATTCACAGTTCAATTTAAACGAAGAACTTTGCCAATGATAAGTTGACCTTATGCTTATTAATTTTGTTCGTCATTCTCAAACTTCTTTGAGAAAACTAGTTCTTTACAGTAAATTAAATGAAACTACATTGTTTTAAACTGGATACATGTATTTAGAACATAAAAAATGTATGGATAATGTTTTATTGAGTTGATTGCAAAACAAATGAATACCGGTAGCATTGCTTAAAGATGACATCACTACATGTGTATATTGTAATCAACATGAAAATAATAAGTCGGAAATATCTTTGAGGTAATTTAGAGCAGCATTCCGACGTTTATTCTAATTGAATAAACAACACTGCACTACATTATAAAAACAGAGATTTTCAACCAAACCAAATTTGGCGCCTCTAAAAAATGTGTTGTTGCTAGATATAGATATGGGACCATGTCAGTAGCTGAAAGTAGAAAATCACCAACCTCAATGCACGAATTGACAACACTACTCGTACCGTGTTTCCTTGTCTACCAGTCTGACGCTAGCAATCATATGGTTTGTCACCGCAGTCGGTTTTTTTATTTATTTATTATGTTTTTGCTACACCGCAATTTCTTTGAACCGCCTAATTTCATGGCGGAAAGTATAGATGAGCCTTTCAAGGCGAGATTATGTTTAGAAAACATCACAACTTTGTGAAGTTTGCATTCCTGTCTAAAGATCTTAGTTTGATTCTGCATTCAAATTTTTCTTGAATGCGAATATTAAATTCAATTATTATTAGCTTTAATTGTTTCATCGAATAATTGGTGAACTGATATTGCTTATCTGCACCTTGAGTGAAATATTCAGAAATTCACATAATTCTAATTTTATTCGTTGACTGCAAAATATGGCTTATAAACACAGCTCATCAGTGATAGTGTTGATTGAAAGATAATAAAAACATATTTCATTGTTTTATCTGTTGTATTTGATTACAAGACTTTTCAAGATTATAATGATACAGAATTCCTGAAATCTATTCAAAATCCAACTAATGAAACGATTAACAATTATTTTTTTAAATTCAAGAAAAATAGTTGAAAATTGTTGTAGAGAAATTTTTATACCGTAACCGTTTGCTAAGCTAGCTGAATTGATATTATTGCAATTTTCTAATTTTTATAGTGTACTACATGTGAATAATTAATCATAATATAATTACCAGGTCTGAATTGTCTCACACAGACTAAGACTTTCCTTGTTACATTGAAAATTATAATGTAAACGCTGAAAAAGATAATATTGAAGAATGAAAGGGGTAATTCGTCAGGTGTTGCTTCAAACTAATTACTAGGAAAAAGAATGTTTCTAATGAAATCTACAACAAATGTTTTTGCACTAGACATTAGTACAGGCACTGGATAGATTGAAAGCATACGGATGTTATTCAATATATTTTTATCTAGAAAATACAACAGCAGTAGAAAATAATGTAGTTTCAACTAGAGTGAACCATGGTGAAAGTGTAACATCAGTTCATCAGTTACATAATCCTATGAGGAGAATAATTCACAAAAATGACTACTGCCGTAACACTAAATTTTACTGAGTAAGAGAAACAGTAATTCTGAAGCAAATATGGGTGGTCAGCTCCGATTTTCTCGAAATTCACATAAATTATGTAGAGCACAGAAAAATAGAAATAAGTGAGTAACAGAATTACCAGGGAAACAAATATTATTCTTAATAAAAAAATATGATGGCCTATAATACTGCTTTTGAAAGCATGCGAAAGGGGGTAAGTTAACATCCTCATCTCATTATTATTATTATTCTTAGAGGCATTTCATTATCACGTCTCGAGATAACTGTTATCACACGTATTTCGCTAGAGTCTAGACTCTGGTAGCAACAGTCTTTCACTCTTCAACTCTATCCCTATCCGAATTTGGTCAATAACTAAAATATTTTTCTTAGGAAAACCCAGTGATATAAGCCTACTATACCACGAAAACATTTAAATGGCTTTTGAGCACAGAATTTTGAAATTGGTCTTGATGTCTGTAAAAAATCATGCTCTTTGATTCCTATATTATAGTTTTCTCCCACTTCTTATTTACATATACCGTTGACAGAGCTGATTAAAAATCCGGAATTTCTTTTTTATTAAATTTTGTCAGCTACAAAGAGATTCAACTCAGGAACTAAGTGGGTTAGAATATACCAGTAAAAATAAGGAAAAAGTAAAAATATTAAAAATTTAAATATAGTGTAAAAATTCATGAAATCGTATTATCTAGAATAAGAAATAATTTCATAATTTTTCTTATTATTTTGGTCGTTTTGGTAAAATTGGATAATTTTGTGAAATTTTTAAATTTATCATCAAATAAAATGTATTTATTTATACAAAAAATACATGTGGGAGCACACAGGAAAACCCAAAATTTGCTCCCTAATCGCTTAATCAAACAAAGTAAAATTACACATTTCATAACCAGCTATATCTTTACAGGCTGTAGCAAGCTAATTATACAAAAAATAGATGAAATGGAATATTATTAAGAAATGAAATAGAATTATGATATGAAATGGAATTTTTCTAAAAATAAAATTGTGGTCCACGTATCAAAGGCCATTAGCAAAGCTCCTTGATGCAAAATAGTTATGAAGGACCTACAGTGTGTCTGTAATAGTTACATTTTTGTGTTAAGAGGGCAAGCATGGGATTCTCCTTGTGCTCTCATATGTACTCATGTCAAATAAATATATATATGTTTAACTGATTCAATTGAAGAATAAATCAGCTATGCAGGAATTTTCTCATCCGAAATTGACGCTAATTTGATAGGACTACTAAATAAATATGGTGAAGTGATAGCCACGAGTCGTAGCAGGTAAACTATTCAGTCAGATGAGATAAGTTACTAACTGCTGGTCCCTGTTTGTGAGGGTGACCGATTAGATAGACCAGTAAAAAATACTGTTCTCTGCTGTAAAATCACTTCCTGGTGGTTCGGAATATACCTAAAACTGTAGGTCCAACTCAGCAATCACCATCATCCAACTCATTGCCCATGCACAGGTCTCAGACGCATGTGAGCATCATCCTCCGGATACCGGTATAAGGTGAAAATAATAGGCTAACTTAACTTACTGGTTTATGCTAAGATAAGAGTGATAGAATTACCTTTCATGAACTTTAACCATGTCCCATGCTTTTTGTACTCCATTCTGTAACATATACAATGGCATATCACATCAATTACAAATACGGCACTAAAAGTAAAACAAGATGAGAACATATCAACTTCTTGTTTGTGTGATGGTGTGAACCTCTGATCAAGGTTGCTCTTTCGCATTCTCTAGAAGGGAAAGTCCTTCACAATATATTTGCAACAACTACATACTACATTAACTTTCAAGATCTAAGAAAGATTGGTCTACCTACGTAGTATAATAAAAGGTAGTATTTAAAAGCTTACGAATGTACTTATTGTTTATGTCATGCAAAGTTCCTATGTTAATACGATAAGATAAGTCATTTATTCGTTTAAATTTAAATATTGAAGGATACTACCAGCTAGTATCGTTTTAAAAGTGGCTAGGCCTACAAGTTAATACAATTAAAAATGTCAGAAAATGTATACTCACTTCTTTATAGTGCATTCGGTATGGCTGAACGTATTTTGATTCCTTCAACTCCGATAAACTAACATCCGATATTTTGAACATATTAGAGTCTAGCACTTGACAGTAAACTTAATTTAATTATATTAGTTATTAGCGAAGATTTTGTTGCGGTTTCAACTGATACGAAAGTCAGAATAATTGCCAGTGACAGCAGACATGCAATTAATGCATTAACTTGAGACCAGCAGACAGGCAATGTAATTTTCATTGAGGTTATTTTAAGGTTATGTTTTTGACTAGTTTATTAACGCCTTCTAGATCAGGTCCCCAACTACGCCATGAAGTAACCCGCGAAAGAATTTGAACTGACTTCCCACATTCCAAAGAATTTGTGAAACTAAATTACTATTCAACGTATTTTATAATTATACTGCAGGATGAATTTAATAAATTGGGGATTGAAGACATTTTTTATCCTTTCTTTAAACGCTTCAACTATTCTTATTTCTATTCGATACCGGTAACTTTTTTCTCCGGTGGAAGAGCTGTCTCACTTTTTAAAAATTTCTTATTTTCATTTGTGATCAAATAAAAATAAGTGATGGGCTCATAGTCGATATGGATAAGGTTAAAATGAGTGCTACTGTGCAGAAGGGTCACTATAGTCTAGTGGACCAGCAATTGGGAGGTCAGCGGTTCGATTCCCGGTGGTGAATGATATTTTTGTACAGTAGCATTCATCGATTTCCAAAAGCTTTTTTATGCTGTTATCAATATCTGCCATTGCGGAAGTCAGTATAAACTAATAGCACTTTGAGGAATTAGAAATTAATAACTTCTGTTTCTAAAAATATTATTTATTCTCAATTAAAAATGACTGCATCGTTGAATTTACTATAAAAACTTGATATTAACAACGCAGATTGTTATGGAACAAGAAATCCAGAAATAATATATACCTTTGTCTTATGCTAACTTCTTATAAAGACATTATTTTGGGCCACAGTTGAAGGAAATGAGACAAATAACAGCTCTCAGTTTGTAACATCAAAGGTGAATAGGTAACAGAGTCTAAATACTTTTAAAAATTGATTGCACTGAATTCTGTAGGCTAGACCTACACCAGCTTAATATAAATCTTCATTCAAATGTGATAATAATTTCATAATTCAAACATCTTATTATCACTTATCTTTACCTATTGGGTGATAAAGCATGTCACACGTGACAGAACGAGTTCAATGCAATAAAAACTGGTCAAGATACAGTATTTTCCAAATTAATGTATTTTTCAGTTTCATTTTTTAGAAGAATTTTATTGTTTCTTTATCTCATTAATTTGGTAAATTGGTTAATAATAGGCATCATTTAATATTTTGCAAATTGTTTTTGTAAATCAATCTACCATTTATAATAATTATATACATTGTATGAGATGCAATGAGTTGTATAAAATCATGGCCGACTCTAGAGTCGGCTATGATAAAATGCAATTTAAGGTAAATCTACCAATAATTATCGGCCGGCTTTTAGGATAAATTTAGCTTGATGTTCCATTATTTATATTTTAGACATATATCAGTGTTGCATAAATAAGTTTTTATATACTGTATCAATAGTTTTTTATTTGTATAGCAATATCATGTAACAATAAGTTAACGTAAAACCTTGTTTATCAAACTTTGACAACAAAATGGTTTGAAAAATTTTGGTTTTCGTCCTATTATTATACAAACAAAACGTTACTTTGTTTAAGTACACCCTAAAACCATT
Source organism: Conomelus anceps (assembly GCA_948455865.1). Lineage (NCBI taxonomy): Eukaryota > Metazoa > Arthropoda > Insecta > Hemiptera > Delphacidae > Conomelus > Conomelus anceps. The sequence goes on along the minus strand of OX418219.1, from coordinate 18,777,296 downwards.
TCAACTTTCAAATTTATTGGAAAAACATTTGATTTGCAGTAATTTTTGAGTTGGAGTAATTTTTATGGACTCAAAATAGCTATGGCTTTGGTTCAACCCCCCCCCCCCCTTCCATTCATCACTTTAAAACGGACTGTCACATCCCGTCGAGCTATAGCACAATCTTGAGACAATCCGATCAAAACTTTACTTACTTTATGGCATGTCCGATTCTGACAATATTTTTTAATTTTACTTGAAAGGGCAGAGGAAGAGTTTTTCTCTTCCTTAAAAATATGTAGTATATATGTAACCTATTATTATGTTTACCCTATTTAGTAGAGTAACGTGTACTCGGAAAATAGCTCCTACTCAGAAACTGTAAAGTATTGAAATCTAAAGTTAAAAAAAGTAAAATTGTTGGTTTCAAATTGTAGGCAAGAACCAACTCCTACAAAATCATTGATGATTGGAATATCAATATTGTATCTGTCGAATCACTATTCAAAGAATAATCACAAGTACGGTATATTATGTTGTCAAATCTGGACGAATTTTGAACCACTGTAAAGAAGAACCATCAAACGATAAAGCATAAGAAACTGCATGCACCTATATTATGAAAAATAAATTCCTATTATTATGCCATTATTAATTACTCAAATAGAATGGATCTCCAATAATTATTACTCATTCGACTGGAAGTCTACTCTACATTCCTTATCTTGATAGATAATGAACTTTCACAGTAGATAGCCAATAACTCTATATTTTAGACACATAATGATCTACGGTAAATTAAATAAAATTAATTATGTACATTCTTTATATAATATCACAATGACCTAAAATTATGTAGAATGAAATATTTATAAGAACAAATAGGTCTGAGTTATGGTCTAGAAAAGTGATTCTCAACCAGTGTGCCGCGAAATTTTCGAGACAATGTGACAATGAAAGTAAACAACAATTAAAAATAAAATAATTAAATGTAAATTTCAAAAATGGACAAGGAAATATTTATTTTCCAGTCATATACAAGGATGCATATTAGTACTTAATGAGAAATTTGAGCTTGTCGTTTTTAGAGCATAAAGGCACAATGAAAGTGAACAACAATTAAAAATAAAATAATTAAATATAAATTTCAAAAAAGGTCAAGGAAATATTTATTTTCCAATCATATACAAGGATGCACATTAGTACCTAATGAGAAATTTGAGCTTGTCGTTTTTTTACATAATACTTAAATTCTTGCTGGAATTGATGACAAACACACACGCATTTCTTGATTAACTGTGTTGCCAACGCGCCTGCCAGTGTGCCGCGAGTACGGTCAACAAAGGAGACTGTGCCGTGACCAAAAAAAGGTTGAGAACCACTGGTCTAGAATGTTTAAAGTGGCCACTAGCAGCAATAATGGTCACAGCAAAAGAATTACCGGTAACAATAAATAATATAGGTATCTATCTATAACAATAAACATTTCTGTGATGTTTCCATGACGAAATACTTGATGAACAATCTAATATTAAAACTGACACTGTATTTAACTTTTATATATTGTTTTACTCACATATATTGGAGATGCTTAAGGGATGCATTTCGCTTCTGAAATGAGACTGAAGAAGCTTCTTTTCAGAAGTGAAATGCATCCCTCAAGCATCTCCAATATAAGTGAGTAAAGCAATATATAAAAGTGAAATACAGTGTCAGTTTTAATATTAGAATGAACATTTCATTTGAAGATGATTTAATTGCAAATATTGAATGTATGGTATTTTACTTTTCAAACAGGTAAAGAATTCATATTGGTTGATACAGTTGTAGAGGAAACAACAGGACAAAGATACTATATACACTGCTGTAATAGATATTTTTTTAGTAGTGAATATTTTACATTGAACAATTAAATCAAAATTGTATTCTTTACAATATTTTCGCAAGCCATCTGAGTGGGTGGAGATGAAACATCTTCTTCAAACACCCTGGTTCGATCATATTTTCCATAATCTCTCTAGGACTAATAATTGGTTGATTCTCAATTTGCGTATCCACTACATATTTCGACGCGCATAAGTTCTGCGAAGAAAAGGGAGTGCTAAAAACATTTTATATGACCAATAAGCATTGAATCACACTTTGAACCATATTATTATGATACATGGAAAAGGCAGGTACCGGTATCACTTTTTTTCAAGAATTTACCATGTATGAAAAACTATCATCTTAATGTATAAAATGCTTTACTCATTTTATGAACAAATTTTTAGAGGAAGCAGAATAATGAAACAACTTGGATAAATATTCCACTTTAATTTGTATGTAAAAAGAACGAAAACGTTTTAAACATGTCAATAACCACCCATCTTATGAAAACATATGTTTTCGAAGATGCGGATTAACCATTCTACGTAAATGATGATGATGATGATGATGAAACCGTGGTTCCAACACATGTTCTAATATATCTTCAGGACTAATTGGTTGAATTTCCACTCGTCGTAGATCATGATCTATTACAGATCTGGAAGCACATGAATCCTGTGAAGAAAACGGAATGCTGACAATTATTTCGTTACATCAACTAAATATTTGTAAATAATTTCATACATAACAATTTGAATCATTTTAATTGATAGCACTTTCAGGGATTCAAAATTAATAAATTATGAAAAATTTCAGCAATATTTACAAATTCAGCACACTGCTGTGCCTAGTAAAAATATTGAACAAAAATTTCAACTCTTTCAAAAGTTCTCATTCTCATGTTTATCAGGGTACACAAATAAGCTTCATTTAGGATAAAAATCCCTATTTTTGAAAAAAATACGACTATAGATCTGTATGGCTTTTTCCAGCTTTACTAGATGATCCCAAGAGACGTTCTTATGATTTACTCTTATGTATTGTACTCTACAATGGAAACCAAAGACAGTGTGAACAACTCCTAACACAATTCAACAAAACCCATAAAAACTTACAATTCACAGCAGAATATGAAACAGACTACACCTTAAACTTCTTAGACCTAACTATCAAAAAGCTAAATAACATGCACAATTTCAAAATCTACAGAAAACCAACTCTCACAGACACACTCATTCACAACTCATCCAACCATCCAAATCAACACAAACTTGCTGCTTTCAACTCCATGGACTCCTAAATGTTCCACTATCACAAGCTGACCACCAAGAAGAAATCAATACAATCAAATATTTAGCACAACAAAACGGATACAACACCAATCTAGTAGACAAAATCCTGAATAAAATGAAAAGTAAAAATCCAAAACCTGCAAACCAAAACAGATTTATCACACTCAAATATTTCAACAAGAAATCACACAAAATAGCTTACATCTTTCAAAAATCCGGATTTAACACAGCATTCAGAACAACAAACAACCTAAATCATCAGATTCAACAAGAACCAGCTCACCTAACAAACAGCACAATTCACAAATTCAACAAACCAGGAATATATAAGCTCAAATGCAACACATGCCCCAAGTACTACATAGGACAAACAGGCAGATCATTCAACACAAGATACAAAGAACACATCAAAGCACTACATTCCAACACTGACTCAACATTTGCAGATCACTTAATCAACACTGGTCACTCACACAATAAAATCCAAACAGACTTAGAAATTCTACACACATTCCAAAAAAGCCACAAACTAAATACACTGGAGCAATATGAAATATTCAAACACCATAAACAAGATAGAACCAACATACTCAATGACCAAAATCAAACGCAATTTTTAACTACATAATGGCTGCTCATCCTAACCTAAACAAAGCATGACCCCTGGCGGCAGGCTGACGAAGCTTCTGCTCAGAAGTGAAATGCATTTCTCAAGCATCTCCAATATATGTGAGTAAAACATTATTTAAAAGTGAAATACAGTGTCAGTTTTAATATTAGATTGCTTATGATTTAGATGAGAAGTGCATTTTCCTGCAGCTATGGTAAATGCCAATGAGTGGAATTTTTCATATAAAATGTATCACTACAGACAAGAAACAACGCCCGGACTATGAATGACTGCAAAACATTCAATTTGAAATGAAAAAGAAACTCTTCTTAGAATTGGTGACAGTGGTATAATGAATAATACAGAAGCTGACACAACCACTAAAGTTATTTGTATAACTAGTGCTCAAAGTAACTCTTTGCTGCACGAGAGAAATGCATTACACGCGAGCTGACGGCGAGTGTGGAATAGTTTCTCGAGTGCAGCAAAGATACTTTCAGCACGAATTACACATTAAATTTTTCCTACAGTTGGCACACCTGGAGTGCGACCAAGTAGAATGATGCAGGAATCAGCTGTTTTGTGTACTATAATGCGTCCATATATAAATAACTGCTTTGTTAGGCAACTGTAGGAAAAGTTATTAACACACGAGATACTATAGTTTCGACAATCATGTCATTACCAATCTTCATCAAACCTAGTCGAAACTGTAGTATCTCATGAGTTAATTATTTCAGTGGCAGTGATAACATCTTTTATTCAGAATACACTCGTAGAAGAAAACTCCAGAAAAAGATTCATTTAGAATGGGATACCATTTATTTATATGCTGTTTGATACAGGTCGTTGAACCTCGCTATAAAAATGGGCAAGACAACTATCTTGCTGGATAATGAAGTAGCTGAGGCATGAGCCACTCTATAATTGTGACAATTATTGCAACATATCCAGGTGAATCAGGCTTTCCTTGGATGCACTATCACATGAGATAGCTCAAAAAACGTTTAAATTTCTCTACTGTTAACGGTTAGCGGGCAAACGGTTCAACTAACTGCCCAGTATAGTCTATGCGAAAAATTTTTTTAATAAGTGCCCTTTCGTATTGCACTTAATTCATTCTAATTGGTGAAATAAATACTTTTTTACAGTCCCCAAAACCATTGTAAAACGCCAACGCCATTATGAAATGGCATTATATTATTTATCATTACATCAAAACGTAGATTATAAATACTATCGTTAACTACTGGGAACTATAATATATAATGATGTACCACACTTTAAATTGAAAACTAATAATTATTAAAATTTGAACGTACCAGTAGAGTGCAAACAATGAGTGAAATGAAAATGACGGTCCGTATTTCCATGTTTCTTGTGACTAGATGTTATTGCAAAGAATTGAAAATACATTAGCAACATTCAGTTTTATATGAGCTTATGATTTTTATGCCTTAAATAGTAAACAACAGATGCTGGGAATCTATTGTAAACGATGTAGGAAGATTTGTCTCTAATATTTCTATTATCTTTCCTATTATTCTCATTAATAATGGATATCTGTTTGTATTTTCAACAAAACAATTTGTAAAGCAATTCTTCTATTTCTAACTACATGTGCCTACTAAAAATGATAAATTATTGTTTCCCAATTAAATCTTTACTACTGGCTTAAATTGTCCCTAGTAAATAAAACAAGAAACAGTTTCTTATCTTTAATATTGCAACATTATTCACAATAAATAAATAGGACTAGATATCTGAAGATCAATGTCCCTATTGACTTAGACTCAGAAGTAGCCTACTCCCCTTTTGGATCAGTTTCTTGAATAGAAAACTATCATAATTTTATCGGTTGTCCGAAATGATCAATTTATTATTTCGTGAAATTTGGCCGCGGAACGTTCAATTTATTAAAAAATATATAATTATGATCCTACAAGTTTATTTGAACTCCTGCTTACGTTTTATAGTTGAAATTTAAAATTTTACTATTAAATCTATTACTAGACACTGGTACAGATCTCAGAACTGTAATTAGAACATTTATTATTCAGTTGAAATTTAAGAGCACTTGTAATTAGCGATGTGGGGCAGGTAAATACCTACCGGTAGTGGGTGGGTAATTATAAATTGGGTATTTACCCCAGGTCCGGGTAATTACCCAAAAACTGGGTATTTATATTTTTTATTCAATTTAGAGAAGATTGAGATGTCTTTTTGCAATTGCTGTCCTGTAAGGATAGTAAAATGATGATTAAATGACTGCATGTAACAATTTTTCATATGGTCCCCACTTGCATTTTACTTCTGAGCATGATCGACATAAATACCCAGGTCCTGGGTATGAATGATTTTCTTCATTTTTTGTAAGGATTTTATTGAAAATGACAAAACGAGTTTATAAAAGTAATAATTATTATTTAGAGAGAAAAATTTGACCAAAGATGTGTAAATTAAGGAAATAATAATAACTCCATCTGTAGAATGGAAAGATTCAATAATAATTTTAAAAGGATTTTTATTAAATATCTTTTGTTTAGTACTAAAATAAAACATACTTTTATAAACTGCATGACACAAAACTTTAAAATTAGATCAAAAGACAGAAGGAATTTTTCAAAATAGGTTTATTCAGATTGGAGCTAAGAGGCACTGAATACCTGCATACTTATCTACATTGAAAGTTTTATTATTTTTAATATTAATGTAGACTATCCCAATATATCATACAATGATAATAACATATTCAGGGGTAAACGTCAATTAATTAATCTTACTTCATTTCATAAATACCCGGGTATTTACCCAGATAAATACCCAGGATATTTACCACGAGTTTTAAATACCCAGATATTTTACATCACTACTTGTAATGATAAAATATTTAAATGATGTATAGGTAGGCTGACCATATCTCTGGGATTAGCCCGGTAATTCCGGGATTCATGTGTCTCTCTGGGAAAAAATCCGGGATTGATTTATCTCCGGGATTTTTAGGAGAGATGGTGAAGCAGGAAAAACTTTTCTCTATTTAAAAAAAATGTCTATATTGTAATGTTTTTTCATAAAGTTAAAATGAGCTGAAATGGCCTGACTTTCAGAAGCGACTGTACAAAAATGTAAACAAGCAATGTAAACAATCTTTAGCGATGAGCAAACAATGTGTCATACATACTGGAGTCTGACGGCTGGAATTCAATCTCAATTTAATTGGTGTTTTAGCTTTTTTGCTTGGTTTTGCAATGGGTCCAAAAAGAAAATATACGTGTACGTTTACGTTTACTGAAAAACTTCAACTTGAGCTTCAGTTTCTTAAATGCTGTGAAAACAAGCGTGTTCACTGTTCAAATTGTATTTCGGAGTTTTCGATAGAACACCTTTGATGAGCAAACATTGACCTGCAATACCATCAGTAAATTGAAGCTTAAATGGGTATCTTTGCCTGAAGAAAGGAAGCTCAAGAAAGTGGAAAAATGGCAAGAAGTATGTGGTACTATGTCTAAATGAAATAGTATTGAGTACAAAAATATTCTCAAGCCAGTGGAATTTGGGATGTGCTTACCAGGTACATCAACGCCTGTAGAGCGGGTGTTTTCAGTTATGGGAAACGTTTGGTCAGTTGAAAGGGGAAGGTTGTCCTTGAAAGTTGTAAGAGAGCTGCTCAATATAAAAATTAATGAAAAACTGTCATTTGTTGACTTTTCTGAAAAAATCAAATGGGACAGTGTTTTTCTCTGAAAAATATTTTTATTAAATTATTTTTTACAGTATTGGCCTATAATATTTTTTTACAGTAAAATTTCACAACCTTTTCCCTTTCTTGTTCTTGATTTTTTCAGCTCAATAAAAAAAATTATTTTATTTCTAATTTATTCTAATAAGTCTCATTCTGATAGGATTGATATACTTAGTATTACAATAATTATTTTTGTATTTAGACCATAGAAAATAAATTGATAAAAACTTAAAAAACACTTTCAAGTGGAAATTATGACTCACGTAGATGATCGATCCTCTTGACAACAGAGTGAAACGGCCATCACGCCATAACGAGAGTCATAATTTCCACTTAGTTTCTATTATATTAGTGGAAACAAGATGGATCTTCAACATCAAAATAAATTGATTTTGTTTCAAAAGACAGATGATATTATTATTATTTAATACAAACAAGCACTTAATATTGGTAAATATATTCTTGTAGAAAAGAAATGCATCCAAAACAAATTCAAAACAAGCTTGTTCAATGTATTTCATACTCCTTTTTTACTCGGAAAAATACCGGGATTGGGGTTGGAAAAATATGGTAAGCCTATATATAGGTGAACTAAACGTTTAATAATAATATCAGCTCTTACATATAACACCATCCAGATATCCACTTCACACAGTAGTAAGATGAATCTCTTCCCTTCACAAAGAAGGGTAAATATTGACATTTAATAATATTGCACAGAAAAATTCTTAGGCCCGTATTTATGAACGTGACTTATCAAAGATCGACTTAAGACGGATCGGATAAGTCAGACTTAGCAGCAATAAGGCTTACTTACACTAACAGGTTCAAGCCAGCGAGCAGCTGGAAACCTAAAAGCCAACCCAGCTCCCACAACAAAGATCTGACTCCTGATAAATAATCTAACATTAATAATTTACATTAAACAACTCTAATTTACACTAATATGAGAATTTACACTACGTAAATGTTGCAGGGACAACTGGGTCAGCTTATAACCTCACTTTTCAGCTAGTAAACTCACCTAGTATAAGTAAAGCTTAGAATAAAGTTCGTATTCATGAACCTTTCTTAAACATCTTCTTAACTTAAAAGCCAAGACATGCTTATAATTGGAGTCTCAAATCCATTCTTAGCCAAGCTAGGTACAGAGCTGTCTTGAAGCCGGTCTTAGATTGTTTGTGTTGCATCATATTTTGATTTCATTTTTTAGTATAGCATCGGCTCATAATAATTAAATAAAATCATCATATTCCATTTTTTCACCATTGCAATGTAATTCACTGTATATTTGACTTTTTGAAATTATTTCTACTTATTTTATAGTTCTAACCTTACATTTTTTTGGCACTAGGATAGGATTCTCTTTCTAAAAAAGAATGGATGAAGTTCGTTGACCTGCTGGCAGATAGCGTTCAATACAATGCTCATTATTCAAATTCGGGAAACAGAAAATAATGATTTGAAAAATGTTGGCATGGTAATTATTATGTAACAGTAACTGTAAATTTACATGCAGTGCAGTATCTTTATCTTTTCATGCATGTTATTTTATGTTTATTAGTGCCTGATAATACGACACAATTTTAGGTTAGCTTGTGACCACGTTCAATGTAATAGAGTCTCTCCAACTTGGTCTTGGATAACTCCTGCTTAGATCAACGTAAGTCACGTTCATAAATACGGGCCTATTAGTGTTATTTATACTAGAACAGATTTCCAACTCAAGAAACTAAAGAAGTCTAGACCAATAGTTAATTCCATATCCTTCTTAAGATGTCTACTTATATTTCTGTAATATGGGTATTTTTTCAAGTAGGTTTTAGCTTTTGTCAAACAAAATCTAGTAATTCGATATCTTGGGGTGCTTGCACAGTGGAGCATCCAATACGCGAAGATAATGAATAATCCTGCTGTGGATAGGTGGTATTGACGCTGCTGCAATCCGTACTATGTGATTCTGCGATGGTAATTATAGAGAATTAAATGTTCCACTGTGCAAACACCCTTGGCTCGTATTGAAGGTATATCGTTCATGTTTAGATCCAGATTCAATAGTTCAATAAAGCCAGCCTACGATTCAAAGAGTACGTGTTATTGAGACAAGATTTCACAGAGACAAGTTGTGCTTTTAAACGATAGAAGCAAGTAGTTCTAAAAGTGGCAGTGTCACAGAAGCAAGTTCTCATAGAAACAAGGTGACAGTTTTAAAATTATTTATGCAGTTTCATTGGGACAAGTTCTCATAGGAGCAAGTTCGCGTGGCCTACAGTCTAGTCAAGTTGCCTGCAGTCTAGTCACTTAAGAAGGTAAGCTACTCTGACGAGACGTTTACATAGATTCATTAGATTTAGTCTAGAGTATTTAAAATTCACTCTAGACTAAATTACAGTCTACATGTATTTACATTATAGAGACTCAACTGAACAAAAAATTCCATATTTCAACCTTTGGCTAAAAAGAAGTCTAAAAATTCGAAATAAGTCTATTCTGGGCGAATTTTTGGTATATTAAAAAAAAACTTTCTTAGCACACGTCCAAGGCGTCAACTGACCATTTTTACCAGATTTAAACTTTTTTGGCCATGTGGTTTTCAAAAAACGGTGATGGATAAAGTCAGTGGTAGGCTATTTGGCTTTTACGTATATATTTTATTTTATATTAGATACATATTAACATTATTTTTTGGTCTAATATATATGATTAAAACACAGCAGACATTCAATTTACTAAAAAAATGGAATGCCTACATGTTCAGATCTAGGCAACACGCCACGCGAACTTGCTCCTCCTATGTGAACTTGTCCCAATGAAACTGCATATAATTTTAAAACTCACCTTGTCTCTATGAGAACATGCTTCTGTGACACTGCCACTTTTAGAACTACTTGCTTCTACGAAACCTTGTCCCTATGACACTACTATCGTTTAAAAGCACAACTTGTCTCTGTGAAACATCCCCGATTAAAATGTCGTTTTCATAAGCCTAGCGTCAATTTCGTAGAATGTTGAAAGAAGTCCCGGTTTTTTAGTTCCTTTCGACCGCGGCTAGAATTTCGTCACAATTTAGGTGGATGTGAATAGTGAGCTGAGAAACTGATTGTATGTACGCCCTAAACTAGAATTTTTCAGATGACTCGAATTGAACTATATGAGAAGTGTTTGAGTACTTCCAAACGATTAATAAAAGCGAAAGTTACCAGATTTGACGACAAAATCAGAGGTAATCAAATGCCACAAGTAGACACCAAGTATTATTGTTACAATGAATTTCCAAGAACCGAAAAAGTAACAATACATATACAATACCCATATAAACTTGTGGTCTGTTTTCTAACTCGACTAGTTTTGCTGTTGCGTGTAAAAGTATCTGTTTTATGAATAATGTAGAATGTAATGAAAACTGAAAAGCACTTTTAAGAGGAAGTTATAACTCACGTTATGTCGTGACGGCCGTTTCACTCTGATGTTAAGAGCATCGTCAGACGACCCACAGTACACTGACTCAAGGCATGAGTTTAAAAACTGCCTTGAGTCAGTGCACTGTGGGTCGTCTGACGATGCTCTTAACATCAGAGTGAAACGACCATCACGCCATAACGTGAGTCATAATTTCCACTTAAAAGTGTTTTTAAAGTTTTTATTATATATTAGTGGAAACAAGATGGATCTTCAACATCATAATGCAGAATGGTATACTCGGAAAAGGATTAAAGTAGAATAACGAGTTGTCACAAAAACCTTTTTATTTCAAAGAAAATGATCATCACGTAACATCGTTAAGACCAAGCTTCAATCCATTCTTTTTCACCTGAAAAGTATTGAAATTGTGAATTAATACAGGTAGTAATTATAGAACAAAGAATTGAAACTATAAATAGATTATAAATAATCATGAAATAGTGAATTTTTTAAACGTTTGATGTAAATAGATTTTTTTAAAGAATAACAATAGTCTATCATGTCTTATTCAACTTGATAATTGTTTTATACGTTTATTTTTATTAGTAATTAGGGGCAACGAGAGTGCAGCCAGTTTGGCAATGTAACAAGTTATAGCCTATATCTGATAAATTGAATATTAGCAATGGCGAGCTGTCTAAAGAAAATTATATGAGGCAAAGTCATAATAGAGTTTCAAGTAAAATTGTAAAAAGTGAACATAATTACTAACAATATAATCAAATGATTATATTGATTATAATTAATGATTATATTGAGTAAATAGATTTTTTTAAAGAATAACAATAGTCTATCATGTCTTATTCAACTTGATAATTTTTTTATACGTTTATTTTTATTAGTAATTAGGGGCAACGAGAGTGCAGCCAGTTTGACAATGTAACAAGTTATATATCTGATAAATTGAATATTAGCAATGGCGAGCTGTCTAAAGAAAATTATATGAGGCAAAGTCATAATAGAGTTTTAAGTAAAATTGTAAAAAGTGAACATAATTACTAACAATATAATCAAATGTTTATATTGATTATTATTAATGATTATAATCAAATGATTATATTGAGTATCATAATACTTCAGAAATTGAGGAAACTGCCTTGTACCATCCAAACCCGTGTTTAATAATTGATAGCATAGATAAAATAATTGAAAACCACTCAACAGTAGCCACTGCTCGCAAATAGAGACCTTAAAAACCTTAAATTTGTAAAGGACTCATCAATTGTATCAGCAAAACATACTTAATGCATAAAAAGTTAAAAATATTCGACGTTTTAAATCAGAGTATAGATCGTACAGGAATACATTATTTTAATAAACCAATACAACAGAGTATACAAGGACCCGACGAACTTACATAAAATGTTAACTATTATCAGTTGTTCTGATAAGCATATGCACTATTCAACTTCTTCTATTTCTATAAACATAATATGCTTCCCAAATCACAAAAATGCACATCGGCAATTCTTGAAAAAGAGGGTTGTTTCTTCTTCTTGCTCAACAGATCTCATAATATTTTTATATTCTTCCACAATATTTTCTCTTTGTTTTTTTCTTCAATTCGACGATTTAAGAAAATATTTCAACACAATCAAAACTGAAAACGTCAACGCTTGCACTGTAAAAATTAAGTGGATGATTGGCCTAAGCAGCATTTGTCGTAATATTCTTAATTTTTTTGTATTCGAAATGAACCAGCTATCTAATGTTTTGATCAACAGCCAAAACTAACCTAGAGCCTATATTGTCCAGTCATTTTGTACATTCCGCTTGCAAAACTTATTGTAGTTCTGATTTTTTGTCATGTTGTTTGGACACATGAGTAGTCTGGAACTAATTTTGTACCGTCAGAAACGACCCTGTGCTACCCCCACAATTTCCTCGAAATTTTGGCACTTTTTTGGTTTCTGCTAAATATTTCCAAAACTGTAAATAGGACGAATTAGCATGTCGTTTACTAATTCAAATTTGACAAAAATCCCTATAATTTGACACCAGAACGGTTTCAAAATGATAGGAATTGACTAAGATACAGTATTTAAAAAAATAATTTTCTAAATGTTTCAAACTGAATATAAAATCTAATTCACAGTAAATTTGTTTTCAAATTTATAAACTTTCAAACTATCAACATGAATCTAACCTTAATTTTATTTTATTTTCTGTTCGATATGCAACTATATAAAAAAATAGTTGTTTCAAATAAAGGGTTTAAAAAAGGGCTACAAAGGACTAGGTCCCAACATTGAACATCCTAGATAATGGAATGGCAGTTCATCTGTACTATTTTGACTATAGAAATAAAGTTGATATGCAATCTTTCTTACCTCTTCATACAAGCCACTCAAATCAATTTCGTTTTTGTCTGGGAATGCTTGAATAGAAATGGCTTCAAGTTCTTTATTGTGCCATATGTGTGGTTTTTCACTAACTTTTGTTTGTTTTGGAGCAGGAATTGCTGGTTTGAATGCCATTTCCAAAGGATTGTAATCGTTAAATATTTCTTTGCTTGACCTGCGAATAAAATAAAATGGAATAGCAGTGTTTAGTACGGAAAAAATGTATGCAGGAGTGAGATTTTTAAATTTCAAAAGCTTAACATACTGGCAATTAACGTCAAACGCAATATTAACTCGATATGCATTATTTCTTATCGAATCTAGCCCAAGAGCCTCATCTCAGTCGCTGCAAATATTTGTGAATTTTCAATTGAAATGCAAAAAGTCTTGACAAATCCTTTGGTTGTCATTATTTTAAGAATAGATGGTTGAATAATAATATAATATAAAATTACTTTATTTACGTAAATTTACAAAATTCCATTGTGACTGATTAAAAAGCATATTATTAACAACACAATAGATTGTACAAGAGAAAAAGCTTGGATATTAACAATGAGATTTGGGAAAGTGATAGCCGAGTGCCGTAGCAGGTATCTGTTCAATCAGAGATAAGCTACGAAACTCCTGGGCGCTCTTTGTAAGGGTGACCGATTGGATTGGCCAGCAAAAAAGACACTGTTCTCTGCTGTAAAACCACTTCCCGGTGGTTCGGAACCCACCTAAAACTGTAGGTCCAGCTCACCAATAACAATCATCCAACTCATTACCTACGCACAGGTCTCAGACCTATGTGGGCTTCATCCTTCGAAAAAAAGAAGATTTTATGTGAAGCATATTTACGTAATAAGGGCGAAGTCTGGAAAAAAGTGTGTCCATTCAAACTTAACCTTAAAGAATAAGAGAAAAATATCTGAAATTTTAAGTTTATCATATATTAAAAAACACCACAGGGACTTCAGTGGTCTCAAAGCTTCAAATAAATGGCTGACATTGTCTCAATTTCATTGACTGTCACGGATCAGCAAATAGGAGTCATTCATTTGAAGCGTCCAATTGATTAAAAGTAATGTGATATTTCAAACTTCATACCAGACTAAAGCTGACATTGAAGATACTTGATCATTCCTATTACAATTTACTCATTTATATTCAAAATACAAATACAAAAATGCAAATCAGGAGACAAATAGCTTTTCTATGAAAAAGTTTGAAGTTGGAAGGAGATAATTATAGACATAGTTAAATATGATAAAATCGAAAATAAGCCAAAAGAATAATACTAATCGATGCACGATGTACAATTAACATCACGCTAAGGCAGTCATAGTAAAATGAAGAAGCTAGAAACAACATGCTTTTGCATGAAAGTAAAGCTATTAAAAATTAATTTAGAACTAAAAAATTAAACCAAAGCAAAATTAATAATAGGCTAGTTTAGTACAGAGGTGGAATCCAGAATTTGTTAGAGAAATACCACCTCGATTAGATTCTATAAGATCCGGAATTTTCTAGAGAAATGCCACCTGAATTATATTGTATGAGATCTATGAGAACGAAAGGCATTTCCAGATTGCAGTAACCATTTAAAAGCTAAATCAGCCATCTATAATCAAAATTTGATATTTTCAATAATCAATCGTAGCCAAACAAAACAAATACCCTTTTGGAAGTCTTAAAAATAAGATAAACAATGTTTTACAGTACTTACAATTTACCAATCTCTGGAGCAAGTGTACCCTCACCAGTTATAGGCAAGTTTTTCATCAGATGGTCGGATATTTTGCAAACAACAGGGTGATAGTGTCTCTAAAAACAAATAATAAATAGGTTCTTTTTCGAGAGTTAGAAGCAATATATCCTACTTTTTCAATCCTTCCAAATTACTAATTAAATGATCCAAAAAATAAATACATAGAGAAAAAACTATTCTACAATAATTTATTCAAAGAATCTTGAAAAATGAATAAATAATTAATTAGTTTGGAATTTTAAATTTAAATAGTTTGACAATTGACAGCCCAAATTAATATTTTTCATGGCGATGAAGCAAGTTTAATTTTAGTTAGAAGCAAGATACATTAGTATCAGTTAAAAAAAAATAATTGAAGAAAGGTTACTACAACGTGCTGCACTTTGCTAACCAGTTGAACAGTAGCCAATTAGAATCACAGATTCTTTTTGCAGAAGTAACAAATTAATTAAAATTTACATTTTGATGCGGGTGAACTTTGAGAAGAGTCAGCCGATGAGAGAAAGAACAGCTTCTCGAAAGTGCATTCGCATCAAGCTTACATCATACTTATACGGCAGTAACAACAATTGATGTGGAAAGATACTAAGATCATGGTAGTAGCTAATAATTAAATTATTATGACTCTAATACAATCAACACAATAAATACAATACTCAGGCAATTGCCCAAAACTGCTTTCTTCATAAAATTTCAACTAAAGTACTCCAAATCTTAGATTAGGTCGTTTTTATAATAATAATGTAATAATACACATTTTCCTTGTAATAATAATAATAACATATTAACATGAAAAAAAATATATATATATATTGTAATCCCTAAACATAGGAATCCCTAATTCCTTGAAATATTCAAAAAATTGTTTGTAATTTTGTTTTTGAAAATAATGTAATAAATGTAATGCTGTATTTTTGTAAAATGTTATAATTTTTTGTAGCACTGTTCATTAAGTACTGCTCATGTTCATTAGAACTGCTCAACTCTAGCTGACGGCGAAAGCCAAGCTTAGGATGTTTATAAGTAATATAATGATTGCATTGCTAACATGAAATTGAACATAAAACATTTTTACTACTATTACTTCTACACATTTTCCTTGAATAATAATATTCCAATAAATGTAGCTTACCCTCAAAGAAGTCAACTCAAAAAGACAAGAGCTACCAGCATTGCAGTGTTCAGGATCTTCAAGTTCTGGAAGAAAGATGCCTTGCCCAATAGAAGCATCTGATTCTAGCAATATGTCGACTGCCTTATTCAACTGAGAGGAATTAGGAAAATAATTTTAATGATTATTGGGGATAAAACATTTTCAGAAGACAATTTCAGATTAATTTAAAATGAGTTAAATTGAGATGTAATACAGTTATTGGTCTTGAACGAATCAAATAATCTATTCATAGATTGAATCAGAGATTGAATCAGCTCAGAAGTACTGCATACTGTTCTATTGGGTACCAGTAATATTGACGATACACCTTATTTTAGATTAATACCTATTACTTCTATCCATTTTTAAACATCACAATTTCATATTTCCACTTCTATTGAGAGATATAGCTGAGACTAAAATGAAAGCAATCTAAGAGCGACCTGAGGCGCACCTACTACATATAGATTATATAGAAATATACAAAAAAATTAAATAAGTATGGCTTTTATTGGTGGAGACCCTTACGGGTAGTTTCACCTCACCACTTGAGCCATGCTATTGGAAACATGGTGGACCTACATCACATTTTCTCAGGTTAAAGTGAATACTTTATTTCAAACATTTTAGTAAGTATATAATTTTTTATTATAATTCAATTTTAGTAGGATTTTTGCTTATTTTTTCTAATTTTAAGTTTTTTAATACAATATTTAAACTTTGAAACATGAGAAATTTCTAATATATTATGAAATATTTAGCAAATCAATATTCTTTCAATGTCTTTTAATGACTTCATTGTCTTCCCCTTTCTCAATCTTGTTCTCTTAAAATAGTTTTTGTACATTTAGTTTCTAGTTTTAGACTAAGAAATACCATGTAACTACACTATGAACTTCGTAAATTTATAATAGGAAACAGTTTTGCGCTGCCAAAGCCTGTTGTTTCTAAATCTGTTTGTATGTAAATAAATAAAAATATTACATAAAGATTGAAGTAACTAAAAATCTGATATTAAGAAAAGTTAATTAACTACTTAAGTAAAATCCTACACTCTTTATTGAGCGATGAATATTGAATGGGACCACCGCTCAGTGACGCTCTTTCATTAAAAAAAGTAATGAAATCGGTTAAATAGTGCTTAAGTAATTGATGAACAAACATAAAAAACAGGCCGAATTGAGAACCTCCTTGTTGAAAATCGGCTAAAAATACAGTAGTAAGTTCATTTCAAAAGCCATGTTTTTAAAGATAGTTAAAAATTAACGTTAACAAACCAAAGCGTATTTAAATATTAAGGGCCGGTTGCACAAAAGCCAATTAAATTTAATCTCCGTAGAATGACGTCATTCTATGGAGATTAAACTTAATGGAGGAAATTTAGTTGTACAAAGGACTATTAGAATCTACAACTCCGATCAGGCTAACGGCGTAAAATATATTTAACCGCCCGATCACCGAAGATTAAATCTCACTAATGCCCGTTAAGTTATATTTTATAGGTTATGTTTATTGCACCAGAATACGGAACTGCAATTCGGTCGTAGGTGTTAAAAACCTTTCAAAATGAATAAAATCGATTAAGAATATAATAATAAATTATTGAGATCGTTGAATAATGATTCAAATAATTCACAATGAAATGATTCAAATTTGTTTTCTGAACTTCAGAATCTGCTGTTGATCAAATTTACAGTGTTGCCAGATTATGCTCGTTCAGTTAATGAAAAACAAATAATGGACCTTTGTGAAACAGAAATAAAGCTGTTACACTTACGACAGTAAGTTAACTGACATTAAACTCCTTATTTAATTGACTTTCGTGCAACCGGCCGTTAATCTATCAAATTTAAAATTATTATCTTTTATTAAAACGCTATACTCATACCTGCACAACTTGTTTGATGAGAGTGAGACAAGCTAATGATCCGTTGTGCTGGAGTTGTAAAGCCAGAGCGCCCAATCGCTTTGAAAATGCAAGCAATCGTTGGCGAGTGATACGTTTTCTGCGTTTCAGTACAACAATTTCCAGAGCGTCCAATACAAGTTTGATGTTTTCAGGTGCATGAGCTACAATAGAAAATTGGAGGAACTTGAATGAAATGTTGGAAAACACTGGAATGTAAAGAACCTGAAGGTCCTTGATTAAAGCTAAATAATGTTTTTTGTATCACATTTATTATTTATTATTATTATTTATTATAAAAAACTATTCTCAAACTCAATCAAACTATTGCGTTAGTTGTTGTTCTAGTACTCGTTCTTTATAGTTCTTTATAATAAATGTGGGTAGGAGTATTTTCTTAAAATAAGTGATAGCCGAGTGCCGTAGCAGGTATCTGTCCAATCGGAGATAAGCTACGAAACTCTTGGGCCATCTTTGTAAGGGTGACCAATTGGATTGGCCAGCAAAAAATACTGGTTTTTTGCTGTAAAATCACTTCCCGGTGGTTCGGAACCCACCTAAAACTGTAGGTCGAACTCATCAATCACCATCATCCAATTCATTACCCACGTACAGGTCTCAGACCTATGTGGGCTTCATCCTCCGAAAAAAATCCAGATAATTTTACTAGTTCGTACTGTCAACTTAATGAAAATTTTTGAATTACGTGTTATCATTAAGTATTACTACTGAAGCATAGTCATAAAGTAAATATAAAATAAAAGCCAAATCTGGATGAAAAAATCTCACATATAAACATGGTAGCCTATTGAATTTCTATCAATGGTTGAGTTTATGGGAGCCTTACCGGTTACCGGTGCACCAGAAACTGAGTTTCTGGTGTACCGGTAAGGCTCCCATGAACTCATCCATTAAGAGAGGTTCAATGGGATTTATAATTTAGGCTACACTATAATTAAATATTTCTATGGAAAAAATTGAGAATAAAGATGTAATAATTGTAGAAAATGAAAATATTATTCATTAATGAAAATATTATTCATTAATGAAAATAAATTCAAGAGCAAACTGGTTATTCAGTTAAATTTTTCATTGTTTCGTTGTTTTCTTCACAAAATGGACAAATTTTAAATCTCTGAACAATTATCTTAAACGTTTTTAAGCAGCCAGTTGAGATTCACATCAACATTCTCACAAGCATGCCATATTTGATTCAAGTAAATTCTGTCAAATACAACAACTTCAGAGTTAACTACTGTACAAAAATAGAGTTTGAGAAGTATGAAAAGTGTCAAACAGTAGTAAAATGATTCAAATAATCCCTGGCATATTTTGTGCAATCATTCACCTCATTACCCACGCACAAGTGGGCATCATAAAACCCCTATTCAATTGTATGCATAATACTACCAAATGTATTTGAGGAAGAGTTAACTTAATCCACAGTGAACATGCTACTCAACATTTATTATTTAAAC
The DNA here is from genome assembly GCA_948455865.1 of Conomelus anceps. Classification (NCBI taxonomy): domain Eukaryota; kingdom Metazoa; phylum Arthropoda; class Insecta; order Hemiptera; family Delphacidae; genus Conomelus; species Conomelus anceps. The sequence continues at coordinate 18,757,710 of OX418219.1, read as the reverse complement.
AGAATTTATTAATTTCGAATTCCTTTAATTGCTATCAGTTTATACTGAAGACTTCCGCAATGGCGGATATTGACAACAGTATTTAATAGCTGATGGAAATCGATGAATGCTATTGTACAAAAATATCAGTCACCACCGGGAATCGAACCACGGACCTCCCAATTGCCGGTCGGGCGCCTTAACCACTAGACTATGGAGACCTTTCTGCACAGTAGCATTCATTTTTAACTTGGCCATATCGGCTCGTATCTCACAAGTTAGTTCGAAGTTACTGACAATTGAACAAACTGACAAATTTACTTAAACAGAATTTATTAATTTCGAATTCCTTTAATTGCTATCAGTTTATACTGAAGACTTCCGCAATGGCGGATATTGACAACAGTATTTAATAGCTGATGGAAATCGATGAATGCTATTGTACAAAAATATCAGTCACCACCGGGAATCGAACCACGGACCTCCCAATTACCGGTCGGGCGCCTTAACCACTAATTTATTATTTATATTAATATTATTTAATAATTGATTTATATGCAGAAACTTGCTACGCAGAACTGACTTTTTTGAGTCGCGGTGGGTGCGTTTCGAACTATGTAGTTCTTCCTCGGCGCTTGTCTGCCACCAAACGCCGAGGAAGAACTACATAGTTCGAAACGCGTCCGCCGCGACTCAAAAAAGTTAGTTCTGAGTAGCAAGTTTCTACACATGAATAGTTATACTGCACTTACTTGCATCAACAAGAAGCATATTTCTATAGAGATGAGTGTAGAAGTTGGTCGGATCAATAGCCAATGATTCTCCATAGCCGGAAAGAATAGTGAACACTGTCTGAATACAGAGCAAACGCTGACGTAATCCCAAATTTCCTTCATCCATCAAACGGCTGAGAACCGTCACCAAATCTTGGTAGAACTCCAAATTTATGAGATGTGCGAATCTGTAAAACAATGCATTCATAGAAACTAGTTAAAGTAAACGCAAATAGAACTGGCGGGTGATGGTGGCACCATCTGTTGGTGGTGTTGGTAAGTTCAAGCTCTCAATTGCATATGTTTATTCTAAATATTCGTTACTTGTCCGATTCAGCAAAGGCAATTGGTGCTACTCGTCCTTTATTCCTTATTTTTGATAAATTTTCTATTTACTATTTTTTATAATTTTTTTGCGGTTCATTTTTCATTTCTCATAGTTATGATGACATTTCAAATGGAAACAAAACACTAAGCAGAATAGTTCGAACGAACTTTTTTACTGCTTGAAATTTACCAATACCACCAACAGATGGTGCCGTCATCACCCGCCACTTCTATTTGCGTTTAGTATAGTAACTAGAATTTGCTAGCTAGCTCTCAATAACATATTCAAAACAGAAGTATTAAAGCACTCTTATTCAACATGATGAAAATATTAAATTCTTGGATTTCTTGTTCCATAACGATGTGTTGTTAATATTAACTTTTTATTGTAAATTTAACGACTTGCAGTCAATTTTCAATTGTGAATAATAATAATAATACTACTACTCACTCTTGGCAAAACGTTTTCGTGTCAACATGAGTTGAAAACGTTTGGCCAAAAGTGAGTACAATTATTATTTATTCTCAATTAAAAATTGACTGCAAGTCGTATTTACAATAAAAAGAAATTAAACAGTATATAAATAAAAATACTAACACTATACTGAAAGCATTTAAACTGTGAGTGCAATGTATGCAGTTTATAAGTTCAATCAACTAAGGCGGTGCTGTAAGTGTGCTAGCAAAATAGAGATTCCAATACTCGATGATAATCACCATTAAAATCAAGTACATGCTAAGGAATGGTGGTATTCACGCTGCTCTAATCTGTAATACACTATTCCACAGCATGTTCTGGACTTTGAGATAGTGATTATCATCGAGTATCGGATGCTCCTCAGCAACCTAAGGCTACGTGCATAGAAATATCAAGTTTCTATTTATTTGTCAAGTCTTTATTTGTTTAAAGTTCATTAAATTGTATGTTCAAAGAATATTTTATGTTATAATCAATACCAGCATTATTATTTTATAACTTCTACTCACTTTGCGATGCCTTCTAGCGTTGCACCAAGCAGTTTTGATGCCGGATCATTTTTCAATATACGAAAATAAACAGTGAATACAACTTTGATTACTTCTGTGAGAGTTTTATGTTTAGTTTGCTTATTTTCTTCCGCTTTTGTTTCTAGTAATTCCTTTTCTAATTGTTCCAATCTTTTGCTTGCCTAGAAAAGTGAAAATAATATTGCAATATATTTATTTATTGAGACAAAATTACAATGAATGTGAAGGAGCAACAGACTCAAGTCAAAACTGCTCTCTTCACGAATTTTGAATAAGTTGCATTGTCACATAACAAAATGATACTTAATTTATATAAGAATAAATAAAAATGTTTGCTATCATTCATGTTTGAAGCTATAGATACGAAAAATATGAATATAATATTACGTGGCAAGAAGAAAATTGAATTTCTCATTTACAGCAATAATATTGAGCGTTCTGATGGAAAGAGCGTATATTGCATTTCGAACCTTAACTTGGATCTATAATACTATAATATTTTATGAATCATCCTCTCTGAGTTTTCAGATGTTCTAGGATGTATATATATTGATTGACTGATTAACAAGTGGAAAAGGTGGGAAAATATGAGAGCAAACTTAGAACACAAGCGAGCAACTCTTCTAAGGGGAAGACTTCATGCTATTCATATCATTCTGTCTTTTTTGAACTATTTATACTATATTATCTCAACGACAACGATGTATTCCAGTAGCCAATTATACTAAGTGCCATCCTACACAACCCGCTTGCTGTCACCGGTGAAATTATGAGTAGACATATAGTATTAATCTGTGAAATTCATTGCATAATACGCACTAATATTTATTTTAAAAATTAATATTACAAAAAAAATCAACAAAATATATTTTTAACTGAATTATACATTATTTTATAATTCTTCAACATTATGCTACTTATGACCAACTACGTTGTTTATTGTTGCACTTCAAAGCGCAGTTCTGCGCGGCTCTGGTAGCGCAGTTGGTTGGAGCGTCTGTCTATCCAATCTGATAAGGCTCTGGCTGGCTTCGTTTCCTGCAGCCTTGGGTTCGAATCTCATCCCGCCATGGATGTTTCTCACCATTCACCTCATTACCCAAGCACAAGTCTCCAGATTCATGTGGGCATCATACGCAATAAAAAATACACTAATCCTTCAACCGTAGTAAAACTAGTCATGATTAAGTTTCAAGATACAATAGAATGGTGGTTATAATTACCTTTCTTTCTTTTTTTGACATACTCAGTAGCTTTTGCCTTCTAGTTTGAAACTTTTTCTCTCTCAACTCTGCCTCTTTTTCCTGATCTAGATTGACATCCTTGATTCTCAGTGCTAAGAAAACGGACACAACTTCTGAATGAACAGCATTCGTCCTAGACTTGACTAACAAGTTGATTTTACGCACAATCTGTAAAAAATATACAATTAGCTTCTGCATTAAGCAAATACAGAAATTGAGTTTTTGGAGAACATTCGTGGTACCATTGTACAAATTATTGTTATAGTATTGATAGCATACGTTGTCATAGTATGGATAGTAGGAAAATATTTAATTTATTTCTAATTATTGATGGAGGCAAGTTATTTACAAGTGATGAACTCACATGTCTCATTGATTACTTAACACATTTACAAACAGTATACATAAAGGGAAATCTATTTTATTAATTTATCAATATATTATTAGAGCAGTACATCAAAATTGGTTGCAACCATGAATTTAAAATCAACCTATGATTTAAGGGTTAATAAAACATTCTATGAAGACCAATATCAATATTTTTTCAACTATGAGATGATAAAACGATAATATTGTAATACTTCTTATTGAATATCGGTATGCTAAAACTAAAAAAAAAAATTGTCATAAATAGAGATCTAGCACACATTCCATCTTAATAATAATATGGCTTTTAACTATTCTTTCTTAATAAACTTCTAAAAAAGTCACTGTAAGGAGATTACAGTGACTTTATAGAGACAGTGCATCGAGCCGCCATATTATTATTGTCTACAATTCATATTTGATTGTGTATATCTATATAGGCTAGATATTAGATATCTATTATAAACTTATGTTTTCTACGTGAATGTATAGCTCCGACGTACGCGTGTAAACCTGTGTTCTCTCCAGCGTAGCCTAAATACAGTAGGATATCTTATTAATGGTCTATACTATTAACTAACTTATTTAGACACCAAATTGCGGGCTGGCCGAATTATCCAATCAGAAGCGAGACGTCCAATGGACGCACTGCCAATATAGAGTCAATACAGTGCATTTATAGAGACAGTGTGGCCATTGACTCCAGCCGCCATAATATTGTCTCCAATTTATAATTGATTGTATATTTATATAGGCTAGATAATAATACGCGTATTGCTTTTAATGGTGGGGAGACCCTTACGGGTAGTTCCACCTCGCCGTTTGTGCCATGTTACGGGGAACATGGTGAACCTACTATTTTAGGTGGGTTCCGAACCACCGGGTAAGTGATAATAAAACTTGTAACATCAAGTCATTGAAGCACGGTCACCCATCCAAGCGCAGTCTTGAGCGGTCGTGACTGAACATCACGACCACTTGAACACCACGCTCACCGCATGAACAATCACCACCCAGGCTAGATATTGGATATATATTATAAAAATATGTTTTCTACGTGACTGCAGGACTCCGACTACACATTACGCGTATAAACCTTTGAGTTCCCGCAAAGCGTAGCCTAGATATAATAGAATATCATATGGTCCATAATACAAACTGTTGAAGTTTTTTATTTAGATGAAATGATGATCACATGTTATGTATATCATATGTTGTTAAGTTGTTTCTCTGGTTTAGTTTATTGATTCTGTTTTTGTTGTGTGGTAACCATTGAATGGAAAATACATCAGTTAAGTTCTGTAATATGCTGTTTATTATTTCTAAAAGAATAATAGATTAATTATAAAGTGATAATACAAACTACATTGACTGTAATGGCCACACTGTCTCTATAAAGTTAAGGAGATAAACTGACACCGCTCTCGTGGAGAAAATTTGAACTACATTCATGATAATAAAAGGTAAGTGCCATAATACATTCAAATGTTAAAGTGGTGTTTTCTGTTGTATTTATTTTGAAAATAATTTCTTAGAAAAATTCTGAAAGTGAACTTAAATGTTTTGTAATTGGTTGCAGTAATACCTATCACAATACAGAAGGCAAAGATATTAAATTTTATTCTTTTTCCAGTCGACCCCACAAAAGAAGAGAAAAATGTATTTCTAATTTAGAAGGATCAAGCAAATTGTACTTTGGGTTCGGATCCCACCTGAAACTGTAGGTCCAATTCATTACCCACGCACAGGTCTCAGACCTGTGTGGGCTTCATCCTCAAAAAAGTAACAGTATCATTTGTGATACAATTGACTTGATAGCGAGATTTTTCTAAGCTAGACATTCTTAATACTGACACTTATGAACCTTTTAGAAAACCCTGGGACTAACCTCAAACGGATGTGAACACAATTAAATAATTACGTTTTCAAGTGAAGGTATAACTCTATTTGGGTACGGGTGGTTTAAAATGACCATTAAGACGATTTGAGGGGAATGCCTTCCATGACAAAATTTGAAAAACCCAATGTTAGAGACCGAATTTAAAATCTTCAATTTTGAGATTTTTTTGTTTTTGTTTCGGTAGGAGGTTTTGAGCTGAGTGGAATGGTATATACTAAATTCTTGATGAATTGACCATTTGGTGGTGCGGGTGGGGAAAATTGATTTTTAAAAAAACCGCAATTTGAGGATAATTTTTTTCGATTAAAGTGGAAGATAACTCTATAAGAAGGTTAACACTGATCTACTCTCTAAATATTAGTAAGAGGGGGGGGGGGGGGGAATTTAAAAAACTCGTATTGAGTTAATTCGGAAATTCTTCCTCTCATCAGGAAGAGCAAACACTCCGAAGACTTCCAATCGAAGCTTTTGTAAAAGTAATCCCTTTTGAAGCTAGGGGTAGAAATCTAAATTTAACTGGAATGAAAATAATTACTTACAAACAATGACAGTTCTCCTCTTTTATCATCTCTAAAAATCTGTGAAAGACATCTTGATACAATACTCCGAACTTCAGTTCTTGGGTTATTGAGATACAGTACAAGAAGCTGAGCTATGTTCTGGGAGTAATTGAAATAAGGATGTGAAACCAATAAATCACAGATTAGCTTCAGAGATAGCATTGCTAGGTCCACAGTTTGCTGAAAATAGAAAACACATAATTAACAAATATATTATCTTTAATAAAGAGTATATTATCTTTAATATAAATATGTTAGGTATATTATTACCATCATCATTATTATTATATAAAACACTTGTATAATAAACACACTTACAGCGCTGTGAAGTCTTGTATCACCTTTCTTCTTGTTTAGAACAGATATGAATTTTTCAATCTCGGTCAAAAAATCTCTATAATTTTTCAGAAGCATTTTCTCATAATTCTGAAGGGTGTATACTTCTTTTTTCACTGCAAAAAAGAAATTTATAGTTTGAATAAATTAACAGAATTTATTAATTTCGAATTCCTTCAAGTGTTATTAATGTTCCTATGCTATTATTATGTTTCTGTATATTTGCCAGTTTGTTAAATTGCCAGTCATTTCAAACTAACTTGTTGAATAAATTCTACGAAAAGAGACGTTTGGAAGCTCTGATAATAAATTTGAAACCTAGTCATCTCAAATAATATCATATATAATTTCTATGCTTGAACAGAAATTTTCTCTGGTTATTAATACTTTTCTGAATAGTTTTTTATTTCATATTTTAAAGCAGTTTTTAGCGATCTCAAGAATTATTTGGCCCAAAAAGTTGAAATTTGGTATACTTGTTGAGGTACGAACCTACACGAGGTAAGAACTTTCGAATTCCAAAATGTGGTCAGGTGTGCCCCCTTCGACACCAACGGTAGACCCCCCCCCCCCCCACCTGAGGGAATCTTCTCTGGGATGCCTAAAGTGGATAAAAAAATCCAGCTTTGTACCAATTTTTACACACCATGGCCTTTTTGTTTAATTTGCCTGGGCTAAAATTTAAAAGTAGTAATACATTCGATTCAATTGAAGAAGATGAAAGTAATTGAAAGTGATATAAATGGAAGACGTACTTCCTTAAAAACATGCAGCAAGCAATAAATGAGATAATTGCATTTCATTCGACATTAAATACGTGCATTACATTTTTTCTCTGAAGTATCTTGTTGCTTGATTTGATAGGATGGTAGGATATCTTTGAAGACTTCCGCCAAAGAGACAATGGCCAATTTTCTGACAGAAAATGCTAATTCTTGTCTGTACTCTTTTACTATCTCATTCAGTTTTTTCAAGTTGTAGACCTGTAATGAACACAGAAAACGTTAGGAAGGAATCCGAGAGCATCTATACATTAAAAAAATAATAATTAAAATAAAACTATTTAAATAGGAAACAATATAAATACATGGTAATCAACTTCTTCCTCATCTACTGCTGGGGACTGACAACATAACCCCTGGCGCCTGAAGGGGAGAGGTGAAGGAAGGTGTAATAGCGTAATAGCTCCACTATGCCTTGCACTAATTAGAGCACGAATCGGAGCCAGTGGTACTTGGGTTATATACATCACTGCTGTTATAGTGAGCCAGTTGAGTCGCTCTCAAATGTGCTGTATTCATCAATATTCACTGCGAATTCCTTTCAGGGGTCAAGTTGCCAGTCTCCAACAGTATAATGTAAAACATTTTTCTTGAATTGCGTAATTCACAAAATCAAATAAGCATATCATAAAGAGTAACAACGTTTCAAAGGGGATTTTACAAAACACATAGGAAAAACTCTGTTGCGACATCAGAGGTGTTAACTGGATTATTCAAAATAACTTACCATTGAAGTCTAATTCACACTGCTTTTACTAGTTTTGTTAGAATTCTATACAAGGTGATTTTCAAGTATGGAAACGGCTTTATATTGCGTAACTGAGACGTTCTTGGCAAAATAAATATGCATAGTTTTAAAAATCCTACTTTTTGCTGGTTTCGAAATTTTTGTCCGCCATATTGGATTCAACTTTTTTTAAATGGGATGGTAGTCATATGACATCTTTTCAGTGTGAAATTTCAAGAGAAAAACAATGGCGGAAACCGTTTCTCAATAGATGCCTTTGTTTTCGATTTATAAGCATTTAAATTTCCAATTTTGGGAAAATTGTGTTATCAATGAAAAAGGTAGAAAGCACTGCATAAAACATTTTATTGAATTTTTCATTCTTAAATTATTTAATAACTATAATTTAATTCATATTTAATAATACCAACATCATAAAAAAAATTCATTCTTTTTTTTGTTAATGACCTACTGGCTGATATTAATTTAACACCGGTAGCTGGATTGTGATTAGTGAATAATAAACAGCCATTTATTTTGTTGTATTGTTTACTTATTAATTATCAAGTCTAAACAGCATTTAAACTTACTTATTAGATAATTAAAGAATGAAAAATTCAATAAATTATTTTATGCAGTGCGTTCTACCTATTTTATTGCTAACACAATTTTCCCAAAATTGGAAATTTAAATGCTTATAAATCGAAAACAATCTACTGAAATCGGTTTACGCCATTGTTTTTTCTTAAATTTCACACTGAAATGATGTGTCATATGACCACCATCCCATTTAAAAAAATAAAGTTGAATTCAATATGGCGGATCCAAGATGGCGGACAAAAATTAAAAAAAAAACCAGCAAAAAGTTGGATTTTTAAAACTATGCAAATCCACATGAGCTTCTTTTGCCAAAAACGTATCAGTTACACAATATAAAAACGTTTCCATACTTGAAAATCACCATGTATAACTGGAAAAATGATATTTTTTTGAAAGCAACCAAGTTCAAAATGTATTTCATGCTCTTAGGCACGTATTTATGAACGTGACTTACATTGATCTAAGCATGATTTATCTAAGAACGAGTTGGAAAGGCACTATTACATTGAACGTGGTCACAAGGTAACCTAGAATTGTGTCATATTATCAGGCACTAATAAACATAGAATAACATACATGAAAAGATAAAGATACTGCACTGCATGTAAATTTACAGTTACTGTTACATAATAATTACCATTCCAACATTTTTCAAATCATTATTTTGTTTCCCGAATTTGAAAAATGAGCATTCAATGCAGTGTATTGAACGCTATCTGCCAGCAGACCTAAGAACTTCATCCATTCTATTTTGTAGGAAGAGTATTCTATTCTAGTGCCAAAAACATGTATAGGTTAGAACTATAAAATAAGTAGAAATAATTTCAATAAGTCAAATATACAGTGAATTACATTGCAATGGTGCAAAAATTGAATAGGATGATTTTATTTTAAAAGAATGAGCTGATGCTATACTAAAAAATGAAATCAAAATATGATGCAACACAGCAATCTAAGAATGGCTCCAAATACCTAGCTTGGCTAAGAACGGATTTGAGACTCCAATTATAAGCACGACTTGTCTTTTAAGTTAAGAAGATGTTTAAGTAAGGTTCATGAATACGAACTTTAGTCTAAGCTTTACTTATACTAGGTGAGTTTACTAGCTGAAAAGTGAGGTTATAAGCCGACCCAGTTGTCCCTGCAACATTTACGTAGTGTAAATTCTTATATTAGTGTAAATTAGAGTTGTCTAATGTAAATTATTAATGTTAAATTATTTATCAGGAGTCAGGTCTTTGTTTAGGGAGCTGGGTTGGCGTTTAGGGTTACTGCTACTTGCTGGCTTGAACCTGTTAGTGTAAGTAAGACTTATTGCTGCTAAGTCTGACTTATCCGATCTGATTTAAGTCGATCTTTGATAAGTCACGTTCATAAATATGGGCCTTAGTCTTCTATGCTTTACAGTTGATGTTCCAATAATTCACTATCGAGTGTGTTCAACCCCCGAAATTCTAGTAAATTTGTATTTTTACTAGAAATGATTTCAGGTTTGACGTTCCTTTCCATCTAATAAACCGATTTGATAACAAGTTATTTCAAAGTAAAATAGCTATATTTTTTCACTCAATCTGAGACTGTACTTGTATCAAGTTTAATCTATTGTTTTGAATCTTTATTGTTGATATTCAATTATTTCAGCGAATAATTTCGAAAAATAGAATCTGGTACACATGAAAGCTAGAAGTTTGAGAAAAAAAAATACTGAATAAATAAACAAGTAACATTGGGGGATAAGAATAAAAGTTGAAATGCTGGGATCAGCACTTTACTCACATATTGTTGTGGATCTTCTAGAACGGCAGTGGCCATTAGACCTATTCTGAACCTGACCTTGGCCAACGCCTTTTCTCTCCACGCAATCATTTCTGCCGTTGACACAGGAACAGAAAGGTCACGGCCAGTTGAGTCTTCCTCGATTTCATCTTCCTCCTCCTGTTTTACATCTGAAGGCTCTTCTTCTTCATTGACATCTTCAGGTTCAACTTTAATGGAACCGAAGAACAAGCAATGTTGAGTCAATTTACAGATAAAAAATACAAAAACAAATTGAAATAGAAAAAGAGTTTTCCAATGTGAATGAATTTGAATAGTTGAGATCTCATCAATTATTATAAATATTTATAATTATCTAAAATATTTATAGATTTTAGGTAATCAACTCCAATTTAGAGAAACTTAATCTACAATAATATTGTTCATTGCTTGAGTTGGACATTTTCTTCAAGTAATATAACTAAATTCTTTTTTTATTGCTGATGATGCCTACATAAGTCCGAGACTTGTGCGTAGGTAATGAGGTGAATGATTACACATAATGCCAGACGGAGGAGCGGGATTCGAACCCACGACCGCTTAAACGACAGCAAGCTGAAGTTGCGACGCCCCAACCAACTGCGCTAAGCGGCCCGCCAATTTGTAATGTATTGTTTTTTGAATAGAAAGCATTAAAAAACCACGACTATGACTGATGGAATAATGGGTCTAATATTATACTTGAAAACATTAATATTTTACAAAATATAATTTGAGCGTTTTCTCAATGACATCCATAGCATTTTGAGTATATGATAACAAAGAAAATTTAGGTAATCAACTCCAATTTAGAGAAACTTAATCTAAATCACTAGTTAGATCCAAGGAAAATTCGCCTATCTCTAGATGATATTGCTTGTATTGCAGCCATAGTCAGCGCTTCATATTTCGTAAACTCTAATGCAATGCAACTGAAATGCGCTGTTTGCCAATCTACTCAGCTTGTCATCGTGCATTGATTGCTATGGTGCTTAGACTTTGTCACCATGCTTCCTATTCTTGTTGTGCTTCTGAGTAGCTTAGCGACTTAGTATAAGCTTAAACCTTGTGGGTAATTAAGACTACCCTTGGACGGGTGACCGTGCTTTAATGGCTTGATGTTATTAGCTTTATTTAGGTGGTTCGGAGCCCACCTAAAATAGTAAGTCTGCCATGTTCCCCATAACAAGGTTAAAACGGCGAGGTGGAACTACCCGTAAGGATTTCCCCTCCAATAAAAGCCATACGCTCATTACTATTAAAAGTATCCAAAATTAGCAGTTTTAGACAATACAATAAAATTCGTTTTGACTAATATGCATTACACACTCACCTCTCTTTTCTTCAACGAAGCCCACACGACGGATGAGTTTGTTGCCACTCTTCACTGGAAGCAAATAACGCTTCTTCTTATTGACATGCTCGTGTTCATCATCATTTTTTCCATCATCATCATCATCATTATCTTCTTCTTGTAAACTTCTGATATACTCTTCCTCCAGATTTCGTGATCGTTTCCTTTTTTTGGGTTTTCTGTAAAAGTTTTGATGCACACAAGACAATATGATTTCATGTGATTTTTCAACCTGGGTTAAACAGAATTCTGATTATTATTTCTTACACATAAATAAACTTATACAACGTAAGAATAAGTTACTACGGTTTCAATCATGAGTTACAGTAAAAAAGTAGTTAGTCCTAATTTAAACAAAATAATTAAACTTATTAATTTTTAGGGTAGGTGTACTCTAAAAGGGACAAAATTAAAATGACGAATCAAAATCCATTTCACTTTTATGAAGCTTTCCGCTATTAGAATTTTCCTTAATATAATATTCTACATTTAATAGAGTTGTAGTATTTTACTTAGTTTATTACATTTTCTTATAGTTGAGGGATTTGACTCTCAATATTGGGCCGATCCTTGCTAAACTTGGAGGGATCACCGCCGAATGACGCTCTTTCATTAAAATAATTCATATTGAAAAATCACTTTTTTATGAATTATGAGCTCATTTTTAATTTTGTAAAAATTTACAAAAAAACCCTTTCACTCAAGAGTGGAGTTGATACCAAATTAGCCCAAACACAAAGATTAGTAAATTATTTTCTATTTATATAATTATTATATCAATAAAATATTCAATATGATAAATTTTCAGTATCGATTTTATTACAATGATAAATTTTTAATTAGATTAAGCTAAAAGTTTACAAAGCACATAAATGGACGGTTAGGTCAAGGTAGTGAAGGAGATCAAGAGAGAGGAGGGAGCATAAAATATAACAGAGTTGTTATGGGAGTGTAGCCGATTCGCTGGTCTCCAATTTGCATGCAAAAGTTCGACTGTGTGTACTTAAATTTGCAAAGAAAATGGCATCATCTGCACTGCATTTGACTTTGCTTTACTTTATGGATGTTATACTTCCTCATGTCTTCAAGGTTGGTGCAACGTTCGCCGGGCCAGCTAGTAGCCAAAGTTTCCATCAAATTCCAGGTCTGTTTTCTTCAAATTTATAGTTTTAATCGATTTGTCATGCTATTCTGACTATTTTACAAATTAACGATAAGTGAGCGCCAAAAAAGTTTCATTTTTGAAGTCTCACTAACATGAGGAATCGATTGAAACCAAAATGTTGAAGTAGACAGACCTGGCATTTGATGTAAAATTAACCATACCTGGTTATATATTATGTTCGAAATGGTTTGAATCAAATTTTGTATAAAGAATTAAAACACATAATTTTGTATAAAACACTAAGTTAAATACTGTCAATTAGAGAGCTACAAACCTTGAATCAATATTATCAAAGGATTCATCGTTGTCACTGCTGTCATCACGAATAAAACTGGATTCAAAATTGAACTCTTCTTCAGTCTCCAAAGATGGGTTTTCTTTTTCTACAGAGCTCTTACGATTAACTGAAGAAAACTGACTGAGCTCCTTCTTTGCTGTCATTGTGGCCTTTTTCAATTATATTGAACTTCTGGAACAAAAATGATTAGCCAAGTTACACAGGTATGATATAGTCGTAACTCATCAGCAACAAATAAATGTTGCAGTTCCGTAGCAGTTTCAAATATGTAGTCCAGAAAATAATCGAGTCTGTCGATCTTTACCAAACCCAAACCTAACCTGTCGATTCTATCATTCGATTATTTCACTGGACTACATACGGAACTGCAGCCCCAAAGAGAGCTGTCCTGGTTATTGGGGAGATACAGGAAACTCTTTGATACCAAACTTAAGAGTAGTTTAAAAAATGTGAAGGAACTGTGCTGCAAGTTAATAACTTATTGTCATTCATTTATATTCACTAACATCGTACTTTCAACTGGAATTGTGTATATAACAATTATATATAATTATATTCTATATAACATCCCTTTGACTCCTTCACTCTCATAAGGGCCTATACTTACATAGATATATTTTTTCCCTCTTATTACTGCATGTACTTTGCTCATCTTTTTAATGTTTTTTTTTCAACATAATAGAAAAATTACTGGACTTTTGCAGTCAATAACGAATTAATTTAATAGAATGGTACTCGTCCCACACACAAGTCTATGACTCATGTGGGACTATCCCTTTGTTGTTGCTGTCGGCGCACTCTGATAATATAGAGGCTACAGTGTTAGGCGGGTTATTTGTATGATTGTATTGTGTTGTCACTGAAGGTTGTTAATGTTTGTTGAGTTATGAATTTTTTATAAATTATCAAATATTGCTAATGTTTTGTGCAGGTTATTTTGTATGATGAGAGATGAGAGCCGTAATTGATAATTGGGTTAGTCATGATAATTACTTGTAGGTACTCTAAGTTATGATTGCTGGTGACATCCACATTTTGTTATGTAGAACAATCAGAATAAGTATATGCTAACATACTGGTACTGAACTTGTATAAATTTGTGTGCGCTTGCTGTGACAATAAAGAATTATTGAATTGAATTGAACTAGAATCTTACCTCATGGATAGCATAGAATCACACACAACGAACATATCACAAATGTGAGGTATCTAATGAAATGTGAAGAGAAGTAGCACTTTTTACTTACATCATGAACGAATGTACCATGCTTCCATGCTTATTTGCAATCAAAATCTAATTCAATATTCTATCGAGTTTGAGGTTATGTTTGATCTACTTTGCGAACACTGCTACCACTACCATAGTTTAAAATTAGAATGAATAATGCAATCAGCTGTTGAAGAATTGCATATTTTTCAAGGTTATAAATAAGTTTGAATCCGATTTAAACAATTGAATTGAAGTCATCGAACTCTCTTAAGTGATTCAAGTGATTATTCAAAGCAACTTTATAAAAAGTAAATTATAAAATGAATTTCAATTGAACATATTTTCAACATTATCTACAAACAACTGGAATGCCACATTTACATTGATAAATTTTTCCCTTTATTTTCCTTCTATCATTTCCAATGTGAAAGAAATACAATTAGAATTAAAATATACTATAAAAGGTACTCTATTATCCTACTCTTCTGTACTTTTTTTGTAACCGTGTTGTTGGTAAATAAATCTTTAATACGTCATGAATGGAAGAAAATGGCGTCCGCAAGTGTTATCTAACCTCAAACTTGAATTTACAAATATTTAAAAATTTAGTTGTTTATTACTCTCATTTTAATATCCTGATCTCGTTTTACAAAAGAATAGAATTTGGAGGTATGGTAAGACTTTTGATGGCAAAATCAGTTCTAAATTGAGTCGATTATCTTGAACTGATCTTGGAGCTCATTTACAATGAACAATTGGCAATTTTTTCTAATAAATCTTTCATTTTTTAATTTAATACTAATTTACATGGATAATAGAGTATCGAGACATTCTCATAGTCTCTAGTTTTCCCAGAAAATGGTGGGATTGTGGGAAATTCCATGAAGATAATTATGTTAGGTTATGTTATGCATACCCCAATCTTGAAGATTGCTTTGAGATTAATCTTTCTTCAAGGAATACTCATGCAAGCTGGAACAATTATCTCTAAAATAATTAAAAAATCGATTTTAATTCATATATCAACAATAAAGATCCCTTAACTACTGCTTATTGAAAAAATCAACCAGCCCTGGTGTTGACCAGGGCTCAAATGCTCTAAACTCGGTCCTGACTTCCTCTTCACTTTCTGGTGATCCCATTAAGCTAAATGTTTGAAACATAGTAGAAAGGTTCACTGATGCAATTTGGTTGGAAGTTTAGAGGACAGATTTGGAAGTAACTATGCTTCTCCACATTGAGGGAAAGTGGAAACTTCATGTTTAGCATCATCTTTCCATAATCTTTATCATCATTGAATACTTAAATAACTAGAGTGGGTTTTGAGCACCAACACTGCTTAGATAGTGGTTGTCCATTTCATGATGTTTTACCCTCACATTGTTACTTGTGCCATGTGGTTTGACTAACCATGACTGAGTTTCATCTGATTCCTGAATCTACAATTTAAGAATCTGCAGAAAACACTTGAAACATTTTGAAAAAGCACCTGTCAATGTAGATGCATAGATAGATACTCTGAAGAAAAATGGAGAAACATATATCATTATACCAAGCATTTTATCAGGAACATAAGACACTGCAATAAAAAGAGAGTATTGACAAGAAAATTTTTTAACAAATGAGAGATTTGAGCAGGGATTACCAATATCTTCAGCTTTTTTTGTTCAATATTCATGTGAATAAGCTTATTTTCAAGTGTTTAATAAGTGTCCTATAAGTTTGAGGACATTCATCTTGCCTGATTAGATTAACTACAAGCCGGTATTTTATGATGGGAATCTCAGTAAAGAAAAAAAATCAAGGCAACCAGCAATAGAAAATGGCTATCAAGGTCCAAAATAATAATAATAATAGTCAATATTATACTGTAACAAGTGTGCAATTCCAAACATATGTAGAATGTGACAATCACTCATAAGCAAGATAGAATTTGTTCCAAAATTATGGCTATACCATCCTTCTCTTATGGAACTGAATCATAATGAATACTGTTTAAGAAACAAAGGAATTTTAAATTATATCAGCATAATTGTCTTACTAGATTTATAAACAGATGTTGGTTCTAGAAAAAAATTGCATCAGGAGTGAGGTAATATGGAACAACCAAAAACAATAATTATGAAGAAAAGAGATCAGAACGTCAATTTTTTAAATGCCACTAGAGAATGTCTTCCTCCAAATGCATGTCTTCATATTCCAAGAGAAAAAATAAATTTGGAAGCCAAGGATGAAGTGGATGCTTGAACAGGATTAACTCATAGCTCAAATATGTTTTTGTAAATTATTTTAATCATGAATCACAGCACTTCTTTTAATTGATCACATCGCTGCTTTAAAAGCATAGAGAATCTAAGATATTTATCCCACTGTGCTGCTAGTGCCTTGACCTTCAATAATGAAACATTTTTCTCTAAAGCAATTTTTTCAGTTGAAAACATTACAGATAATCATCAACTTGTTCCTGCTCCTTTCCAATTTTGTACCCCAAATTAAGAATTAGTCTTAAAGTAAATTTGAGTCAAGTTTTTGTTATTGAGTTAATAATAAAGCTAATATTTATTTTCAGGAAAATGGCACAATGAAGTTGAAAATCAACTTGAACAATTATTGTAGACTCTGTGCTGCAGGAGATGGCCAGCTCTTGCATTGTGACGAAGTTTTATTTCAAGAAGAATCATCTAAAACTACCATTAAAGATCTGGTTCAAATGAATATTCCAGAGCTGGTAAGTTAAATTTCATAATAATTCAATTTTCAAAAATGTTAGGCCTATTCAAATGATATTCCCCTAACAAAATGTAATTTAATTTCACCTAATGATTGTTTGTTACATTGTCTAGGCCTATGCAGTAAATATTAATACTTCAATAAATTATCATATTTATATTTTAAGTGAGAACAAGCAATCATCTTATTTGATTGAATTTTATTCTTGTTTGCTCTTGAATATTAAATGAAAATTTTGTATCAAAAAAGCAACTTCCAAAGCCAGTTATAGTACACTGCACATGTCAAATAAATCATGGTTTAGATTAAATCAATTGGATAATCTTTATTCAATCAATTTTTCAATAAAAAAATTAAACCTCTTTAGTGGAGTCAAGATTCATAGAACATAAAAATGAATGTTGCAAACACCTGTAAGTGTAAGAAAATTTATTTGAAGTTACGTTTTTGAGGTTATGATTACCAAATTAGTCTATTATGTATTTTTCTAATACTTTGTCAACAACTGAACTTCAAACATATTTGTTGAAAATCTATCACAGTGATGTGCAATAATTTCTGTGATTTTTAATATGTAATTTATAGCCTTATCACTCTAACCAAACTAACGAGGTTAGGTTAGGTTGATCTTGTCCAGTCATCATTTATTGATATGGGAAAATTTACAAGTAAATCAGACGCCCGCGCCCAGAGCTTTGCTATCTAGCTAATAATATGTTTCAAGTGCAATTGTTTTCAGAAAATGGCGGAAATGGTATAAAGCTTCTTGCTATGATCTTAACAAAGTAACTGAATGCAATTTTCA
The DNA here is from genome assembly GCA_948455865.1 of Conomelus anceps. Taxonomy (NCBI): domain Eukaryota; kingdom Metazoa; phylum Arthropoda; class Insecta; order Hemiptera; family Delphacidae; genus Conomelus; species Conomelus anceps. The sequence continues at coordinate 18,739,752 of OX418219.1, read as the reverse complement.
CACAATTCCAAGCTTTTATAAGACTTGGTTTTGTGAATTTTGAGTTTGGAATAGTAATATTCAATATATGTAAATTCTAAAAAAATAAATAAATTTGAGTTGTCTCACCTTTGTTTTTAATTTGTCTATTTTTTAATCAAAAGTTTCATACTTCATTTACTGGAATGGAGATGCCGATTAACTCAGTACCTATTTGCCTGTAGTAAGTTGGTTGAATATAGAATTGTAGTAGTTCATGACCAAGAAGTAGAAGTGGACATTTCATGCTTTTTTGTACAACAACCACTGATTTGTCTAGATCGCATTGGATTCCTATGTTTTGCTCAAATTCTTCTTGCTTTTAAAATGATGATTCTGGATTTGAACAGTTTTATCAGGCAGCTTTGCCAGCAGTGATCAACCTATATCTGTTCCCTTGTTGAACATAGCTAAACAATAAAGTGTTGAGTGTTTGTATAGGCCATTTCTAGATAGAAATAAATTTCAACATATTTTTTCATTTATCATCTTCCACCTTCATCTTTGTCGATTTTGGCAAACTCGTCTCAAATTTGACTTCACCAGCTTACATATTCTATATCAACATATAATTACAATCTAAACACTTTTGAAATCTTTACTACGCTTTATTAACATTGGCTAGCCTTAGACGTTCAATACAGATTGTTATATATTTGGTGATAGATCCAGAATCATCATCCACAGTGAACACCAAGATCAAGTTCGCCATTGAGTTGTTATATTCTAGAGCAACTTGAACTGTTGTAAATTGTTGCTCAAAACCAAGATTTGTGTATAGCAAATCAAGATTATTTTGTCAAATAAGTTATTATTTATTTTTCATTTTTTCTAGCTGAAAGAAAATGAAGCAGTACTCCTTCCAAAGAGGATTTGCGTTCAGTGTGTGAAGATTATGCTAAACTGGGGAGATTTTGTTCAAAGAAGTCTGAACTCGAATTATTACTTCCTAAAATTGCTAAGTAGAGATTTTGAACTACCTATAGATAATCTTGAACTTGTTACTTTCATCAGAGAAACCAAAAAAGAGTTTACACATAACGTGGTTAAGTACTCCTCAAGACTTACCTCTAGTATCAGTGTGCTCCTTGAGCCCAAAGTAATTGTACTCGAAAAAAAAGAAAAAACAGACATAAAAAATCTAAATAATGAGAATAATCCAGTTCATTCTTCTACATCACCAGTCAAAGGAAATTCAATTTATTCTTCAGCAATACCAGTCAAACGATATAGACCAAGAAGCAGGCAATTCGGGAAGAGAAAAAAAAGGTCAAAAGGTACACAAGAGGAAGTATGTGAGTGTGTGATGTGTTCAACCGAACTGCCAAAAATACAGAATGTAAATGACGGAGCACAATTACATCAACAATCTGTTTGTAGTAACCAGATAATGTCCAACCATCAAAAAAGTCCTTTAAAAACATCACTTGATACTGTTCAAAGTCTGAACTCTTCTACACCCGAAAAATTGATTTGTTCGCCCACAGTTATGGCGTACCAAGAAATTGTGGGCCCCTCCAATGATGTAAGTCAGTGTTTATACAAATATGAATGCTTTATTTAAGATGGAAACTTTTTAAATCATTTAATATTGTCTTGTTTTAAATTGCTGAAGATATTTTTTAAATGTTACAATTTAAATTGGAAACAATTTCAACTTGATTGTACCAAATGGCTAAATCTCAAATGAATGCTTCTATACATAGGTTGTCAGTGTAGTCCAATGACCGATAATCAGGAGATTCGTGGTTCAATACCCAGCACTGACTTAATATTTTTGCGTGGATGCCATCCATCGACTCCCAGCTGTTTAATGCCATTGTCATTGTGTGCTGCAGTGGAGGTCTTAAGCATGATTTATAGCATTAAAAAGAATTGGAAAATTGTTATGTTTGTTATGGGTTCTACTGGCTAAAATAAGGCTGGCAACACTAAAGTTCACACTTGCACTTTATTTACACAAATTAGTCTATTTACATACACTAATTGTAAGTTCAATTAATAAAGAAAAACAGACCAACAAATGACAAGCTAATACTCCTTTTCAGTAATTATTTACAAGAATAAATAATTAATTACAGGCTGATCAATAACAAAAGAAACAAGAGTCAAATAAACTGTACAATAATGTAGAAATAAATGATGAAAAGAGCAACTAATCACTTACAAAACACAGTCCAATTCGTTATTTGACAGTCCCAAATAATATCACTTAACACAACATCTTTAAACTATTAGTAAGCTGCACAAACAGTAAACACTTGTCTCTGCACTATACACTGGAATTGAGCATTGTTTACTCCACTGGCATGAGATCTGTAACACAATCTGACACGCAGGTTTGTAAACTAACTGTCACACAAACTTTTGTAAGACTGACTAGCTTGTTCTTGTGGACTTCTTTATATAGCTGTTATAGTTGTATAATTCCAAGAATTGGCAGCTTCTTGATGCCTCAAGAATGCCATGGAAGTTCACAGAACATAGACCTCGATTGTTCAGGAAGTATGAAGAAATCTCAAGAAATTCAATTGAGTGAGAGAGACACAGATATAAAGAATAGGAGTGAGAAAGACATCTAATGAGAGAGAATGAAAAGAATCAGATTGCAAGCTGCATCTGTCCATGAAAACAATGGAATGATATAAATAGATAAGCATGCAATTAACTGCTTTGTTTGCTTTTGTAACACTACCCCAAACCTTAAGAAATTGTTTTGTCCCAGAACAATGGCACCTTAGATGGCTGATGTCTTCCTTGACTGCTGACCGACTCCTCCTTGACCCTCCAAGGGTTGTAGATGCAAATGGTGATCTGGATACCAGTGGATTGGAACACTTCTTGCAGCATTGGCTTCACAATTGCCCAGTCCAAGCCATCATAACCACTTCTGAGCCTTGGTATGCCAAGTTTCCTCACTCCTAATGTCTGCATCCTGTCCCTCAGCTTAACCAAGCAAGCCCGCAATGTGTCATATGATGCCTTCACCTCAGGCTGCATCTTAGTCACCAGGTAGAAGAGATGCTGACCATGCCGCTGCAGATGAAGAACATTTCCTTCTGCTGGTCCTTGCTGTTCCATGTCCTTGAGACCACCAAACTTCTTCCTGAAGACTGTAGCAATGCCTCGAGATACTGCCAAGTTGCTGGTGACACAGTGTGTCAGTGTGTACTCCTTTGGCAGGGTGAACAAGTCTCTCTCACTTGTCTGGATCATTTTTCCTCCTGGTGGCAGCATGTAGTCTTCAGCAGACTCCTTCAGGGATGTAGTGCACTGAAACTGAGCTGCTTGTTCTTCCTTTGCATTGTTATTATCACTTTGGTAAGCCATGATGTCATGCTTCCCCTTATTCTTCCTGCTTGCCCCCTTGGTGTTGCCTTCCACCTGCAAGGTTGGTATTTCTTGCTTCAAATGGTTCTGACCAGGATCTCTCTTCTGTTTCCTCCAGAGTGGGCCTCCTTCCTCTGGACCAGAAATCACTGTAGTCCTCCTCAGCATACCCTCCTTGGCATTTCCTTCACAGGACTCCCTTGAAACATCACTTACATTCCTGTCACAAACTCCTGGTCAATGGACTGTCTATATGGCTTTATCTGTTTTTGTCCTGCTGGTCTGCCTCCTCTTCTCACAACTGCAGCATTGAATCTCCTTCTTGCCAACTCCCATCTGTTCCAGGACTGACTCCACAATCTTCTGAATTGGGCTTTCTCTAGTCGTTTCAGCTCCCATAGCCCTCACCTTAGAATCTCCTGGCACTGACTGCAAAACGGCTTCATACTCCAATGCTTGGGCTAGAGCAACTCTCAGTGTTTTTGGTCTAGCTAATTTGACTGTAAGCTGAGTTTCTGGTGTCCTCAACCCACTCAGAAACCTTTCTACTACTAGGCTTTCATATATACTGCCATAAACAGAGGGATATGCATTCCTCACAAGTCAAGCAATAGCAGCTTCAAACTCCTGCAGTGATTCATTTGGTCCTTGGACTCTCTTATTGAGCTGAAATCTGTACAACTGCTCCATGTGCTTGTTGCCAAACCACATCTCCAGGTGTTTCCACAGCTCACTGAAGTTCCACTTTTCAGCTGATGGAATTGAGTGAAGAATTGCCAATGCTTCCCCTCGGAGATTCGTCACCAAAACATAGGCCTTTTTTGTGGATGACCAGTCATGGAACTATGCTGCTGTCTCAAAAAGCATTTGGTAGTCTTCTAATGGTGTCTTCCCATCATAGGTTCGCAGCCCAGTATGCTGGGGAAGAGTAACTGACTGCTTATCTTCCTCCTTCATTTCCAGCACTGACTTCTCTTAGATGGCTCGGTCTGGAATATCTGAAGATCTATTCACTTTGTCATGTCTGCTTGAAGATCCAGCAACACACTCCAGCTTCTTGAGTCAATCTTCCATTGTTTTCAAGTCTCCTTGTAGTCGATCTTCCATTGTTTACCTTAATGACTTCTTGATTAACAGAATCAGCAAGATTTTGAACTTTCTCTTCCATGGCTTCTTGTAATGAGGTAATATTTTCTTGTATTTCGCCTTTCATGGATGTCATATTCCCTTGAAGTTTGCCCTCCATGGATGTAATATTCTCTTGAAGTTTGCCCTCCATGGATGTAATATTCTCTTGAAGTTTGCCCTCCATGGATGTGAAATTCTCATGCAGTTTGCCCTCCATGGATGTGACATTCTCCCTCATATCCTGAATTTTGTATCAGGAGTCTCATGTTGCTGGATCTTCTACTACTGCCAATAACACCTCACAAAGCCGGTCCTGTAGAGTTGACTTCTTTCCAGATGTTTCCAAATCACGATCTTCTAGCTCCCGTTTCAGATCAACCACTTTTAAATCACACAATGTAATTTTGCCAGCCATTTTAAATTAAACTTGAAAGAAATCCGAACTTCTGACACCAATTGTTAATGGTTCTACTGGCTAAAATAAGGTTGGCAACATGGCAACACTAAAGTTCACATTGCACTTCATTTACACAAATTATTCTATTTACATACACTAATTCTAAGTTCAATTAATAAAGAAAAACAGATCAACAAATGACAAGCAAATACAAGAATGAATAATTAATTACAGGCTGATCAATAACAAAAGAAACAAGAGTCCAATAAACTGTACAATAATGTAGAAATAAACGATAAAAAGAGCAACTAATCACTTACAAAACATAGTCCAATTCGTTATTTGACAGTCCCAAATAATATCACTTAACACAACATCTTTAAACTATTAGTAAGCTGCACAAACAGTAAACACTTGTCTCTGCACTATACACTGGAATTGAGCATTGTTTACTCCACTGGCATGAGATCTGTAACACAATCTGACACGCAGGTTTGTAAACTAACTGTCACACAAACTTTTGTAAGACTGACTATCTTGTTCACGTGGACTTCTTTATATAGCTGTTATAGTTGTATAATTCCAAGAATTGGCGGTTTCTCGATGCTTCAAGAATGCTGTGGAAGGTCACAGAACATAGACCTCGATTGTTCAGGAAGTCTGAAGAAATCTCAAGAAATTCAATTGAGTGAGAGGGACACAGATATAAAGAATAGGAGTGAGAAAGACATCTAACGAGACAGAATGAGAATAATCAGATTGCAAGCTGCGTCTGTCCATGAAAACAATGGAATGATATAAATAGAACAAGCACGCGATTAACTGCTTTGTTTGCTTTTGTAACATGTTGTTGAAAAAATTAGCTGAAATCACTCATTCTTTTGGATTTTCATCATGCCAGATAAATTATAAGATTTCGATTAATTATGTTATCAACAATAGTAGTAATAAAGTTACTCTGTTTTTATTATATAAGAAATGTTTTTCATGATATTATTAGTTACTTTATAATTGTAAATTTGAAAATGGTGATACTGTACTTGTAAATACCTGTAAAAACCCAACTGTACAACTAATTCTTACCGGCATGCCTCTTAGATTATTATTACTATTATTATAATTATTTTGTTTGGTTTTATAGTGGAAATTGTGAAACAGACGTTAATTATGTTTGTCATTAGTTGTGTGCTTAATGTTCAATTTAGGTGAATGAGGATGATTGCCGTTTATTGGATGTAGATAATCTGGTTGATGGGAGTACTGAATGGGTTTATCGCTTGAAGCAGAACGAGCTGATCTATGTTTTAGATTCGTATAGTTTGAATACAGAGGGAAGTTTTTCCATATTACAGAGACGCCTTGTAGACCACTTGAAGCAGATTGATGCAGATCGAATTCAGGTTAGCAAAATTATTTGGCTATCCCTATGATCTTTGATTTCGGTCTGCTGTTTTTCCTTCTGCTCTTCAGTGGGTCCGAAATCTCTATTCTGCCCAGTCTGCTTTTTTCCCAAAAACTCCATCCTTTGCATTCCTATCCATTGTCGTGATTGTTCCTCATCCTACCTTTTCACAATGTCTCACTTTTCATCAATTTGTTTTGCTTTTATAGAAAATGGCATTTGTATAACTTGTCAACTCGTCCTTGGCATTTGTACGAATTCTCCTCACGCATCTCGGCATGACTGATGACTACAAATTTATGCTGTGAGATGCTCTCTCATACATCGTATTATTAAGAATAAGTATTTATTAGTACATCCGCTTGAAACCGCTGTATATGTTCCATAGAGAAAACAAAAATCGTTTCTGCGCACTGTCAAGAATGTCTTGACAGACTCTGTGGGTACTTACTTCAGCCGTTTTTATCGTAACTTGATCTGCTGGTTAATAACGATGTAATTGAAAATAAAATTGTTTTAACATCAGAACTTACATTTCTGATTGGTATTGGACGCGTTTCAGGGCCTGGGTCCCATCCTTAGCGAACAGCGAATACTTATGCCTCAGAAATGTAAGATATGTTTGTTATTAAAGCAAGCTCTTATTCATTTACATTTTGTACTGATAATTAAGAACTTATAATCGTTTGGAGGCTTGAGTGCAACCTCGAGAGAGGACCGGCTACGCAATAATTTCGCCTCCTAGATAATGATGACGGTATTTATTATTTTCTGTTCTATGCTCTCATTAGAACCCACCAGAAAGAATAGTTACTCCTACATACTCATACTAGTAGTGGATTTTAATGTACATCATTATGCATTATAAGCAGATATTTGATGCAGATGCATACTAGAATAACGAGAATCCCATAATGTGGATGTGATTTTCACAAATACACACAAGTTCTAAGTAAACAGTTCAGTTTACTTTAGTCGTCTGGTGTGACACATTAGGCGGTTCTGAAAGATTGCGATGTTGCCAGATATGGGACCATGCCAGCAGCTGATAGTAGAAAATCTCCAACCTCAATACAAGAATTGACAATACTAATTGTGCCATGTTGCCAAGTCTGAAGTAAACTGCTTCCGGCTTTCGAGTGACTTCATTTCTTGACCTGTCACTGCAATGCAAACACCGAAACAATGCAGTGAACGAACGTGCAACACCGCAATTTTTCAGAGCCGACTAATTTGAAGGCGTGAACTATAATCAATAACAAATTATGTTTTTGATTTTAGATGCCTGCCTCTGATGCTCAGCAAATCAATAATCATTGCAATGATGATAATTGTGAAAACGATTTTGAGAGTGATGTAGAAGCCACAGAAGTACTACCAGACCCCGATTCTAATCCTGTAGAACGGGAACATCCTTATGTAAGTTGTGTAATTTGAATTGATATAATGAACTACAGGAAATCTAATAATGTTCATAATGGATATTTGACCTTGGTGCTGTTTCCTTTTGAGATTAATGTACTGACTTCTTATGTATATGTAGTAATTTAAGCTTATTTCTTACAGTTTATGATTTAAATAGTAACATTGTGGTAATTCTAGTAAATATAATGTGTCATCGCGCTTGTTTATATGTAATTTGAATTAATGACTTATTTGGGTATGTATTGTTTAGTCTTTGTCAGTTTTGCTCTGGAGAGCGACTTCAAAAACCGATGTGAGATCGATTAAATAAAACTATGACCAATACATACAGTACACTATTCATATCAATATATATATAAATATATATTTTTAATAACATATTATAATAATATTATTAATATTATAATATTTGTATATTATATAAATGTACACTTTTTCTTGTTTTTCTCCACTAACTGTTTATAAGATTGGTGAGGGTTGTGTGCAACTTTGATGTGGTCTACATTCGAGTGTAACATTGAGTTATTATTTAATATTTGTCAATCCAAATAATTTCCATCTGTAGAGAACTCGTCGTTAGCGAATAAGCTATGCTTCGCTGATGGTATCAAATAGAAAATTAAGAATTTCAATTATATTATGATTATAATTTTGTTCGTTTTTGACAATAAAGAAAGTAGTATTGCAAGTTTTTAGAATAAACAAACAACAGTGAATGATTATTGCAACATGTTCGTAATATCTTCCAAAATCTTACAATCGAAGTTGAATTCTTTGGCGGTCCGGAATTCAGTCAATGACACAGCCAATGACAACTATCTATTTGAACTGAAGAGTCAACTCCACGCTTGGAAAACGTTACGTATTTATTGCCTTAGTCATGTGTAATGTTTACTTTACTAAGCAATAACTGTTGACCTTTGTAGTATAGCGGTTACGGTACCTGTTCAGATTCCAGTTCTGCTTCCTGGTGTAGGCCAGAAATTTTTTAGTATCTACTGTATCACCCTGCACAAACCTTAGGTTCATATGGAAATTATCTGCAAAACTGAATAATACAAAAACGATTTACCGGCACCTGTTTAATCATGTGGTATATTATAAATATATTAACCTGCTTATCAGACAATAAAGAGTACAAAGATTTCTTACCCACATAAATTTCACACATTATTAGATATCATTTTCTTCAAGAAAAAACTCAATAATTCTATAAATATGTTACAGGCTATGAAACCTCCTCCTGGCTATTTCAAAATGGAAGAGGTGCTTTTCAGGCCAAGAAACAGCGGGGCAATAAATATGCAATTTTTTATTGGAATGTCATCAGACTGGACAGAGGAGTTGATTCGTAAAATGAATTCATCTGAAATCATGTGCATTCTAGAGATATGCAATATTGAAAGAGAGGGTTCTGGTATCCAGATCAAAAATAAACTTATAAAATACCTAAATTATATCAAGGTGAGCAACGATAGAACCAGTTTACTTAACATTTTACTTCATTACTTTGACTTTAATAAAATGACCTATTTCACGTTTACTAGATTGGTGAATGTCTGGTAGCATTACGATTCACAAAGAAAAATGGGGAACGAATTGTTTTCCAGGGTGGGAAGATTAATAATTTTTGTTTGATGTGGCGATAAAATCTGAAATCCATCGAGTTAATAAAAAAATAATTGTATATACTATGATCTTACTTGTATCATAAAGATGTAATTTTATTCTATTCATTGTACTAATTAGCTTATCTATTTTCTATAAATTATTAACAATAGCCTGGGCCCTCTCAGTCAGGGTGACCGATTGGTTTGGCCAGCAAAAAACGACTCTGTTCTCTGCTGTAAAACCATTCTCCAGTGGCTCAGAACCCACCTAAAACTGTATGATCAACTCATCAATCATCATCATTCAACCAACTCATTGCCCATGCATAGGTCTCAGACCTGTGTGGACTTTTATTTAATATTTTGTTTATTGCATTGTTTAAATTATTTGAAACATTATTAAAAATTTTATCGTAATAAATTGTCACCTTACATTTCTGTAAGCATTAGCATAAACATAGAAAACATTTTGAATATTATGCGCCTTATTATTATGCTGAATATTATAATTCATGTATTCTAAATTAATGCTGTCTGTTGCTTCATTCTACAGGCCCAGTCCATCACTACGGCTGAAGATTCAAAGACTGATGATAAAATGAATACAGAGTCAGCACTGGCAGTCAGTGAAAGTTTCACTTTTCCAGTGTCTCCTGGTGATCAATCTGACGAAAGCCCTTTCAAGGGGTTTCAATCCATTAGAGGTGATCAATCAGAAAATCCTAGTGATCAATCTGACGAAAGTCCTTTCCAGGGCTTTCAATCCCCCGACACATCAGGGAACCCTAGTGATCAATCTGATGAAAGTCCTTTCAAGGGCTTTCAATTCACTCACATCAAAAGCATCGCACCAACCATTCCGGATCAGTCAACTAATTGTCAAAAAAATCTCAATTATTTTTATGACAGTGATCACATATTGAATAATATCAAAACAGAAATTGATATTCCAGATACTTGTTACACTGAATTTCAAGATACGGAATTAACTATAATTAAAGAAGAACCTCCTTGCTCGCCTCCACAAGTCAACCCAATGTGGACGAGCTGCGACACTTATACACCACGCTATCCTTATAGTTCCACGACAAGAAAATACCGCCCAACTGTGAATCATGATGTAGATTCTGAATTGAAAAAATATTTTAAATTGTATAACATAAAGGAGGATGTGAACAAGTACAAATGCTGTGTAGTTGTGGAGAAATTGCATCCAGCCACGGTTTCATTATATTGTTCTCCTTGCTCTCCTCCCATATCTTACTCCCCCCCTCCGTCGTCAAGTTCGTCGACTTGGACCTGCCCCTCTCCACGCCTTTCTCCTTGCTCTCCTCCTTATTGGCACCCAGAATCACCTCCAAAGGTACAAAATGATAACTTCGAAAAAATAGCTGTAAGAAAACTTGAAGATCTCTGTTGATAGACTTACTGTATTAAGCAAGTAATTGGTGTAGATATTTTATTTAATGTACAAACATGTAAAAAAGCAATTTATTGCATTTTTGAAATCTAAATACTCGATATTCTTCCTCTAAGCCTTTTCCGTTTTCAAAGGATTAAAACAATCTAGTATTTCAACTTGCACTGTATTTCTAGTTGATTATTGATTTCTCAGATGCATTTTGAAGCTCCAAGGAATGGCCAATGAAGCTTTTTCTCAGAAGCGAAATGCATCCCCCCCACTTTCATCCAAGGATTGACTGATGAAACTTCTTTGCCTTAGCCTTCTACACCTTTTATCTAAGACTACGTTTTAAAGTTTGTTACGAGTGTAAAAAAATTCAATAACAGCTGACCTATTCAAGTCTAATCAAAACCTTCGCATAATGAGATAAGTTTTGCTGATGATGCCCACATGAGCCCGAAACTCGGCCTAAATCGAATCCGTGACCGTAGGAGTAACTCTCGAGTAATGTCAGAAATACTTCTTCAAACGTTTAGATCACTGCCAATCATGAAACGGGGGTCACTTTTCGATACAGGCTCTAGAGTCTAGAGTCTAGACCAATGATAACTCAGCATTCTTCCCAAACACTACCGTAATGAAAATTATGAAACAATCAGGTCGGCTAATTTGTACATTCCTAAATCAATTTCAGTTTTTTAAATTTATTTTGAATGGAAAGAGTTAGAACAATCTTAAAGTTCATTCGCGCCAACCCGTTCTTGTTGTGTCAAGTTCCCACTCCCTGTCTAGAGAAACCGTTACAATTTCATGACTATGCTCCGTAAATAATTTGAGTTTGTAGATTTCAATAAAATTGCTATTATTTGAAATCAATATTATTTTTCTGTCATTAAAACAAAGAAAAATATTTATCAGTGAAATTAAGAGCACTAGGTCAAAACAGGTTTCATTGATTTGAAGTGATGTTGGAAAAGGAAACATATATCCCATATTGGGAGTAATCAAAAATGTTTTCTTTTTTCCAATGAGCTGTTTTAGATTCTATCTATATCATTAAATTTTCTTATTCATACAACAATAATTCAAGCAAATTTAATTTGATTTTGACCAATGAGTAAAGTATGTAGTTCTACAGTCCGCTAATTTTTTATATTCAAAATATTTTATTACTTTACATTTGTTGTACTTGTTACATATTATATTCTAGCTTTTTATTTGTATTTCTCAGTACGGAATTTCATTACCTATTTAGTACACGAATTGTTATGATAAATAATTAAACAGTTGCATAATAACATGACTAACTTAGGTTACAAGAATATAAATATTTGAAAAAATCTGCTTCTCAAATAAGAACAACTGTTGTATTGTAGTACAACACATCTTTAAAATATTTCTAACTCACCTCTGTATATCTCATATAGCACTGAATCTATCAGATATCTAGATTCAAGATATTAACTAAGTTACAGTAATTATAAAGATATTAACTACGGTTTCTTGATCAAATCTTGAAGTTTTCTCATCTTTTGCATAAGCCCTCTTACTCTTGTACTTGATATTTTGTCCCATATTCTATTCTGATATTAAAAAATTTTATTCTATATATTTTATTGAATATAATATTCTCATTTATTTGATCATTTTGATTCAATTAGTTATTCTTTGTTTTTATTTTACTTGAGTTTGTGTCTATTTTATCTGCTTTCCCATATTATGTAAGCGAGTCGGTCTTAAACTAATATCTTAATCTGTACAGTAGGCTACTTCCAACATTATTTTTCATAACTCGATTTTGATATTATATTTTTTTCTGTATCATGTAACTCCATCATTATTGTGTTTTATGTTCAATTAAATTGTAAATTTGTTAATTAGTTGAAATGTAAAATGAATACAAACTGTAATCAATGTATATTAGAAAAACGATTTTTCTGACTAATGCGAAACTTCTGTATAACATTTTTTTGTAAGGCATCACGGGGTTTGAATAATTAAGTTCGATTCACCCATGACCTAACACGCAGTGATAAAACGGAATTGGAAGGAATAAGACAAAGGAAAGTGATAGCAAAACACTGAAGCTGTTCACAATTGTCTGATGAAATCACTGACGATGCCACCAGTGCGCTGCAATGCTTTTTGAGAAATTAGTTGCCTATAATATTTTTCAGCTACATGGATCTACACTGATGATTACTCACCATTTTCTTTCCCCAGTCACCGGATGAGTGCATCGACCTTCAGGCTACATTCTACTCACCCAATCAGTTTCAAATTCATTCAGAAGATTTCAAACGGTAGAGAAAACAATAATTCTAGTCATATAGTTCAATGCGTATTATTTACTTTGAGCACGATATGATTATATTACCAGTGAATTCTATCAAATAATTGTTCTATTCACGTATTTTCTTGTATCTTTTCGTAGTGAAATGTTCTCTTTTTCTTGTAATTTATATCCACCATTTCATCTTGAAATTTTTAAAATACACCGTTTCGAAATTAATATTTGAAAAATTATATTGAGTAGTACTTCAAGATTTTTTTGTTGGAAATCAACCTCTAATAGAAAACTTGGCAAAAACACTTGAATAAAATAAATTATCAACTCGATAATTTACCGTTTGAAATCTTCTGAATGAATTTGAAACTGATTGGGTGAGTTAATTCAATTCAGTCAGTGAAAATCCAAAATTAGAACTTTTTGACGACACATTCATAGACAATATATTCAACATTCATGAATTAATATTAATAACGGCACTTTCGTTTCTTTCTCAGTTGACTGCATTTCAGTGAGCTTCAATTTTCCAAATTAAAATGATTCAAGTCTAGCCTAATTTACTTGTGTATTCTTCTTCTGTATTACTTTCTAGATGTTCACGGTTTTTGGTTCTTGATTTGATTCTTATTTTTACCTGTTGCTCCTCACACCAGAGGGCGTGACTTGTTATGACCTTCAGCCAATCACAAACCGTCAATAGTAGTATCATTCCGTGTTGAGTATATATTAAGCTACTCTGTACTTTAGTTTTAGTTTGAGATTGATAATGGAGTAACATCCGAAACTAGTCTCACCTTTTTTAATAAATAATGTGGTTGTGACAACTTCGTCTTATTATTCATCATGAATTTTCTGCAAAATTAAGTTAATTTTACCACAGACAAACCCAGACTGCTCACGCTAAGTTCCAAAAACATGCGCTAGAATGCGTAGGTATAGCGCCTAGAGAGTAGAGTGTTTCCCTCTCTACTTTCTCTGTTCTGTTTGCTCTCACTCATCATCACTCCCTCCATCCGTCACTTCTTCATTCCTGCAACATCATCTACAGGCGTCCTTCGCATATGCATGCTCACCCTACAGCACTGTTGCCGGATCAAGCGTTATTGCCAGACTGCGTGCTCTGATCTGATCTGCCGGCTACAATAATAATGACGATTGGGTTGACTGCCTCTAAAGTATACTGCTATTGCGAATCCCGTTTCATTTCATTTTGTCAAAATATTAATAAGCCTCTATAACTAAATTATTTAAATTATGTGATAAAATATTATTTAAAATAAAAATAAATTTGAATTCATGTAAAAATGTTAAATAGAAAAATAAATAGAATACGTTTCTACAATGTTTTTCCCGTAATTTAACATTTTGAGGAAGTTTCATTTCCATCTATGTGTTTACTTCCGTTAACTTTTTCTAGGAATAATTTTATGTTACTGTTTAGGCTGACTGAACAAAAAAAAAAAAAAATGAAAAAAAAAATGTTAAACTGTTTCGAGAAACAAATAAACCGATTCAATGGAGTATTGAAGGACCCGATATTCCATACCTATTCTATAGTAAATAAATAATAATACATGGATTTTTATTTTGAAAATTATTACGGACTTTTCCCCCCCACAAAACCCGCCCGCGGATTATTGATTGAAATAATTGACATGAAATAATTTTTTAAAATTATTAAAAAAATTATCCAAGACGGTGCATCGAAATTTTCTTAATGTCCCCTACGTCCAACGTCAATCCCAAAAACCTATAAAATTTATAAACTTAAAAAACACTTTTGAATGGAAATTGACTCACGTTATGGCGTGACGGCCGTTTCGCTCTGCTTTTGTGGAAACAAGATGGGTCTTCAACATCATATAAAATGTATTCAACAGAAAGTCAGAATATTTTCCATATTGTCACTTTTTATTTTAAGCACCTCTCCTCTACGAGAGGATGATTTCTTGATAAAACTTCACATACATATTTTGCTCACTTTTCAATGCCTTTTGCCAATATTATTTATTTATCCTCTACAAAATAATTTAAAAATAAAAAACATTTCTTAAAGTTTTCGAAATTTTCTCCAACCCCTTTGACTTTTCTAGCGGTAACAAGGCATATTGAACTTCTGCACCTACTTACCTTACACTTCCAATCAAAAAAGCTAAAATTACTCACAAACAAAAAGTTTAAAATTTCTTTACCCCCCCCCCCCCCCACGTTTTTCAACAAAATTTTGTTTTTCACCTCCCCCCAAACACTAGTGAATTACGGTATCAAAAAGCGTTCAAATTACATTTAGTACAAATTTGTCGGTTTCTATCTGATAGAAAAAAGAATTTTCCAAAACTATTAACATTTAAAAAAAATGAAAATGTTGACCCTGTTGAAATAGAAAAAAACTAAAATTTCCCCCCAAAAAATGTGGAAATCGGGGGGAAAAAATCTAGATTTTTGCTCGCGAACTGCTCGCCTACGAGAACAGTTGGGCACCCCAGTACTAGTGGCTTGTAATTCAGTTTTTAGTAATCCGCCAATGTTAACTGTCACCGGTCAAAACTACTCGGTATATAGTAAATTGATCCAAACTAGATTTTTCCACACTTTTGTCTGAATTCAAGATTTTCTCAATTCGAATTAATGCTTTTTAATAGAGAATAAATTTGGTGGAAGAAGGTTCATGTTGAATACATATTAGGTTATACATTTTATTTGTCTCTGGTTCGCAAGCCATCCCTATGAGGTTCAAAGACCAATAAACCCCTCCTCCACCTCTTATGAGATATAGGCTAACTACAATATTCTTTAAAATAGTAGGTACTATAGCAGTAATTATCTTAAGACAATTGGCGACCCCAAGCAAAACGCATTTGGCGGCCCTTCCGTTTGTAATATTGTGAATTTAATAATGGTGTAAGCCTGTCAAAATATCACAACAGGCTTTTCTTACATTGAATAATAAAAACAAATTCTAGTATGAAATGTTTTACAATGAAATATCAATGAATAAATAATTCAATTGAATTATAAAATAATATAATAAATTGTCATAGTATTCAGTAGGCTATATATTCGAAGCAACTGTGATTTGGTAACAATTTATTTATTTATTTGATTAATATGTTTCAATACAAATAATACTGACCTTAATGATATTGATACAAATTATACTGATCAAAAGAAACATTGATTAATGATTATCACCATCACATCATATCAAAATAATATAAAGTGAAATATAACTTTTATTTTTAGTAGCAAAATCGTTGGTAAGTTTGGAGAAGTTAAGACGGGCAATGCTGTTTTTGATGAAAATAATTTTTTTTTTTTATTTTGTTGTGCAAAAACATCGTAACTGTGCAGTGACTTTTGTATTTCTATCGGTCACCGCTACAGATTCTGTCAACGAGCGCCGTGACTTATCTTATCTGAGTTACAGATAGCGGCGCTAACCGTTCGGACGTATCACTTCCCATAGTTATTTATGATGTATGTATTTTCCCCCTTGGAAAATACTTTATCGGCCATTGATTTTACACAAATGTTTTTTTTTAATTCTTGCTTGTAGGGTATTCCATATTCCCAGACGTTTCAGCCCCCCCCCCCCTTGGAGAGATCATGGTTCCACCACAGGGTGATAGCGTAGGTTTATGAAATCTATTATCTTATATTATTATGATTATTTCTAATGTTTTTGTGAGTTATTTGAGAGTTGATCAATAATAATCTTATAATGTAATAACTTGGCAGCCCCAGGAGCCAGCCTTATTCGCAAGCCTATAAAGCCGGCCCTGACTATATATCAAAACCTGATGAAGAAAAATCTTACGTCTGTGGAAGCATATTTTAAACATATATATACATACTGTTAAATATAACTAATATAAATATAATATTAGTTAAATATAACTAACTTACTGCTGAAAATAACTAATCAAGCTCTGCCAGCTTAAGCTTTCTGTTTCTTTTTTATTCTGTACTTCAACTCAAAATGGGGTGATTTTTTCAACAAGAGTTGAATACGCCTTTTGCTCAACTGTTCAAAGTTATGCCTATATCTCAGAAAGGGGTTATTTATTCAAACAGCGTTGAATACGCCTTTTGAAGTTTTAAAAGGCTCAAACAAATTTCCGCCAAAAATCCCAACTTTCAATTTTTCCCTAAATTTTGCACCCCTACAATAATAGCCCTCGCATTCAAATCAAGGGGTGGCATAGCATTGTTCGTAATGTGTCCTCAACTTACCTTTAACCTCCAATTACAAAACCCTTGAAAAATCATTTAACAAAAAAAAAATCATTTTTTCAACATGTTCCATTTCAAGCGACCCTCTTTTTCTAGGGGATTATTTCACAAATGCATGTTCTGCTGACTTTCTAATGCCTTAGGGGTGACTTTTAAAAATTATTCCACATCGCATTTAATACAGATTTTTTCATTATATATGATACAAGAAGCAAATTTTCAAACATATTAATATTTAAGAAGTCCACAATTTCAACCCCCTCATTTCTTTTGAAGAGAATCCATTTGTGACGCACACATCCCAATAGATTGTCTTGCGCTTAAAAATGAAAAATCAAGAAGCTTTTCATTAAAAAAAATTAACAAATTTGTACAAATTTCCAGTTTTAAACCACTTTCATCCCCTTAAACGATATATTTTTCCAAATCGCACACATATCATTTCGTTTAACACAAAAATCACTATAGAATAAAAAAAAAAAAATTTCAAAAATATCAATGTCCAGCTTTTTCAAAAATTTTTATCCCAACCTAAACCCCCCAGAAACCAAATTTTCCAAAAACGTTTCACAACAACTTATAAACAATCACCCAATTCTGATTTAAAACTATTTAAAAAAAAACATTTATCAAATTTTCAACCCCCCCTTTACCTGGTAACTTGGGGCACTTTTTGGAAATGTCAGATTCCTCCCTATGGTTTTGAGCCCAACCGAGAATAAACCACTCACCTACAATCGAACCCCCATCATTGAATCTTCAATATCAATCACTTCCCGGTGGTTCGGAACCCACCTAAAACTGTAGGTCCAACTCATCAATCACCATCATCCAACTCATTACCCACGCACAGGTCTCAGACCTATGTGGGCTTCATTCTCAAAAAAAAAAAAAAAAAAAAAAGTGAATGAGTAATTCCAGAGTTGCTAATTTAATTACTTTGAAGAACTTTTACATGAAGTAGCGATAACTCAAATATTCCCGCATTGCAACAGTGCTGCTCCCCGTGTTGAAATCATTGACGCGTGGCGCTATCTCTGAATTAAATCATTAACTAGGAAATCCGCAAGCGACGTGATCGATCTGGTTCTTTAATCTGTGATTTTACTGACCAGGTGCTTTGCTTTTGTTGTTTCATAATTGAAAAATATAGGCAATAATATAGTATATGAATTTATAATCAGTTTTGACATAAATGAAGTGAATGAAAAATGACAACTTTGAAATGAAAAATATTTTTATATCACAAGATTGCCGCATCAACAGTGCAGCTGTTTTAAACATTTTTATCCTGAAAAAATGAAGATGTTTTAACCAATGCAAATAATAATTGAAACTTGCTTGGAATAAGTAATGTACAGAAATCGAACTAATGAAAGTTTTTTTTCTTCTTTACACAATAGAAGCACCTTATTATACAATACACCAATGCAAATCTTGTACTATTACTGCATAAAGAAAATAAAGTTACAATATTAGAATGATTTTTTCATAAAATTACTTTTGTTTTTAATTTGAAATGTTAAGTCTGTAAACTTATTAATAGGCTACATGAATATTTTCCAAAGTGTTGATAAATTTATCTATAAATGCAGAATAATATAATCATTGATATTTAACTGTTAGTTATGAATAAATATTTGTTTTGTCAAACATGATTTTTGGCTTGAGACTGTTGGATCTAATATTATTTTAAGTTATAAGACAAGTATGATGAAAATAATATAATAATTTCATGTTTAATACTATTAATGTATTATATAACTAAATTATATAGTTATGACAATAGATTTTTTTCTATTTCAATATTCTTACTAATTTGAAACAATTGTAATAATTTATTGTTATTCTACCTATCTTCTAAACCACACTACTCTAAAGATGTAGGCCAGAGGTTAAAAATATTTTTATTCAATGGCCGTTGCCTACACTTTGTAAATTATTCAATTCTCCCCATTATTTAAATTCCAATTTTGATACCTAGAATTTGATAATTCTCTGGTTCACGATTTGTATAAATTTAGTCTTCAATAATTTGGTAATTGGTATTCACTCTAATTATAACATTTTAAACAATGTCAAGCAAGCTTTAATCTACCCCATTAAATTTCTTTTAAATATTCTTTGAAAGGTTTGGATTATTATTTTTCTTTACTGTATATTTTCTAAAAGTTCCTGTACAATGTAAAATGTGTTCATTGTAAAATATGTACAGTTTAATGATTAAATAAAATTTGTTTACTGTCTATGTTTGTGAGTACAATTTATTATTACTGTATACCATGCATTCAATTTATTATTGTAACAATAGTGGCTACATTATATTATTATTTTTCATTACTAGAACTGTTGCTGTAAGATGTTAGTAGCTTAAATGGGTGAAGACATTTCTAGAACAGTTTTTGTAGCTGTCTAGCATCGGAATACGCAGAAGCGAATTAAGACATTACTGTCGGACCTGGCTAAAACGGTGTGCATCTGTTGAGGAAGTAATTTACAATGAATGAGAAAACACCATCATTAATGCTGCACACTGTACATACTTGCTATTAGGCAAATTCAGAATTTTTTGGGGATATCACCTAAAAAGCGGAATGAATCTACCTTACGGTAAATTCAAAGGGGACGCTCTCACTCTCCCGACCGTATTGCAATAGATAACGAGGGGTAAAAAGAAGAACGTAAAATTTGATATAATATACTGTATATCCAACCTTAGTACTTGACTGTTTATTTTATATTCCCATAGCAACATGACTGCAAGGCTCCGACTACACGGTACATGCAAAGTCTTTGCGTTTCAGACAGCGTAAATAACGGCGCATAGGGGCCTGCCATGTGATTAAAAACAGCTCTTCCTTTAAGGATAGATTTTTCCTTTTTGTGCCCTTCAGTGAGGACTGATGAATTTATTTTTCCTTCTTATGAGGTGCCTACTGCCTCCTGAAAATTTGGTACCTCTACCGCCTGTAGTTTTTGCTCTGAAGTTAGACGGATAGACAGAGCCTACGCATAATGCTCTATGTACTTCGTACAGTGAGAGCTAAAACGGGTTTCATCCTCATGAATGAAACAATAAAGCTTTTTTTGGAGTATGTTCAGAATTTGGGGTGGACATGCCTGGTGGTAATCGTACTTTGTACGTAGACTCTGCTTATCACAGGTGCTTGCCCAGTGGAGCAGTCAATACTCAAGGATAATCACCATCGCATCATACCATGGCCTCCTCTAACAAGGCCGCGGCCAAGAATGTGGCAACTCCGCAATCCCCTCCACTCACCGGCCTACTCGCCACACTCTCCACAAACTCTTTAAATGCATGTAATGTTTACATTTCTCAACAATTTCTATACATATGATCATCCCGATTTGTTTTGATTCCTAAGGAAAGGAATATGTGAAGCACTGCATTATAAATCTTTCTGCCCATAGGCTAAACATTACAATAATGTAACAATGATACCTTGTTACTTTACATATTTACGTAATATTAAGGTTGTTAAACGGTCTAATAATCGGTTAAGGTGACGTTTCATAGTAGTGTAAACGTCATGTTACATAACATAAACATAATGTTACTTGAAACAATTTTGTAATGTTACATAAAACGGTTCAGTAACGTTACATATTTACATAACATGAACATAAATAATTATTTGAAATAAACTTCACTAATAAATGTAACACTTACTAATTCAACACGGCTTAACCATAGGAGTAGGCCTCCAGCCATGTCTGAGGAAGCATTCTACCAATGCGAAATGGCCATTACACGAATAAGTAAGTGTTTAATACACTAGAGAAGTTTATTTTCAAAAGTTTAAATATCAAAAGAAAAAGTGATAAGGAACTGCATCAAATCATGTCCAGTAATGTTTAATAAGGTTTAGTAACATTGCAGAAAGACAGTATGTTTTGAAATTGATATAATGATTCCATAAACGGTCTGAGTAAAAGTTTTACAATCACTCTATTTAAAATGTTTCCAGAAAACTGGCACTGTATCTCAATTAAGTAATACATTTTATTACGTTATCAGGATGAGTACACTTTCGTCCTTTAATAAGACGCTTTGTCAGCTGACAAAGGGGCAAGTGCACTCCAGATAATGTGAGTAAAATTTATTACTTAATTTACATACAAAGGCTGTTTATTTGTTTATGTGATTTTTCGTGACCTTTATAGAAATTTGTTAAAGTTAATAATTGACTCCATTTGCACAATTTACTTTTGTGAAGAATCAGATTATCACTCTCTTCATGAACTAGTGTGCTACTAGGGATTATTCTGCTATTAATATGGGTTTCGATACTCAAATCATTACTAATCCTTATTCTAAAATTAACTTTTGGGAACTTACTTAGCCTGTATCTAATTTGTACACTAGACAGCTGGTTTCAGTTTTGAAAGAGGAACAACTTGTACCTTCAATTTAAGTTTTAAGGCTTGAGAAAAAGAAGTAAAATCCTTGATGTTATCTTTCTCCTCTTGTCGTTTAACTGCTTCCTCTTCTTTATTTTTTAAGCGTTTTTGCTTAGATATGCAGGCAAGTTGGGAAATAGTTTTGGAACAGTGCTAGGACTTTACAAAGGCTTATTTCGTTTGAATTGACACAATTCACCGGTGCTGTTTCTAAAGTTCTCTATCCAAATTAATCCGGTTTCATGAAAGTGTGATACGCACGTTGGGGAGGAGTCCAATTGGAATGAGGTACGTAGGTAACGAGGTACCGTATAGCAAGTATCCACTCACTAAGGCGCTTTTCATCTTTTGGAAAACTAAACACTTGGAGCCCTCTCTTTTTACCGCACTTTGGTAATTGCTGCTACACCCTAGAGCAACACACTTGTCTGGCATTATTGCAGTAGTCAAATCCATCCTAACAAGCGTTTAAACGTTAGCACAGTATGGAAGCTCCATATGAACTAGTGCTACAGCGGCTGGCTCGATAGGCCGGGACTGCGGCGTTGCCACATTTCCCTGGCCGCGGCCTTGTTAGAGGAGGCCATGATCATACATAATATGTTAAAGAACAGTATCATGCTGTTCCAATCATACACACCATACTGTATTTGACTTTGAACCGGTGATAGTGATTATCATCGAGTATTTGATGCTGCACTGACCAAACCCTTTAAGAAAGACTGGCCGACCTAAACAATTAAGTAGGAGCTTCAAGAAAGTATAAAATAATTCTAAAATAATTACTACAATAGAGACAATTGAAGAGTCTACAAGAAAACAATAAATGTCAATGATTACTGTCAACGCTTCAAGAGTCCATCAGTTGTGAATCACATACTCGACCATTTATTCCTAGAGCGTAAAGGCCGTCCAAACAAAAACACTGCTAGAGCGGAGACATGTGTAGCTCTAATCTAGAAAGGAAGCAAGAGCAATCTAATATGAAAACTGACACTGTATTTCACTTTTAAATAATGTTTACTCATATATATTGGAGATGTTTGAGGAATGCATTTCACTTCTGAAAAGAAGCTTCGTCAGCCTTTTCTGAAGTGAAATGCATTCCTCAAACATCTCCAATATATGTGAGTAAAACATTAATTAAAAGTGAAATACAGTGTCAGTTTTAATATTAGATTGTTCATTAAGTATTTCGTCATGGAAAACATCACAGGAAGCAAGAGATTACATAGAGAGCGCTCTGCGTCACCGTTTGTGCGAGTCTTTAGCTCTGGCTTCCTAGAAAAGCTGAGTTGTGGTTTTTCGGTGTCAGATAATTTGTGACAGTAGTCAACAGCTGATTGGTATCACAAATAATATTGGAAGTGTGAGTTGAGCTTTGGACGAAACTGCCGTTGAGTTGCGGCATGTCGAGCTCCTAGGAAACCAGATCTTAAAAATCTTCTTAGCAGCGATTAGATATAGGTACTGTATCAAGCAATAGTACGGTGACTATATGCCTCTATAGATATAGATATATACCTCTTAGATTTATAGAGGCTGTAACAAGCAATAGTACAGTGACTGATGGTGACTATATGCCTCTATAGTCACATTAGCAATAGATTGGGGAACACCAATAAAAATGTTCAGTTTTCAATAACAAAAGTTTATTCAAATATGGATGTAAATAGAAATATTTCTTCTCAATAAGTAAATGTTTATAAAATTTCAAAAAGACAATAAATCTAAATTAATTCTACAACCTTTTTTTAAAGCATTACTATGTATACTAAATTCTATTTAAAGCTCACAGCAATGAGGATTAGTCATAGAAGAGGTTAGAAGACTAGAGAAACGGGATAGGAACCGAATTAAGTAGGTAGTATTGAAGACACATGAATGATTGTTTTATCTTCTGACATGATATTCGACAAGCAATAATTAGGAATTTATATAGAAGGGCATGTTGTAGTTGCAATCAAATCATTGGAATATGGCGACTATATGGATACAGTATTTAATTTATTCATGAACGGAACATTTTGTTCCTTGACCTAAAATTACTCTTTTTTTAATCGTGAGCTGCTCTCTCCTAAGATCTGTATTGATTTCCCATATCATTACATCTTTTCCATCTTATTTGTCTATTTTGTCTTTCTAACATTCCGTTAATTTTTTCCAATGTTTGAACTCGCCAGCTTACAAAGCAAAATCTTTGCTTTCATAAATAGTATTTCCATAATAATAATAATAGCTATTATTTCCATAATAACTAAATAGCTTTTTCAATTCCTATCACCACTCTTCTATTCATCCTCTTACTATATCACCATATTCCACGGAGAAAGAATATTATCAAGTCTTGTTATCTTAGTCATATAAGCAATATTCACGCAAGGGTTACGTGATTTATTGGAAAGGAAATTGTGCACCATCTCCATAGCTTAACAGCTTACGATGAACAAAAAAATTATACTTGATTAAGAAATTGAAATTAAGTACCGTACCTTTGCTTTACAAACAAATAATAGATTTGATACAGAAGTAGTTAGACTGCAAACTTTATCAGCTCTATCTCAGAAATGTCAAGTAATTCAGGCAGTCATTTTATAGAACTAGGATAGAAGCAACTAGTTTAAGTTGCTAAATTATTTAAGAATGGATGTAATTTTTATTAGAAAGTTTTACTCCACGATAGCAATTATTGTACTGAATACACCTCATTTATTCATTGACTTGAACATATTGTCGAATAATAATTGCTAAAAGTCAATACGTCATCACAAATAAGTCTACATTTCTGGTTTCAATCACTTTTGAAGTTAATGAGTTTAAAAAATAAATTCAGGCATAAAACGGGAATAAAGACTCAATTAAAAAAATCTCGAGTTGTAGATGAAAACTATTATTGATTTTCTTGCGAAAATCAATAGCCTAATATATTAAGTTGATAATTGAAAAATTATAGATTCCCTAGTCATCAAGACATTGATAAAATCAACGTCTGTGAAGTTGGCCCGCCTAAAATGGCCCCCCCAAATGAAATTGTTATAAATCGTTAGTTTAGCGTTAGTTTAGGTTTGTTTTGATAAATTTGACGTTTGTTTAGGTTTCTGAGTACTAGATCCGGCAGTTACTATTTGGGCGGGCCAGCTTCACACTAGCCCGCATGTTCGGCTGGAATTTGTTAAAAATGGTACAGATCGTTAGTTTAGCGTTAGTTTAGGTTTGTTTTGACAAATTTGACGTTTGTTTAGGTTTCTATATACTAGATCCGGCAGTTACTATATGGGCGGGCCAGCTTCACACTAGCCCGCATGTTCGGCTGGAATTCGTTGAAAATGGTATAGATCGTTAGTTTAGCGTTAGTTTAGGTTTGTTTTGACAAATTTGACGTTTGTTTAGGTTTCTGAGTACTATAGATCCGGCAGTTACTTTTTGGGCGGGCCAGCTTCACACTAGCCAACATGTTCGGCTGGAATTTGTTAAAAATGGTACAGATCGTTAGTTTAGCGTTAGTTTAGGTTTGTTTTGACAAATTTGACGTTTGTTTAGGTTTCTATATACTAGATCCGGCAGTTACTATTTGGGCGGGCCAGCTTCACACTAGCCCGCATGTTCGGCTGGAATTTGTTAAAAATGGCACAGATCGTTAGTTTAGCGTTAGTTTAGGTTTGTTTTGACAAATTTGACGTTTGTTTAGGTTTCTGAGTACTATAGATCCGGCAGTTACTTTTTGGGCGGGCCAGCTTCACACTAGCCCGCATGTTCGGCTGGAATTTGTTGAAAATGGTATAGATCGTTAGTTTAGCGTTAGTTTAGGTTTGTTTTGACAAATTTGTTTGGCCAGCTTCACACTAGCCCGCATGTTTGGCTGGAATTTGTTAAAAATGGTACAGATCGTTAGTTTAGCGTTAGTTTAGGTTTGTTTTGACAAATTTGACGTTTGTTTAGGTTTCTATATACTAGATCCGGCAGTTACTATATGGGCGGGCCAGCTTCACACTAGCCCGCATGTTCGGCTGGAATTCGTTGAAAATGGTATAGATCGTTAGTTTAGCGTTAGTTTAGGTTTGTTTTGACAAATTTGACGTTTGTTTAGGTTTCTATATACTAGATCCGGCAGTTACTATTTGGGCGGGCCAGCTTCACACTAGCCCGCATGTTCGGCAGGAATTTGTTAAAAGTGGCACAGATCGTTAGTTTAGCGTTAGTTTAGGTTTGTTTTGACAAATTTGACGTTTGTTTAGGTTTCTGAGTACTATAGATCCGGCAGTTACGTTTTGGGCGGGCCAGCTTCACACTAGCCCGCATGTTCGGCTGGAATTTGTTAAAAATGGTACAGATCGTTAGTTTAGCGTTAGTTTAGGTTTGTTTTGACAAATTTGACGTTTGTTTAGGTTTCTATATACTAGATCCGGCAGTTACTATTTGGGCGGGCCAGCTTCACACTAGCCCGCATGTTCGGCTGGAATTTGTTAAAAATGGCACAGATCGTTAGTTTAGCGTTAGTTTAGGTTTGTTTTGACAAATTTGACGTTTGTTTAGGTTTCTGAGTACTATAGATCCGGCAGTTACTTTTTGGGCGGGCCAGCTTCACACTAGCCCGCATGTTCGGCTGGAATTTGTTGAAAATGGTATAGATCGTTAGTTTAGCGTTAGTTTAGGTTTGTTTTGACAAATTTGATGTTTGTTT
Source organism: Conomelus anceps (assembly GCA_948455865.1). Lineage (NCBI taxonomy): Eukaryota > Metazoa > Arthropoda > Insecta > Hemiptera > Delphacidae > Conomelus > Conomelus anceps. The sequence goes on along the minus strand of OX418219.1, from coordinate 18,713,411 downwards.
AGGTTTCTGAGTACTATAGATCCGGCAGTTACGTTTTGGGCGGGCCAGCTTCACACTAGCCCGCATGTTCGGCTGGAATTCGTTGAAAATGGTATAGATCGTTAGTTTAGCGTTAGTTTAGGTTTGTTTTGACAAATTTGACGTTTGTTTAGGTTTCTATATACTAGATCCGGCAGTTACTATTTGGGCGGGCCAGCTTCACACTAGCCCGCATGTTCGGCTGGAATTTGTTAAAAATGGCACAGATCGTTAGTTTAGCGTTAGTTTAGGTTTGTTTTGACAAATTTGACGTTTGTTTAGGTTTCTGAGTACTATAGATCCGGCAGTTACGTTTTGGGCGGGCCAGCTTCACACTAGCCCGCATGTTCGGCTGGAATTTGTTAAAAATGGTACAGATCGTTAGTTTAGCGTTAGTTTAGGTTTGTTTTGACAAATTTGACGTTTGTTTAGGTTTCTATATACTAGATCCGGCAGTTACTATTTGGGCGGGCCAGCTTCACACTTGCCCGCATGTTCGGCTAAACCTAAACAAACGTCAAATTTATCAAAACAAACCTAAACTAACGCTAAACTAACGATTTATAACTATTTCATTTGGGGGGGCCATTTTAGGCGGGCCAACTTCACAGACGTATAAAATCATGCTTCTTGTGATCAATACAAAACACAGATTCCTGTGTTGATATAAAGGAATAGCTTGTGTATCCCAGGTCATAAAATACCCTAGAACATGGAAAATACTTTCTAACTGGAAACTAGAACCATAAAAAAGAACACTGTTCCTGGATAATTCTAGGTAGTAGACATACTGATGAAAACTTGATCTATTGAATGAAAAAGTGACATTATTTCACTTTTGAAGTTAATGAGTTTAAAAAATAAATTCAGGCATAAAACGGGAATAAAGACTCAATTAAAAAAATCTCGAGTTGTAGATGAAAACTATTATTGATTTTCTTGCGAAAATCAATAGCCTAATATATTAAGTTGATAATTGAAAAATTATAGATTCCCTAGTCATCAAGACATTGATAAAATCAACGTCTGTGAAGTTGGCCCGCCTAAAATGGCCCCCCCAAATGAAATTGTTATAAATCGTTAGTTTAGCGTTAGTTTAGGTTTGTTTTGATAAATTTGACGTTTGTTTAGGTTTCTGAGTACTAGATCCGGCAGTTACTATTTGGGCGGGCCAGCTTCACACTAGCCCGCATGTTCGGCTGGAATTTGTTAAAAATGGTACAGATCGTTAGTTTAGCGTTAGTTTAGGTTTGTTTTGACAAATTTGACGTTTGTTTAGGTTTCTATATACTAGATCCGGCAGTTACTATATGGGCGGGCCAGCTTCACACTAGCCCGCATGTTCGGCTGGAATTCGTTGAAAATGGTATAGATCGTTAGTTTAGCGTTAGTTTAGGTTTGTTTTGACAAATTTGACGTTTGTTTAGGTTTCTGAGTACTATAGATCCGGCAGTTACTTTTTGGGCGGGCCAGCTTCACACTAGCCAACATGTTCGGCTGGAATTTGTTAAAAATGGTACAGATCGTTAGTTTAGCGTTAGTTTAGGTTTGTTTTGACAAATTTGACGTTTGTTTAGGTTTCTATATACTAGATCCGGCAGTTACTATATGGGCGGGCCAGCTTCACACTAGCCCGCATGTTCGGCTGGAATTTGTTAAAAATGGCACAGATCGTTAGTTTAGGTTTGTTTTGACAAATTTGACGTTTGTTTAGGTTTCTGAGTACTATAGATCCGGCAGTTACTTTTTGGGCGGGCCAGCTTCACACTAGCCCGCATGTTCGGCTGGAATTTGTTAAAAATGGTACAGATCGTTAGTTTAGCGTTAGTTTAGGTTTGTTTTGACAAATTTGACGTTTGTTTAGGTTTCTATATACTAGATCCGGCAGTTACTATATGGGCGGGCCAGCTTCACACTAGCCCGCATGTTCGGCTGGAATTCGTTGAAAATGGTATAGATCGTTAGTTTAGCGTTAGTTTAGGTTTGTTTTGACAAATTTGACGTTTGTTTAGGTTTCTATATACTAGATCCGGCAGTTACTATTTGGGCGGGCCAGCTTCACACTAGCCCGCATGTTCGGCAGGAATTTGTTAAAAGTGGCACAGATCGTTAGTTTAGCGTTAGTTTAGGTTTGTTTTGACAAATTTGACGTTTGTTTAGGTTTCTGAGTACTATAGATCCGGCAGTTACGTTTTGGGCGGGCCAGCTTCACACTAGCCCGCATGTTCAGCTGGAATTTGTTAAAAATGGTACAGATCGTTAGTTTAGCGTTAGTTTAGGTTTGTTTTGACAAATTTGACGTTTGTTTAGGTTTCTATATACTAGATCCGGCAGTTACTATTTGGGCGGGCCAGCTTCACACTAGCCCGCATGTTCGGCTGGAATTTGTTAAAAATGGCACAGATCGTTAGTTTAGCGTTAGTTTAGGTTTGTTTTGACAAATTTGACGTTTGTTTAGGTTTCTGAGTACTATAGATCCGGCAGTTACTTTTTGGGCGGGCCAGCTTCACACTAGCCCGCATGTTCGGCTGGAATTTGTTGAAAATGGTATAGATCGTTAGTTTAGCGTTAGTTTAGGTTTGTTTTGACAAATTTGATGTTTGTTTAGGTTTCTGAGTACTATAGATCCGGCAGTTACGTTTTGGGCGGGCCAGCTTCACACTAGCCCGCATGTTCGGCTGGAATTCGTTGAAAATGGTATAGATCGTTAGTTTAGCGTTAGTTTAGGTTTGTTTTGACAAATTTGACGTTTGTTTAGGTTTCTATATACTAGATCCGGCAGTTACTATTTGGGCGGGCCAGCTTCACACTAGCCCGCATGTTCGGCTGGAATTTGTTAAAAATGGCACAGATCGTTAGTTTAGCGTTAGTTTAGGTTTGTTTTGACAAATTTGACGTTTGTTTAGGTTTCTGAGTACTATAGATCCGGCAGTTACGTTTTGGGCGGGCCAGCTTCACACTAGCCCGCATGTTCGGCTGGAATTTGTTAAAAATGGTACAGATCGTTAGTTTAGCGTTAGTTTAGGTTTGTTTTGACAAATTTGACGTTTGTTTAGGTTTCTATATACTAGATCCGGCAGTTACTATATGGGCGGGCCAGCTTCACACTAGCCCGCATGTTCGGCTGGAATTCGTTGAAAATGGTATAGATCGTTAGTTTAGCGTTAGTTTAGGTTTGTTTTGACAAATTTGACGTTTGTTTAGGTTTCTGAGTACTATAGATCCGGCAGTTACTTTTTGGGCGGGCCAGCTTCACACTAGCCAACATGTTCGGCTGGAATTTGTTAAAAATGGTACAGATCGTTAGTTTAGCGTTAGTTTAGGTTTGTTTTGACAAATTTGACGTTTGTTTAGGTTTCTATATACTAGATCCGGCAGTTACTATTTGGGCGGGCCAGCTTCACACTAGCCCGCATGTTCGGCTGGAATTTGTTAAAAATGGCACAGATCGTTAGTTTAGCGTTAGTTTAGGTTTGTTTTGACAAATTTGACGTTTGTTTAGGTTTCTGAGTACTATAGATCCGGCAGTTACTTTTTGGGCGGGCCAGCTTCACACTAGCCCGCATGTTCGGCTGGAATTTGTTGAAAATGGTATAGATCGTTAGTTTAGCGTTAGTTTAGGTTTGTTTTGACAAATTTGTTTGGCCAGCTTCACACTAGCCCGCATGTTTGGCTGGAATTTGTTAAAAATGGTACAGATCGTTAGTTTAGCGTTAGTTTAGGTTTGTTTTGACAAATTTGACGTTTGTTTAGGTTTCTATATACTAGATCCGGCAGTTACTATATGGGCGGGCCAGCTTCACACTAGCCCGCATGTTCGGCTGGAATTCGTTGAAAATGGTATAGATCGTTAGTTTAGCGTTAGTTTAGGTTTGTTTTGACAAATTTGACGTTTGTTTAGGTTTCTATATACTAGATCCGGCAGTTACTATTTGGGCGGGCCAGCTTCACACTAGCCCGCATGTTCGGCAGGAATTTGTTAAAAGTGGCACAGATCGTTAGTTTAGCGTTAGTTTAGGTTTGTTTTGACAAATTTGACGTTTGTTTAGGTTTCTGAGTACTATAGATCCGGCAGTTACGTTTTGGGCGGGCCAGCTTCACACTAGCCCGCATGTTCGGCTGGAATTTGTTAAAAATGGTACAGATCGTTAGTTTAGCGTTAGTTTAGGTTTGTTTTGACAAATTTGACGTTTGTTTAGGTTTCTATATACTAGATCCGGCAGTTACTATTTGGGCGGGCCAGCTTCACACTAGCCCGCATGTTCGGCTGGAATTTGTTAAAAATGGCACAGATCGTTAGTTTAGCGTTAGTTTAGGTTTGTTTTGACAAATTTGACGTTTGTTTAGGTTTCTGAGTACTATAGATCCGGCAGTTACTTTTTGGGCGGGCCAGCTTCACACTAGCCCGCATGTTCGGCTGGAATTTGTTGAAAATGGTATAGATCGTTAGTTTAGCGTTAGTTTAGGTTTGTTTTGACAAATTTGATGTTTGTTTAGGTTTCTGAGTACTATAGATCCGGCAGTTACGTTTTGGGCGGGCCAGCTTCACACTAGCCCGCATGTTCGGCTGGAATTCGTTGAAAATGGTATAGATCGTTAGTTTAGCGTTAGTTTAGGTTTGTTTTGACAAATTTGACGTTTGTTTAGGTTTCTATATACTAGATCCGGCAGTTACTATTTGGGCGGGCCAGCTTCACACTAGCCCGCATGTTCGGCTGGAATTTGTTAAAAATGGCACAGATCGTTAGTTTAGCGTTAGTTTAGGTTTGTTTTGACAAATTTGACGTTTGTTTAGGTTTCTGAGTACTATAGATCCGGCAGTTACGTTTTGGGCGGGCCAGCTTCACACTAGCCCGCATGTTCGGCTGGAATTTGTTAAAAATGGTACAGATCGTTAGTTTAGCGTTAGTTTAGGTTTGTTTTGACAAATTTGACGTTTGTTTAGGTTTCTATATACTAGATCCGGCAGTTACTATATGGGCGGGCCAGCTTCACACTAGCCCGCATGTTCGGCTGGAATTCGTTGAAAATGGTATAGATCGTTAGTTTAGCGTTAGTTTAGGTTTGTTTTGACAAATTTGACGTTTGTTTAGGTTTCTGAGTACTATAGATCCGGCAGTTACTTTTTGGGCGGGCCAGCTTCACACTAGCCAACATGTTCGGCTGGAATTTGTTAAAAATGGTACAGATCGTTAGTTTAGCGTTAGTTTAGGTTTGTTTTGACAAATTTGACGTTTGTTTAGGTTTCTATATACTAGATCCGGCAGTTACTATTTGGGCGGGCCAGCTTCACACTAGCCCGCATGTTCGGCTGGAATTTGTTAAAAATGGCACAGATCGTTAGTTTAGCGTTAGTTTAGGTTTGTTTTGACAAATTTGACGTTTGTTTAGGTTTCTGAGTACTATAGATCCGGCAGTTACTTTTTGGGCGGGCCAGCTTCACACTAGCCCGCATGTTCGGCTGGAATTTGTTGAAAATGGTATAGATCGTTAGTTTAGCGTTAGTTTAGGTTTGTTTTGACAAATTTGTTTGGCCAGCTTCACACTAGCCCGCATGTTTGGCTGGAATTTGTTAAAAATGGTACAGATCGTTAGTTTAGCGTTAGTTTAGGTTTGTTTTGACAAATTTGACGTTTGTTTAGGTTTCTGAGTACTATAGATCCGGCAGTTACTTTTTGGGCGGGCCAGCTTCACACTAGCCAACATGTTCGGCTGGAATTTGTTAAAAATGGTACAGATCGTTAGTTTAGCGTTAGTTTAGGTTTGTTTTGACAAATTTGACGTTTGTTTAGGTTTCTATATACTAGATCCGGCAGTTACTATATGGGCGGGCCAGCTTCACACTAGCCCGCATGTTCGGCTGGAATTTGTTAAAAATGGCACAGATCGTTAGTTTAGGTTTGTTTTGACAAATTTGACGTTTGTTTAGGTTTCTGAGTACTATAGATCCGGCAGTTACTTTTTGGGCGGGCCAGCTTCACACTAGCCCGCATGTTCGGCTGGAATTTGTTAAAAATGGTACAGATCGTTAGTTTAGCGTTAGTTTAGGTTTGTTTTGACAAATTTGACGTTTGTTTAGGTTTCTATATACTAGATCCGGCAGTTACTATATGGGCGGGCCAGCTTCACACTAGCCCGCATGTTCGGCTGGAATTCGTTGAAAATGGTATAGATCGTTAGTTTAGCGTTAGTTTAGGTTTGTTTTGACAAATTTGACGTTTGTTTAGGTTTCTATATACTAGATCCGGCAGTTACTATTTGGGCGGGCCAGCTTCACACTAGCCCGCATGTTCGGCAGGAATTTGTTAAAAGTGGCACAGATCGTTAGTTTAGCGTTAGTTTAGGTTTGTTTTGACAAATTTGACGTTTGTTTAGGTTTCTGAGTACTATAGATCCGGCAGTTACGTTTTGGGCGGGCCAGCTTCACACTAGCCCGCATGTTCGGCTGGAATTTGTTAAAAATGGTACAGATCGTTAGTTTAGCGTTAGTTTAGGTTTGTTTTGACAAATTTGACGTTTGTTTAGGTTTCTATATACTAGATCCGGCAGTTACTATTTGGGCGGGCCAGCTTCACACTAGCCCGCATGTTCGGCTGGAATTTGTTAAAAATGGCACAGATCGTTAGTTTAGCGTTAGTTTAGGTTTGTTTTGACAAATTTGACGTTTGTTTAGGTTTCTGAGTACTATAGATCCGGCAGTTACTTTTTGGGCGGGCCAGCTTCACACTAGCCCGCATGTTCGGCTGGAATTTGTTGAAAATGGTATAGATCGTTAGTTTAGCGTTAGTTTAGGTTTGTTTTGACAAATTTGATGTTTGTTTAGGTTTCTGAGTACTATAGATCCGGCAGTTACGTTTTGGGCGGGCCAGCTTCACACTAGCCCGCATGTTCGGCTGGAATTCGTTGAAAATGGTATAGATCGTTAGTTTAGCGTTAGTTTAGGTTTGTTTTGACAAATTTGACGTTTGTTTAGGTTTCTATATACTAGATCCGGCAGTTACTATTTGGGCGGGCCAGCTTCACACTAGCCCGCATGTTCGGCTGGAATTTGTTAAAAATGGCACAGATCGTTAGTTTAGCGTTAGTTTAGGTTTGTTTTGACAAATTTGACGTTTGTTTAGGTTTCTGAGTACTATAGATCCGGCAGTTACGTTTTGGGCGGGCCAGCTTCACACTAGCCCGCATGTTCGGCTGGAATTTGTTAAAAATGGTACAGATCGTTAGTTTAGCGTTAGTTTAGGTTTGTTTTGACAAATTTGACGTTTGTTTAGGTTTCTATATACTAGATCCGGCAGTTACTATTTGGGCGGGCCAGCTTCACACTTGCCCGCATGTTCGGCTAAACCTAAACAAACGTCAAATTTATCAAAACAAACCTAAACTAACGATTTATAACTATTTCATTTGGGGGGGCCATTTTAGGCGGGCCAACTTCACAGACGTATAAAATCATGCTTCTTGTGATCAATACAAAACACAGATTCCTGTGTTGATATAAAGGAATAGCTTGTGTATCCCAGGTCATAAAATACCCTAGAACATGGAAAATACTTTCTAACTGGAAACTAGAACCATAAAAAAGAACACTGTTCCTGGATAATTCTAGGTAGTAGACATACTGATGAAAACTTGATCTATTGAATGAAAAAGTGACATTATTTCACATGTATTGCACATACAAAACCATAAAGTTCTTCTGAACCTTATCGCCATTGGAACCTTTTAGACTATAACATTTTCCGACATTAGTAAATTTTATATGAGTGGAAACTAATGTTTGTCATCACATTTGCTTCTTGTGAAAAATTTAGGAAATTTTCTCAAACCAGAAAATTTCAGGATTCTCCGATTTGAACAATAACATTCACTTGTCTTCAATTAAAAAATACTGAAATAGGTTCCAAGTTTCCAATATATAACAATGGATTGTCTTGGCATATAGCCACTTATCTATTCTGCTTAAGTATACTGGAGCCAAATTTGAGCAGGAAATCGCAGTGGGAAAGGGTGAATCTTCACAGTGTACATTCAAGACTGTCATGTACCATTTTTAACATGTTCCTTATGAAATATTTCCAAAGCTTCCCACTGTTTTGATCTAAGAAGGATATGTGGACGCTTGTTCTTCATGAACTCTACTGCTTTCTCGGGAGTCCATTTATTTTTCTGAAACCAATAGAATGTTAATGTGAAAACGAGATGAATTGTTTTAATGCGAATTAAGCCTCAATACTAAGAGTAATAGTAAAACTGCATTGCTATTTAAGTAATCAAGTGGTTTGCAAGCATCAGTTTACATCAATAGTTGAAGTAATTATTTGATTGCCCTCCCGGTTGTTTTGGCTACACTGCTTCCATCTCAGGTGCAGTACTTTTTGCCTTTATCCCCACATCTCGAATAGAAGTCACAACCCATTTTTTAAATAGAATTTTATATAGAAAAGTCTAGATTATCCTTCACAGCTACACACGCTTAGTTTTAATCATTGTAATAATGGCAATAAATTTATTACAATAAATTCACTTTATTCCAGTAATTTTTTTAATCAAAAGTATGGTATGTTTCGTATGAACGAAAAAATGACATTTTTGACCGAAATTAAATAACTGTTGTTCATGAAAAAGCGTTTAGAAATAATTTTTCTTGCTAAAATTCATCCGAAAGGTGATATACTTCTCTACAATACCGCAATTTTTTGAAGATAAGAAAACTCTTGGGTTGGCCAATTCAAGGATTCGCCGTTTTATAATAAAAATACCATGGATTTTTATTAATCCAAAATATAGAAAGTATAATAATATAGAAGTAACTGGAAGAATATAAACTTATTTCCTAAACTTATGATATATAAACTAATATCACAAATGCAAGTTGATTCGATTGGAAACCTAAAATAATGACTTTATAAAACGGGGTAAATGAATTGGGGAGTAGAATCCCACTAGAAGTCAAATCTGGAACGAGCAGGAACAGCCTGTCAAAATCCAGAAGCTGAAAAGATATGTTTTACTTATAGTCATAATATAAAAATAATCTAGATCGATAGGTACTAGATATTACCATCATCAAGTAGCATCCTACTAAAGTTGCACTCCTAGTTCTTCCAGCTTTGCAATGAACGTAGACACTGTTCCCTCTATTGTTATTTTCATTTTCTTGTGGATTTGGCGCCGAAAATTTGCTTATAAAATCCACTCCCCTTGAAAGTTTTTCTTGGCAAGGCGTTTCAAATATGTCTGTCGTGCTCAGCTGCAGAAATTCAACCCCGTGTTTATTCCATTCCTGAGAAAAAACGAGAATACTATAAATATTAAAAGTTAGTTCGATTAGCCATTGCAGAAGTCTTCAGTATAAACTAATAGCACTTAAAGGAATTCGAAATTAATAAATTCTGTATAAATATTACTTGTGAACATAATGAATTTGTGGAATATAATAATTTTACAAATCAAGACTGAAGCATTGAAATTAAAAAAATAAATAATTTTCATGTTTTGGATCAGTAGAAAGTTTTATGATTATGAAGTACGTTCAACAGATATCTTTTGACGCCTTTAAAATATCGAGCTTAGATCTTAAAAGTAAAAATAGAGAAACAATGAGCATGAAAACAGGTTGAGTTTAACTCCCATCCGGGAAGTATTACAGAAGTTCAATAGTTTAATGTTAAATAGTTGAACTATGACAAAGCAATTAGCATAATATTATAATATTTATGAAAGCAGTTTACAACTACTGTAGGTACAATTTGTTGTCTGTACCAATTTACATGGCCTTGAACACGCAAAGAATAATTTTTCGAAGTTTAGTGCATCAATTAGGTAGGCCAAGTAAATTACAATAGCCTACCAATCTGTAGAGTTGGAAATTGTATCCTTTTTGTATCGAAAGTAACGCAGTAAAAACGATTTTCAGAGCTTTTATAATTCTCATTTCCAACTCTGCAGCTACTTTCTTGATAATTTGGCACAATATAATAGAAACTATTGTAATAAATAGAAGGTAACAAATAAAATCGGTTGAAAATAGACAAAAATGACATTATTATAACTACAAATATTTATGGTCAGCTAGATTACAACAAAAGATTACCAATAGCTTACTTCAACATTATTTGAGAATAAAGTCAATTCGTAGTCTTCATTCATTGAAACAACTCCTTTGACTCCTTCTTCTTTTATAAGCTGAAAAAATGCAAAAACTCAGATGTCGTTTCTACTAATATTAAAGAAAAATTGAAAATAATTTAAACTTGATATGGTGTAATTCAAAATTTAAATTAGCTAAACCGAACAATATAAAATGAAGATTGCTATATACAATTAGGATTAAAACGTACTAAGAATTGGTTAAACATTTTATTGACAATTTTCACTTCAAATACTTTTCTCCTGGATCTGCACATTAATTACAATATTCGTGAAAATTGTCAGAACCTCTTCTGGAAGCCGTTTAATTTTTAACCGACTTCCAAAACAGAAGGAGGTTCTCAATTCGACCTCTTTTTTATATGTTTATACACGAACTATTCGAACACTATTGAACCAATTTCGATGAATTTTTCCCATTTATCCAAGTTTCGCAAGGATCGGCCCAATATTAGTAGTGTGGTATTGCAGGAACGGCGTATCCAATCACAGGCCTGCATTTCAAGGTCACCCCCCCCTTAGGCCACGCCCCCCTGGCCAATGGGAGAAGACCACGCCCCTGTAGGGGGGAGTCGGCCATTTTGTAAATTTTTGAGGCACGCCATTGGCTGCACATGTTGGAGTGGGGGACCCGTTTACCCCCCCTCAAGCCCCCTGGACCTATCCCCCTTCAAGCCCCCCTGCCCCTGTCCAAAGGAAAATGGCGCGCGCGCGCCCACGGTCTTTTTCCTTTTTTGTAGGTTTTGCCCAAACCTGTACTACATGAAAACAGCCATTTTGAATTGTTTCCACTTTTTTGGGTGGGGGGGATAAGTTTAGGAGATAAAAAAATAAATAACCTTGTTTAAAACAGCCATTTTCCTTTTTGTAGGCATCACCCAAACCTGTACTACATGAAAACAGCCATTTTGAATTGTTTCCACTTTTTCTCTTTTTTTTAAGCTTCGCCCAAACCTGTACTGCATGAATTTTTCTTTTTTTTTTAGACATCATTCAAGCCCGCACTGTGTGGGGGTAAGGTTAGGAAAGAAAAAAATAAATAACTATGTTAACAGCCATTTTGAATTGCCTCCTCCACCTCCATCACCTATAAAATGGAAGTCCTATCTCTCTCATTGCTAGAACTTTCTTTGTCTAAAAAATCTTTTTATGAGTAGTTTTTATAACGATTTATTAACCGTTGTTGCTCTGGTGTTGGAAACTGGTTAGCATCATATTTAACCTCTGGCTCTGACATATTAATCCTACGAAAAAACTCATCAACACAATGTTCTAGTGTAAGCCCACGGCTTTCCAATTCCTCCCAGTTGAAAGTTCTCATAGCTATTAGACACTTTCCTATCAAATGATAAGCATATCGATACATTATAGTATTTAAATAATTCTTGTAATCCTGACTATTATGTACATAATCGATTAAAAGGCTTTCTAATACTTTTATACTTGTGTTAAGATTTTCAAAGGAGACAAATCCGGCTTTCTCATTTTTAAACTCTGTTCTACTCAGCAAATTATCTTTTTTCTCTTTATTAAAGTCATCTTTACTGAGTAGTTTTTCTCTCTCATTTTTGAATTCTGTTCTAGTCAGTAAAATATCTTTCTTAGCTTTATTAAAGTCATCTTTACTAAACAGTTTCTCTTTCTCATTTTTGAACTCTGTTCTACTCAGTAAATTATCTTTTTTCTCTTTTTTGAAGTCTTCCTTACTAAGCAGCTTTTCTCTCTCATTTTTGAATTCTGTTCTAGTCAGTAAATTATCTTTTTTCTCTTTATTGAATTCATCTTTACTGAGCAGTTTTTCTCTTTGCCCCTTTGCTTCTTCGATAATTATTTTCAAACTCGAATGAAGATAGTCAGTTGAGACTAAAGCTGTTTTTTCTTTATCAAAATTTGATCTAGTCAAAATTGTTTTCTTAAGTTCATCTATTTGTTTTTCACTATCAATAATATGTTTACCGCGTGAAACACGTCCGAACCTGTCTACAGACATGATGTAACTAAAAATCTGAAATTACTTGAGCCTAACTGTTGTGAAAAACATACTCTACCATCAATCTAACAATGTTAGCCCTTTCTGATACATTTCAGCTCTGCCAGATCGAAAATAACTTCCCACAACTGATTAGAATCTGTAATTGTAGTAATGGGATGATCATTGCTACATCCATAGTGAAAATGTCCACGTTCCTCAATTACAATATCTAAGAGCTCATAAATTTCAGAGAGGATAGAATATTTTGAACTAGAATTTTTCCATGAGTCATCGCTATCAGATGACACCTTATCATCATAATCATCCTTATCTTTCTTAACATTTTCAACACAATATTGTGAGAATTTTACACTATTAGCTAGCTCTTTAAACTCATCCAAACTTATACCCATTAACAATCTGGATAATTTCTTGAACTTTGCAAAACTAAAACATTGAGACATTTTTAAGGTTATGTTTTAAAGAAGCTCTCACTGCGTGCTGCTACTACTACCTAACTGTAGCTCTAACAAACTTATACTAAATCAAATGCAATACTTACCTAATATTATATATTCTTCTCTTTCCACCCGACGGGAGGATGAATTCAATTAAACTTGATAGTTTGCTATCAGGTTTAACTAGCTCCATCTTTTTGCCGTAAGAATTTGCGGGCATTAGCACTCTTAAAGCGCTTCCCCATCTCAAAACTGAAACATTGATTTTGCTTCTACACTAGACTACTGTGAAAAAATATTTTTCATAATAGTCTAATATGGAAAATCTCAATTTATATTCAGCTAAGAAACAGGCCTATACTGCAGTCTACTTATCCTATATACTCACTTTTATTGCTTCGCTTTCCACCCGACAGGAGGATGAATTTAATTAAACTTGACAGTTTGCTATCAGGTTTAACTAGCTCCATCTTTGTGCTGTACGAAGCTGCAGGCGTTAGCTTAAAGCGCTTCCCCATCTCAAAACTGAAACATTGATTTCGCTTCTACACTAGACTACTGTGAAAAATATTCATAATAGTCTAATATAGAAATCTCATTTTATATTCAGCTAAGAAACAGGCCTATACCACTATCTTCCGCATTGCTCTAACATGCTGCATTATCCAGAAGAATCAGCGATGGTTTGTCCTCCTGATGAATACATCTCATAACATATCTCCCGCTATTGAAACTTTCCAAAGTTTGAGCATTCAACTCGGATAGAAACTTTTCCGGCAAATATACATCAAAGTACGAATGTCCACCATGATTATTAATTTCATATAATCGCAGTATAATTCTTGTTCCAAATTGTGTGCGAGCTAACCTTGCTTTTTGAATAGGATAACTAAAGTCAGATTTCAATCCATGTATTTGTACAATAGGAATATTCTCCCGCGATGTCTCATTGAATCTAGTCAAACTGAATGGACGCGATTCCTGCTGCTGCTGCTGCTGCTGCTGCTGTTGTCGCTGCTGATACATGGCGGTTGAGAAAAGCACAACTGTACTCGACTGGCGAAAAACTGGTAATGATGAAAAATATGCTGCCGCCTGCAATCACCCGCCGCCGGTTTCCTTATCCCCACCACCAGATTTCTTCTCCGCTCAAGGACAGACATGTTAAAACATGTCTGTGAGCAGTCAATAACCTTTTGTTTCACATATTGCGCAACACTTGATCTTCAATTTGTAATAGTTTATAAACGCTTAATTTCAACGGTCTGTAATAACGTAGATAATCACTTATTTCGTTAATATCAACAGTATCTAGAAAAATCGCCTTTAATTGTTTTGCAAATTCAACATCACCTCCTTTACTTTTAGTTTTTGCGATAGCCTCTTCACACACTTCAAACCAATCAATATAGTTTTGTAATTTTGATTCCAATTCACTATCAGCACTTAACCATTTGCTTGGATCCATAGCAACACTGTTGGCTTACTACACAATACTAAGCAATTTCTGTTTGCATTCAAGTATTTATATGAGTGGTAAAAGAACAGAAAAATTCACCGGATTAGCAACATCGCTTGTTAGATTGCAGATTCTCGCCCTGTGCAAGTACAATTGATATCCACACCATACACAAACCACTTCCTCTCCATTATAATAGAATCCTTGGCGTGCATACTTGCGTTTATTCTCCTTGGTGTAAAATGGACATGTCTTCATACTTTTCATCCTATCCCCCTCGCACAAATAATCTATTTTCCGATCAATTCCTCTCTCCTCCGCTTTACACAACATTGATGATAAATAGTGTTTAGCACTGAATAATGCGCACCTACCATCGGCAATCTTATTATGAATTTTGCAAGCATCAAAAGTCCAACAACTAGAGAACTTTCTATAATCAGGTCTTTCAAAATTATCTGGTATTGTTTCAACTTTATTGTGAAATTTCTTCAAAAACTCTGCTTTTTCTCCACCCTTTGTGTATATTCTATCATAGTTTCTAAGATAAGCTCTTATTGTATCATCAGAATAATCGATTTTGCCCAATTCCCATTTTATTTTATGATGATAAAATTCCAACCAACACACTTCGCGATATGTCTTCCATGATAGCTCTGATTTTGGAAATGGCGGTTTAAAATGTAGAATAATGTAAGTATTTTTTGGATCAATCATCGCAAATTCCTTTAAAATGAACTGATTATTTTCATCCTTGAAACCGTGAAACTCAACAACAGCGAACGAATCATCACTTCCACGTTTGTTCTTCCTCGAATATCCATCACTCACTTCCCCCTCCTCCTCCTCCTCCTCCTCCTCTTCTTCCACCCGCGCACATTTATCCTCCTTGTCTAGATCACACTGCGCTGCCGCTTCCGAATACAGTTTCCTCGACGGTTTCGAAGAACAAATTTCACCCATGTCTTCTAATCCTGACAATAAATCACCGGTATAGCAAGATGGTAATCGCTCGTAGATATCCTCTTCTTTCCCAACTAGATAATCTTGAAGTAAGGTTGAAGAAGTTGATTGCGATAGAGAGTCACACGATGTCGAACTTCCACTCGATAGCATGGCCTTTCACCTACTGACATAAAACCTACCCACTCCAACTTATATAGCCTACCTGCTGCACTCTATCGGAAAAACTACTGCACCTCTCTCACCATAGATGTTAATGGTGTATACTCTACAACATTATCGCTTATTAAAATACAATAAGCAGCAGTTGCAGCCGGCACATCTTTTCCAAATTCAAACTCAAGTCTGACGTCTACTGAACTCTTTAAAGTTGTTGTCTGGTGTGAGCAGTCAATCACCATAATCGGTGTATCTTTAGTGAATGTACTAAAATCAATTTCATTCCCATGTTCAGAATTTACCGGCGAATTAGAATAGCTTCCTGCAAAATCTAAAAACATTCTATACATTAACTGTTTGTTACCGAGAAGGTTATCATAGGGAAAGTAAACAGAATTTAAATACAATTTTACATTATACAACTCGCACAGGTCAAATTTAGCCATTGTAGAATTATATTTCAATTTTCTATCTGTTTGAAAGGCTAAAATTACAAATCTCGGCGCATCTGAATATGAAGCGGTTTTAATTGTCCAACTGTGTACTTTTGTTGCCGGTAAAACAGGATATTCGTGAATTTCCCATTTTCTAAAAGCAAGTTTTAACGGACGATCGCTATCAAGTAGGCGTAAAAATCTAAGGCGTACATGATCTTCAAGTTGTAAGTATGGCACTTTCCACTGTAATTTTGTAATGTCTATCTGAACACTTGAACCAGTTGCCGATTCGATGCAATTAATATCCGACGGCGATCTTAACAGTACGAGTTCTTGTTTCAGATTTAATATAATTTGTTGAAAATCTTCAAAAAAAGCTAAAAGTAATTTTAATGGAATACAAAAACTGAACTTGTTTTCGGTTAGAGTATACCCCTCCCTGTCGAAACCGGCCAAATGGTAAGTATTTTTATCAAACACACTTTTCAACAGTAAACCTTTAATAGTACTTGTGAGACCTACAAGACGCGACTTTGCTACAGGGTGACCGGCCAACTCATATCTTATTTCATCAAACATAAACCCGATTGCATTACTTACTAGTTTATACTGTGCATCTATAATGTTACTCACACCGTCTACACCTATTGCAGTCTTTTTACACTTAACTTCACCTTCGATAAGTAGGAACGATCTGCATGGTAGGCTATAGTTATCTTGCGAATTAATTGGGATTCTTATCTCATCAGAATTTGATAATCTTTGGTTTGCATAGGGACCGTGGGAATGGTACTCTAGACTTTTTATCTCGTTAAAAAAATGTATTTGCCTTTCAACATCTAAGATCTCACTTATTGCCGCTGTTGACGACATTATTCCAATTCACTTGGAATCCTAATTTCTCTAAAATCTTTGCGTTTTTAGATGTTAACACGGCGGAATGTGAAACTCTACTAACACTCTTTTGAACCTTTCTCTTCCCTTTCCTTTTCATCCTTGTTCTCTTTCCATTAAGATCACTATTTTCATATTCGCTATAGCTACAGCGAGCCGAATACGGGTTGAATACAATGAAACCCATTTTACTTCTTCTTCTTCTTCTCTCGAATATGTAATCTAACCGTTAATCTGTCTCCTCTGAAATCGACTAATGAACCGTTCTGGTCCGTCACTTTCACATTAATGCTCTGAAACTTGTGCGTATTTAAACGTACATAAACAATTGGATTTGGTGATTCATTAATTAAATATCCTGGAGGAACTCTTGGAAGAAACTCGTAAATGGTGTGTTTTTCTTTTCCATCACTATAACTCCCACACGCCAAATTACATGAAACTTCGATTGTTGTAATGTTGGATATTGAAACAAGTCTTCTGGAATAATGCCAAATAAGCGGTGCTAAGACTTCTTGATTAAAACCCATTATTTTGTCAATTGAATCATTATGAGTTAAATCAATCGGTTTATCAGAATAGATTTCGATTTTCATAGTATTATTATTCCCGCGTATAATGAGACCGTCACCAGCTACATTCAATTTTTCCTTGATCAATTTTACAATATTATCAATTTCATAAGAACCTGTTTCGAGTTTGACTAATTGATCGCCGTATTTAAAACTAGAATTTTTATCTTTAATCACATTTGGAATAGAATTAAAAGTCCACAAATTAACTAATCCAATTTCATATTCACAATTTCTATCTAATTCTATAACCTGCGGTAAATGTTCGTATAGATCGCTGCTTGTACCGGTCAGCGATATTACAGCCATAGCAGTACTTACCTCTGCTACTAAAAAGTTACAACTGAGCAGACAAGAATAACAAACACAGATGCCCGCAAATATTTGTATTAGGTTTTTGTATTTCATCAGCATTATAGAAAACGTTTACCCTTTTCTGTTTCTTCCAATAATTTACCAATTGTAATGGAGGTTGTAGGTTACCGATTGGATCAAAATAGAATACATTTATACCTTGTTTGTCATAGCACACCCAGTGTGTACCTTTTCCTGAATAATTATCCAAATTCACAATCGCCATCTCATTGAGACGAATTCTTTCTGGTAGTGTATCCTGCATATACACACCGCGCAATGGAATTTTCAATAAGTATGCCCACTTTTGTAGATCATGATCAGACAAAGCTTTATTGAGTTTTAAGTTCTCAATATTAACCGCATTCATGTTTTCCTATTCTTTTTCCGCCTACTTCTAGCTTCGCGTTTAACCGGTTTTGAATGAGTCTTCTTCCTTCTTCTCTTGCTTTTCATAGACGACAATAGGCCGTGTGCGTTATGCGGAACCGTCGAAGTCGAGGAGTTTAATATTCTCCCACCAAAATATTCTGGGTATGGTCGGAGATAATATCCCCTTCCCTTTACATGATTTGTCAATCGCTTAATAGCTTCCCGTCGCATAGAATCACTATTCCTTTTTTTACCCACTCCTTCTCTTTTCTTTCTAGATGTTTTTCTCACTCCTTTCCTTCTTCTACCACTACTACTAGAAACATGTGGAATTTTCATTCCAGATCCAATTACCGACTTGGCTTTCATTGCCAAAGTAACTAAATACGCTAATACCTTCTGCTTGTAGTCTGTCTGAGGATTCTTGAATATCGACCAAGCGCTGTCAGCTAAAATTTTATCTGCTCGCGAACGTGTCAAATTATCAGACGAGCGCGAATAACTTATGTCATGAATTTTGCAAGCTTTATCGAGTGAATTAACTCCCGGATCACCTCTCTTAAGCCTTTTTTCTAGCTTTGTACCAGGCCCGCAGTACTGGTAAGAATCAAATTTACCCCAATTAAAATTATGTGGTAAATGCAATTCTCCAGGTAATGAATCTATTGTTTTATTAAGTAGGGTGGACGCCGCGCTACCCGCTCTATTCACAACACCTTTCGCAATGTTACCTAAGACAGATAATAAGCCGCTTCCTATTATTCCTTTCCTCGTTGTTGCTGTTTTTCTTCTTCCTCTATGCTTGCCAGATCTTGTTTGACTGTTTTGACAAACCATCTTTTCGTCTAGACAATCTCTAGAACACTAAGCTCATGTTGATCGCGCCGCCCACCTACCTAGATAATTCTGCAAACATGTTTTGTTCTATCTATAAGCTTCTTCACATCTTCTTCTGTTTGACTTGCACAATTGTTAAGAATTTGATAAGAATTGTAAAAATTACATACGTGCGAGTAAGGTGAGAGTAAAGTCGAATACCAACTTTCAAGTTGATAATCAAACGATTTTGGTATATTATTATTTAAACCTGATCGAACACAGGCATTAATAAAGAAAAGTGTTTTATTTTTAGTTCTCTCCAAATCTAATAAGTGTTTAGAAAACCAATCTGATTCGGTATTATCTTTGTCGAGTAGTTGATAACTTGTATCTTCCTTTTTGGAAGATGGTGTATCATGATTGAAGCTAGAATTCATAGTTTCCTTTTCAAATAGTACAGCACTTTGATTGAAATTTAAGACGTTTTGCAAATTTGGTGTAAAACATTTTTGATTAACTAATTCGGAATAATTCAGATAAAGAAGAATTAGAATTGAAAGCCAATATGCTATGCACGTAAAGATGCAAACTATCTTAATCACATTTGCTGTTGATCTTACACAAACCAATTGCGGTCTATATTGATTCTCATTATCCTCCTCTGTGAGACTCATTGCTGCACACGTCTGCTTTGTTCGAATGTATACAACAGACTATGATCATAACCGGTTTCAGTACTCGCAAACATGTTCAAACATGCACATGAAAATCAAATGTTTTATTTTTTTTGTAACCCGGTTTGGAAATTTTCTCTATAAATAGCCGGGTAAGCACACGATTTTCACCAATTACTTCAGTCAGTGTTTGCAAATACCACCACGCTGCCGCCATCATCATCATCATAGCTGCCATTCTAGGTAAGTTTACATTCAAAGAAGGGAAAAAACTCGAAAGAAGAAGATATCATTACTAATGACGTATGTTTTAAAGTTTAGTGTTGAGATTTTTTAAATAATATTTCACAAGAAAAAATATTGCAAAACATACCTGAGGTTGAGTTGTCACGACAGCAGTTGGGTGCAGCAGAAGTTGGGTTGCTTGAAACTGTGTTGCGTGCGCGCGCGCGGTTCACAGGATGAAAACTGGTAATTTGGCATTCGAACTGTAGCGCTTTATATACCCAAAATTCGTCCTTCTTCAAAGCCGGTACTAAACACCGGCCATCATTATGTGTGTGTGACTTTCACAAAGGACAATTGCGGCGGCGGGCCAACACCCAAATCGGGAAACGGGAAGAAATTCTAGTTGTCCTTAAAATCGCGTCGGGCCAACGCCTACACCAGAAAGATATTTTCATTGTCTCATCACACTCTGACGTACATCATAAAGAGAATACATCCTTCTGTGGTGTGACGTAAATTAGAAGGGAAATAACTTTGCAAACATACAAAGAAACCGTTTATACTCGCACCGCTGTTATAAATAGCTTAGTTCTTCTATTGACAGTTTCATTGTTGAATTTTGTGCTGTGAAAGACGTCTAAGCTGACGTTATTGTTTCAGAATCAACTTCTACCACAACGTGAGATATCCTTCTCTACATTTGTATTAGCAGTTTGAGAGGCTGACTGTCCATCCCACCGTGCTGACAACGTATTTTCTCTACAATCACACACGCAGATATCCTTCTCTACAAACAGCCTGAGAGGACACGGGTCATCCTTCACACCTTCTTCATCCATCGTTCGACAGAATTGAGGAGAATTCAACATCGTCTTGAACGACATTCAGATTAGACGGCTCAAAGCACAATTTCGGTGAGATTACATCTGATAATTTGTTTCGGAACTTTTGTTATACAATTATTCAAATGGAATACAAACTTGAATGTTCATCAGCTGTGAATAGGAATGTGTTAAAGTATAGATTTAGATTCATTAATAACGAAATAGATTTAGAGTTACTATTATCAACGTTAAAAGATAAAATATTTGAAATTTTAATTAATGAATCGAGACATTTTGACGGAAACCTTCGTTGGTTCATCGCTGCTACCGTTAATCTTGTTAAGTTATCTGCGTTAGCTGACGTTAGCGGTGATGGACAAGAATTGAAGGTTGAAACTAACGCAACATTTCACAGTACGTCTCATAATATCGTTAATATAAGTTTAAATAAGGATGAATTACTCAGTCAGTATGAAGCGGGGTCTAATAAGTTACAAAATGCTCTTGACAGATTTTTGTGTTTTGGCTCGGGATGGGTTGTTAATCGTATACAATATTTAGACCTTAATTTTGCGAGATACAATCCCATTTATGCAGGGTATAACAATTCATCATTTATTAGCACACCTAAGGCAATAGTATCAAAAAACGTTGTAATTAATATAAAAAACTTACACGATAAGAAGTGCTTTCTATGGAGTGTTCTTGCATATCTGCATTACAGGCGTAACAATTTGAATGTAGAGTATTTAAAACAATACGAGAAAGAGTTAAATATTAAAGGAATAAACTTTCCGGTGGAATTACGTGATATAAAGAGGTTTGAAATTCTTAATCCGTCTATAAGTATCACTGTTTTAGCCTATGATGGAACACGGAAAAAAATTTTCCCATACAGAGTTTCTTTATTTAGGGAAAGACAACATAAAATAATGCTCCTTCTCTTATTCAATGATAATCACCCGAATAAATCACATTACACCTTGATTAACACAACTAAGAATAGGAACGGTTTGTCGAGATTATTATCCGAACTAACCAAAGGAAGAAAAGCTGTACATATCTGTCCTTTCTGCTTTCACAGATTCACATCAAATAAAAGCGCTAATATTGATGGGGAGCGAAATTTAAAACAACATATAGAGTTGTGTAGTAAGTTTGGCGAACAGAGAACGCGTCTCCCCGAGCCGGGGAAAAATATTTTGAAGTTTACAAATTATTCTTTTACTCTTAAAACAAAGTACGTAATCTACAGTGACTTTGAATCTTTTATTATTCCAATAAACAATGAATTTGAAGGCGGCGATGATGATGATGATGATGATGATAATGATGGTAGACAATCAAGAAAATCCTATACAGATAAAACGGCTAGACATGTGCCCTGTAGTTACGGTTATATCGTTTTAAATGAAAATGGGGAGATATGTGTGGGTCCACGTTTATACAGAGCAAAGTTTTTAGGGGAGAATATTATTGCACGGTTTCTGCAGGAGATAACCGAACTCGGCGACAGGCTTTACGATGATTTAATGTTAGAAGTACCAATGTATTGCTTAAGTGAAAAAGAACAGTACGAGTTTGATACGGCTGTGAATTGTTCCTTGTGTAACAAACCGTTTGCTGCTGGAGATTTTAAATGTAGACATCATGATCACCACAGCGGCAGATATCTTTCTGCAACACACATGAACTGCAATTTAAACTGTAAGGTGCCCGCCTATGTTCCGTGTGTTATGCATAATTTTCGCGGGTATGATTCCCATTTCGTTGTACAGTCTTTGGCTTACAATAAACGCAAACTGCGCTGTATCGCTAACTCATCAGAGAAGTTTCTCACAATAACTGTAGGACACGTTAAATTTATTGACAGTTTACAATTTCTAAACACGTCTCTTGAGAATTTAGTAAAAAATCTGGCGGATTGTGATGATTATAGAACAAAATTCAAACGCTTATGTACACATTTTAAAAATGAAGTACATCAAAAACTGTTCTTAAGAAAAGGTGTGTATTGTTATCAGTACATAGATAGTCCCGAAAAGTTTAATGAAACCGCTCTTCCGCCTATAAATGAGTTTTATAATAGTCTATCGGAAAAGGATTTGGATGAAAATGATTACAAACATGCCTTGGAAGTGTGGAATGTATGTTCAATGAAAAATCTAGGAGATTTTCATGACAACTATTTGATAAGAGACATCCTCTGCCTGTCGGATGTCTTCGAAGACTTACGATTAATTTTTTTCAAACATTATGGATTGGACGTATCTCAGTTTCTCTCTTTAGCACACTATAGTTTTCAAGCAATGCTTTTTAAAACTAAAGTTGAACTACAATTGATTACAGACCCGTGTATGCATCTTCTAATCGAATCCGCAATCCGCGGGGGTGTTAGTGTAATACCTAATAGATACAGTCTAGCAAATAACCCATACATGAGTACAGCATATGATAGCAATAAACCTACTTCTTTTATTGTTTACCTTGACGCGAACGCCTTATACGCATTTACAATGTGTAATTACCTACCTTACGGCGATTTTAGATGGTTAACACCGTCAGAAGTTTCCTCACTTGACATTTCAACCGTTGCAGATGACGCGCCTGTTGGTTTTATTTTGGAGGTTGATTTGGATTATCCAGAACATCTCCACGATAAACACAATGATTTCCCGTTAGTGCCATTAAAGCAAAAACCTCCGATGGAATTATTTTCCGACTATCAGCGTGCAGATGATGGGAGGAAACAGATTGTAACAACTAAATTGTTAACAACGTTAGCCGGTAGAAAGAAATACGTCTTACATTACCATAATTTAAAGCTATATCTAAGTCTAGGTATGAAATTAACAAAAATTCATCGTGTTATAAGTTTTAGCCAATCTGCTTGGTTGAAACCATACATTGATTTCAACAATCAATTACGTCAAAACTCAAAAAATAGCTTTGAATCCTTGCAGTACAAGAATCTTTCGAACAGCACGTATGGTAAATTAATCGAACGTGTGCGTAACAGGTTTAATATGAGGCTGGTGACAGATGAAAAAACTTTGGATCGGTTAATTTCTCGCCCACAAGTCAAACGTTGGAAAATTTTTAATCCTAATGTCGTAGGTGTTGAAATGAAGAAAATTGATATCCTTTTAGATCGACCGATTTATTGCGGTTTCACAGTGCTCGATTTATCCAAGGTTGTCATGTATAACTTTCATTATAATATATTTCTAAATATGTATGACTTTAGGAAAGTTAAAATTCTTATGTCAGATACGGACAGTTTTCTTTATTATGTAGAAACAGAGGATTTTTATGAGGATATGAGGAGGCAAGCACATCTGTTTGATACAAGTGAATATCCTCGAAACCATAAGTGTTTCAGCTTACTTAATCATAAAAAACTAGGTTGCTTCAAAGATGAACTCAAGTCAAGAATCATAACAAAATTCGTCGGATTACGACCAAAATTATATTCGTTTGAGTTTCTCAATGAAAATAATGAAATTCAAAATAAAAATGTAGCTAAAGGCGTAACAAGATACATTATTGATTCAAAACTGAGATTTTCAATGTATGAAAAATGCTTATTTGAACGATGTGTTCATTACGAATCATCAAATTTGATACGTTCCTATTTACACCATATATTTCAGGTTCGAGTGGGTAGAATTTGTATTAGTCCGCTGGATGATAAGCGTTTTTTACTTCCATGTCGAATTAAAACTTTAGCGTGGTTTCATAAAGACATACCTAATTTCAATGGAGAGGAGGAGGAGGAGGAGGAGGAGGGGGAAGTGAGTGATGGTAGAACTTGAGGCCGATATCGTCATCAGGAAGTATTGGATAGGTCAGGTTTTGTTAGACGAGTGAAAGCACAGTTGAGTTACAGGCGTGCTGTGGAAGGTCAGTTTTTGCATTTCGCGTTAGCCGGCTTGTTGCAGCAAAGGTGAAGGACTCGAACGTGTTTTGCGCTATAGCGTGCATAAAAATCCGGCTGCATATATTATTTATTACAGCATAACGGTGGATGCGAGTCAACATTGAACTAAATTTTACACTCTTCCTTATTCCGAGTGCATGGTTATTACAAAATGAATACTGTTCGTCAACGTTTAGCTAAGGAATTACACTCGAGTGCACGTAAAAACTTTAAAAGACGGAGTTATGTTTTAAAGGGAATTTTGGACATGTTGCAGGCAGATTTAATTGAAATGACTCAGTTTACTAAAATAAACTCTAACTACAGATTTATTCTATCGGTTATTAACGCGTTTTCGAAATACGCGTACGCCGTTCCTCTCAAATCGAAATCTGGTCACGAGGTGAGCATAGCCTTAAAACCAATTTTTGAGAAAAATCGCGGTGTACGTTTGCTGTGCACAGACCAAGGGTCGGAATTCTTCAATTCGCATGTGAAGGCGTTATTAAAGAAATATAACATACACCATTACCATGTCTACTCAGACAAAAAGGCTGCTATTATTGAACGATTTAATCGAACATTAAAGTCAAAAATCTACAGACATTTCACCGAAACCGGGAATTATAGGTGGATAGATATGTTAGACAAGATTGTAAGCCAGTATAATGACACCGTTCATTCGACGATTAAGTTAAAACCTGCTGAAGTTACACTAAAACATGAACAAAAAATTATTGCCGAGTTAAATAGACAGAAATTACGTAACCTGAAAAAGAACAAAATTAGACCTAAATTTCGTCTAGGCGAAGTAGTGCGCATTTCGAAGCATAGAAATATTTTCGATAAATCTTATCACATCAACTGGAGCGTAGAATTGTTTAAAATTGTTTCCGTATACCCGTCAGATCCGCCAACATATCAATTGAAGGATTTTAACAATGAACTTATATTGGGGAGGTTTTATGAACAAGAATTAAAGAGAACTGAGTTGGACGAGAATGATATGAATGTTTATTTAGTTGAGAAGGTACTGAAACGTAGAGGACGAAAGGTGTTAGTACAATGGGTCGGATTCAAACATCCTAGTTGGATTAATAAGACGGATCTTCTTGTTGATTAATAATACGTATGTATTTTTCAGAGTATGGCGTCAGCAATGTTGGAGTCGCGCCGCAGTTTAACAACTATTTTGAGTGACCTTATAGTAGAATTGAGAAAATATACAAGTGCAAACAACTACACTTTGAATGAATTTATATGGTTTTTGGATGATGTAAAAGGTGTAGAAAAATTTGAACATTGGAGTTTTTGTTACACGTCAAAAGCGTCCAGCACATGTGATTGTTCACTATTAGCAATGAAAATAGAAGCGGTTCGCGAGTACCTTAGCGATGATTATTTTCGTGAACGTCTTGATAGTTGGTCTACTTTCGTTCGGGACTTGCTTATTATGTGTGGTGTAGAGGCTGGACTGTTTTACGACGAATGCTAACTCTTAATATTAGTATAGCCGCTTAGGTTAGGAGAGTTAATATAAAACATTTATGAATATTGTATATTTTTTCAGATTATGTCATCATCATCGCTGTCGTTCAAATTTGAACCTCACAATTGTAAATTGACAAGGCTTTTAGAAAAACTTGTAGATGAGTTAAAATGTTGTTGTACCGATTCAAATTTTACTTTGAATGATTATTTATTATTTTTAAGTGGGAAATGTGAGACAATACAACAATTTGGACATTTAAGCTTTTGTTATCTATCAAAAATAGATTTTGATAGGTTGAAACGTGAGGGAAAAAGATTACCAGACGTTGTTGATACATGTCCTTGTACTAGATTGGGTATGATGGAGAGTGAAATACGTAGGTATGTTAGTGAACATGAAACTTTAAACTCTTTTGGAAAGGATATTATTGACGCTATGTTAGAGAGGTGTGTATTAGAAGCCGAGTTAAAACGTGATTAAGTTTAAGTTGCTAGATAAGAACATTTTCTTTCAATTGTTGAATTATTGTTTAAGAAAATAAATAAGTGTAATAATTTTTAAGTTAGTATATATAGCTTTTGGACATGTTGTATTATTGTTGTTTGAGAGAATATAGTGCGACATCTTGTTGGTTGTTTTATTGTGTGAAAAAACCCATGTTTTATCTTTTAGTTGTAGTTATGACGTGTGTAGGAACGCACACACACACACACTGTTAACAATGATTGAAAATAAGGTATCAAAGAAAGATGATGTTAAACCTGAAATACCTATTTTAAATTTCGACGAATTGATTATCAGCAGTACAAAGAAGACATCAGGTGAAAACAATAAGCATGGCGATCTTTTTCCGCATAATGTACGCGGCTTGATTATTGGGTCTTCAAATTGTGGAAAAACGAATATTTTGTTGAATCTAATTTTTAATAAAAAAACATTACGCTTTCGCAGCTTACATGTATTTAGTAAATCGTTATATCAACCAAAGTATGTATTCTTGGAAAAGATTTTCTCCACGCTAAAGTTTATAAAGTTTTTTATGTCAGATGATATTTCTAGCATCCCGAACCCGAATGATTTAGAAAGACATTCTTTAGTAATCTTTGACGATTTACAACTGCAAAGAGTTCCACAGATCAAAGATTATTACAGTATGGGACGACATAAAGAAATTGATGTGCTGTTTCTGAACCAATCGTATGCAAGTATTCAGAAGCACATAATTAGAGAGAACAGTAATATAATTTTGGTCTTTAGAGTAGATATATTATCTTTGAAACTCATATATAGGGATTTCGCTGAGAGCGATATGATATTTAATACTTTTAAAAATATGTGTTCCGAGGTTTGGACTAAAGGTGAAGGTCATAACTTTGTAACAATCTGCACAGAATGTAAATTAACCGATGGTAGGTACAGATTGAATTTAGACGTATTTTTAGACCCGAACCAGTTCAAATAGACTAGTATATAACAAACGCGATTTGGCGGTTAGTTGTTGAACGGCATTCTTATTGAGTGTTTGCAATTATGAAAGGTGGTAAGAAAACGGTAGGACAGAGGAGAGGGAAGGAAAAGGTGAGAATAAAACGGCGTGGAAGGGAAATAAAATCGAGAACAAGTGTGAACGCTAGTAGAGATCTTTTAACGAATAAAATTCACGATTTGAGGAAATCCATTGTTGAAAAATTTAATACTTTACGCGGAGTACAGTCTGAAACAGAGACAAATTTGAAAAATAGGTTGGCACCAATTATAAACCCGCTCCAGGAATTGAAGGAATCTTCACTTAAAATTGAAAAACAAATCAAAGCTGAGAAAGATGATTCTAATGAAAAGGATTTCTATATAAAGAAAGGGGAATCAACAGCTGAGGAGGAGGAGGAGGAGGAGGAGGAGGAGGAGGA
Organism: Conomelus anceps; assembly: GCA_948455865.1. Classification (NCBI taxonomy): domain Eukaryota; kingdom Metazoa; phylum Arthropoda; class Insecta; order Hemiptera; family Delphacidae; genus Conomelus; species Conomelus anceps. The sequence goes on along the minus strand of OX418219.1, from coordinate 18,685,741 downwards.
GGAGGAGGAGGAATTGACAGATAATGAGTCTGTTTATTTCGACGAAGGTGAAGAAAAAGTTGACAAAAAGTCGGATTCATCTACTGTTTTAAGTAAGTCATTTTCGCTTAAGAAAAACCCGGTACAAGTTTTGCTTGATTCTTATTTAGACAGTTTTCACACATTAAAGAAAAAAGGTGTATCATATGGAATTCAATATAATTTGGAAAATGGTACATACTTTATGGGAAATAAGGTACCGATTGAGTTTGTAGATAAATACATTATTGTTAGAGGTAAAAAATTTAAAATAACAACTGGTTTGTTAGAATTACTTTTTGAATCACAACCGAATGACGATGAATGTAGCACACTCGACTTTCGAAATTATAGAAAAATTTTAATTGAAACAGGGGCGCATTTGAATAAAGATGGATATGTAAAGAGAACTAGTGGAATTAAATCACGGTTAATTCAAAGAATGTTTCCATCAAGAACTACTTTGGCTGCAAGACAGCGTGTAGGTAAAGGTTTGCATTTTTTGAGAAATACAAGTCAACACAGATCTTATATTTTCTATGATAATCCAAATGAGTTAGTTAGCCGGTTAGTATTACTTTTATCTTCCAGAAAAGCTGGTAACCAATCACATTCGATCGAAATAAATTCAATTTTGGAAGAACTGAGGGAATCCAACATTATAACCTAGACTAGGCGTAGGCGTGAAGCAGGTGCGCCGATAGCACGGTAGGTTGAAGAGTAGGAACAGGCGACCTACGAATAACGTAGAAAGGGGACAAGTCGAGAACATGATGTGGGTTGCGAGCGAGCCTTGAGAGCTGCGACAGTGAAGCATTCTGTCGGGCGAGCAGAATGCGAATTAGCGCACAAAGGAGACAGGCCGAAAACATGCTGCGGGTTGCGGCGTGGGGGGTTACGGACAAGTGGAAGGAAACTGGGCGATAGGCGCCCAATATAGTGCTAGCATTTGACGTTGGGTGGGGAAACCTATTCAGAAGACCGGCAAGTCAGTTCTACGGCAGCTGCCGCTTGACACGGAGCAGGTTCTGTGTTCTTTTTTCTTCTCAACATAAATCGCGTTGATACGCCGGTCGGGCTCTTTGTTCTGCAAACAAAATATGACTCAAGGCTTCGCTCTTACTATCTTTGTTTTGTTTTTTTAAACTTGATTCTTGTCTCCTGCTGGAGATGGAAACAATTCAAAATGGCTGTTTTAAACAAGGTTATTCATTTTTTTCTCTCCTAACCTTATCCCCCCACCTAAAAAAAAAAGAAAAATTCATGCAGTACAGATTTGGGCAAAGCCTAAAAAAAGAGAAAAAGTGGAAACAATTCAAAATGGCTGTTTTCATGTAGTACAGGTTTGGGAGATGCCTACAAAAAGAAAATGGCTGTTTTAAACAAGGTTATTTATTTTTTTATCTCCTAACCTTATCCCCCCACCTAAAAAAAAAAAAAAAGAAAAATTCATGCAGTACAGGTTTGGGCGAAGCCTAAAAAAAAGAGAAAAAGTGGAAACAATTCAAAATGGCTGTTTTCATGTAGTACAGGTTTGGGAGATGCCTACAAAAAGAAAATGGCTGTTTTAAACAAGGTTATTTATTTTTTCTCTCCTAAACTTATCCCCCCACCTAAAAAAAAGTGGAAACAATTCAAAATGGCTGTTTTCATGTAGTACAGGTTTGGGCAAAACCTACAAAAAAGGAAAAAGACCGTGGGCGCGCGCGCGCCATTTTCCTTTGGACAGGGGCAGGGGGGCTTGAAGGGGGATAGGTCCAGGGGGCTTGAAGGGGGGTAAACGGGTCCCCCACTCCAACATGTGCAGCCAATGGCGTGCCTCAAAAATTTACAAAATGGCCGACTCCCCCCTACAGGGGCGTGGTCTTCTCCCATTGGCCAGGGGGGCGTGGCCTAAGGGGGGGGTGACCTTGAAATGCAGGCCTGTGATTGGATACGCCGTTCCTGCAATACCACACTACTAATATTAAACAAAAAGGAGCATTCATTGATGTCTTCATTTCAATTTTGATCGAATAGGATAGTTTCACACAAAACCGCCAGTTGGATAACAGGTGTCGTTTACCAGGCTGATCATTGTATCATATCAAAGACAATGTAATGTAATGTTATATTGTCTTTGATCATTTGGAGCGCTTCACATCTATAAAATTTTCGAAATCATATGATGCAATGCAATTATTTCGGGTAAACGACATCGGTAATGGGTTGATTACATTGGGATAGTTACTCGCTAAGCGAGTAGCGAGTAGGACGTTACTAACCGACCGTGCTACAGCAACTCTGCATACCAAGCCGAATTATATTAAAAATTTATCTTCCAGAATCATCCCCATACTATGGAATTTCTAAGACAATAAATAATATTTCAACACAAAATTAAAATATGAAGTTTACCAACAATTATTCAATGAAATTTCATCAAAACAATATACAATATATCTCATCTGAAGTGTTACGCTGGCAGCCTGCGTGATTAAGTGTAGGCTTTGGCCACAATAATATTGTATTTTGGTGTTGGCTACTCTGCCAGCGAGTATAAATGTGACCAAATTCAAAGTAGACAGGCTCTCAACTTTGAATTTGGTCACATTCCTAAAGGTCACATTTTTAAAGGTTCAAAAATTGATCATAAAAGTCATCAACAAAAAGCCTCCATGCTATCCGTCAGACCAGCTTTTCAATGAATTCGGTGTGCTGGATGCAAGACAACTTTACTCCCAGGAAATAATTTGCAGACTTCACAAGAATACAGAAAACTTCCAACATAGGAACCATAGCCACGACACAAGGAATAGAAACCTTCTTCTAACTAGTGTTGCTAGGAAAGCACTATATCAGAGACACTTCAACCACCTAGCACCAAAATTTCACAATCTGCTTCCCGTAAATATCAAGGACATAACACACCCAAGAAAATTCAAATCACTGGTTCAAAAATGGATAATAAATACAGGAAGACATCGCATAGAGAACATTATTTCAAATAATATGTGAGCTCACTTACCCAAGATATTTGCACTCTCATCCAACTTTTGCTCACACCTACTCTAGTACATGGGTTACCATAGTTGAGTAGGTTAATTTCCATATACTTCTTACTCTTTCTAGATATCTGTGTAGTTTTTTTTTGGTTTTGTAGTTAATATTTTATACGCATGTAATTCTTGGTTATTTTGAGTTTTGAAGGAAGGAAATAAAAATTTATTTATTTATTTATTCATACACGCTGGCAGAGTAGCCAACACCAAAATACAATATTATTGTGGCCAAAGCCTACACTTAATCATGCAGGCTGCCAGCATAACACTACAGATGAGATATATTGTATATTGTTTTGATGAAATTTCATTGAATAATTGTTGGTAAACTTCATATTTTAATTTTGTGTTGAAATATTATTTATTGTCTTAGAAATTCCATAGTATGGGGATGATTCTGGAAGATAAATTTTTAATATAATTCGGCTTGGTATGCAGAGTTGCTGTAGCACAGTCGGTTAGTAACGTCCTACTCGCTACTCGCTTAGCGAGTAACTATCCCAATGTAATCAACCCATTACCGATGTCGTTTACCCGAAATAATTGCATTGCATCATATGATTTCGAAAATTTTATAGATGTGAAGCGCTCCAAATGATCAAAGACAATATAACATTACATTACATTGTCTTTGATATGATACAATGATCAGCCTGGTAAACGACACCTGTTATCCAACTGGCGGTTTTGTGTGAAACTATCCTATTCGATCAAAATTGAAATGAAGACATCAATGAATGCTCCTTTTTGTTTAATATTGGGCCGATCCTTGATGAACCCTTTACCCAAAGCTGTTTAGTGTGAAACAAGGCTGTAACGTCCCGTATTGACCAATCAGGTGAACTTAATTTTAATCGAGAATAAGAAGAATATAATATTTCTGGTCACTTAATTAAAGAACTTTGTAACTAATTTAGTTGATGTTATGGAGACGTAGGAATAAGGTTATATAGTTTCAATAATGAGTTTGAGTGAAAAATGTTTTTGAGATCGTTAATTTCAAAAACATAATTGAACAATATTCTTCAAAGTTATTAATTTTACAGTGTAGGTATATTCTGAAAGGGACCGCATTAGAATGATGAATCAAAAGTCATTTCACTTTTAAGAAGCCTTTCGCTAAATACAATATTCCACATTAAATAGAGACTTGTAGAATTTTCCTTAGTTTATTTTTCTTATAGGTAGATTTTTAGTTACTTTAGTTTGGATGATATATTGGCTTGCTAATTTGATAAATATTTCACAATAAAAAATAAAATAATATATACAGTATTTATTGTAGGCTATTATATATATAAGATATTTCTCATGTTTTCAAAGTTTGAAAATTCAATTAAAATGCTTAAAATAAAACAAATTTTAAAACAGAAAAATAAACCGACTTCAATGAAATGAAACTAAAACATTAAATACTCTAGTACTAAAAAGTTTAAAATAAAGCAAAAAAGAAACTGACTTCAATTAAATAATACTCAAAAATTAAATACTCGCGTAATAAAAAGTTTAAAATAAACTATTTACTTTAAACTGAGAAAATTTTAAATTTCATACAAGTAATCTTCTGAAGTCGGCGCCAAATTTCCCATAACTTCTAAAATATAACATAGAATTTCTCTGTGATGTTTTCCATGACGAAATTCTTGATGAACAATCTAATATCAAAACTGACACTGTATTTCAGTAAAAGTGAGTGAAAATCATATATTTAATTGAAATACAGTGTTAGTTTTGATATTAGATATAATTTCTTAAAATATTTGGCGTCGACTTCAAAAGTTTACTTGTATGAAATATAAAATTTTATCAGTGTAACTTAGAGTAAAAAGTCTATTTTAAACTTTTCAGTACGCAAGTATTCAATTTTTGAGTATAATTTCATTGGTCAGTTTCTTTTTTTTTAATTTGTTTTAAACTTTTTAGTACGGTACGTGAGTATTTAATGTTTCATTTCATTGAAGTCGGTTTATTTTTTGTTTTAAAATGTGTTTTATTTCAAAGTTAACTTAGCCGCTCAGCCGCTTTAATCGCCTCTGACGAATTAGCAAAAGCAAAACTATAATTTTTCAAATGTTATTTTAGTGGTTTACCTGTAGGAAACATATGAATTTATGGTGGCGCAAGATATAGGTGATATGAGTGCTCCTTGACATTGTTTATTTTCACTAATAGGGATCCATACAATTTTTTCATGCAACAAGACAACAAGAACCAATCATTCTCTGCCTAATTTGCAAGAAATTTTTATCATCGAACTGAATGTTTCAAGATCAAGCTCTTTTTCAATTTCTGTCCAAGTGCCCCAAACACGCTTGTACGAACAGTAAAAGCGGCTTACTCACAATTGACTTTCTGTATCCTTTTTTTCAGTATTTTAAAGACCGTCGAGGGTGATTCCTTCTGTAAAATAATATTTTATATTTTTTATAATATTCTACTCTTACATTTAGCAAATTTGCTATTCTGTCACTAACAGTCCAATAACTTAGCTTTTATCGGCCAAAAAAATGATGTGAAAAATGTTTTCACAATAAGAACAGAAAATTGTTACTTTATACTTTCTGTGGACATTATAGAGCGAAATACCACCTCTCATTCACTAGTTGCATTAATATTGCCTCCTCACTTCTAACAGCCTTGTCACCCCTCACTTCTGAATGCTAATAAGGACGTTGTTACATATTAATTGTAGGATTACAGGCAACTTGGCAACCAACTTAACGCCCTAGAAACACATAAAATTTCGCAGTCGGTTTGGGATAGGTTATAGCCGAAAAGCACCAGCTCTTTATGAATCCTTAATCCCAGGTTTACTAGTTAAAGTTAGCAGGAACCCGAGGTCAAGGCAGGTTAATGTGTGGATTGATTGACCTTTCCTGTTTCATATAGACACAAATATTAATATTTCAGGATCAGAGCAGCTAGAGTAAATTTACAATATCCTACAAACAGATCGCAGTGTTCATTTGATCGGCACTTAAATGAATAGTAATTCACAAATAAAAGAGAGGATATGTTGCAATCCATTATTGTTCATTCATAAATTAATTAGACAGGCTCGTTATATGCGGATTATTAGGCCACTAAAAGCTCTGCTGAGTGTTGCTGTGACAGCTTTTAAAACAGAAACGATTGTTTTCAGTGGCTCGGCCACTGGCACAGCGCGAAACAGCACAGCTTACGGTGGCTGGGTGTTCATTGAAAATCATTGGTTCGGTTTAAAAAGCTGTACTAGCACAGCAAAGCTTAGAGTGACTGGGCATCCTTATCATTTATTCATGTGCTTTACACAAATTAACAGCAAAATAATGATTGTGTAGTGAAAGATGCAGTCTATTTGCGCCAGGCTCAAGATTATGAGAGCAAGAATTCTTACCTGCAGTGTCATTCCTCGAAAAGGAAGAGCTCCCAGTATAACGGTTTCATCAATTCTGTCATACCACTGTCTGTTAGTAACTTTTTCCATTACTACATTGTATAATAGTGTGGGATAAAAAGAAACTCGGGCGAGCATGATTGTAAATTGAATAAAGCCCTATAGGGTCCTTAATATGTACGTCAAGATTACAATAAGAGTGATAAAAAATTTATCTGAACTGATATTTTTAACGACAACAAATTAAACATGAACATGCCCATAGATTTGTTCCCCTACTACATTTTATAGGTTATTGTCAGTCACTGTGATGTTCTTACTCATTCCTCCACTACACCAGCCACAAGGAGAAATCTTGTGCTATTGATACTATTGTCACTGTTCTGCTAATCAGTGGGGTTTGCATAAAAGGGTTGAAGTCCCTCTGAATATGAAAAATTAACTGGGACAAACCAAGTTGCAGGCGGCAAGGAGCAGCCCAGCAGCAGCCAGCACCCAGCAGACACGTCAACGTCATTGGAATTCAATGATTTCTAGATCTAGTCTTTTCCTCTCCGTAATGTCATCCATTCATTGGCTTTTATGAAAGAAAAATGATTTGGAAAACTGATATAATTTTTATTTGATTCTCTCAAGACTCCTTTGATTTGATTGATGAGACTTTCTGAATGAAATGTTATTGCATATTCATTTGAAGAGGTTTGACTGATTGATCAGCTGATTTTTGACTATTTAGTAGTGTGACGTATCCCGGCCGTAGAGTGTGTTGTTTAGTTTTGATAGGACGTTGTACGATGTGTTGTTGGCTAATTGTGTAAATGAGTTGAAAGTTAAATCATTTTGGTAAGTTATTTTGTTTATTCTCTGTTTATTCATAGTTCATTAATAGAATATTATTATGTAGTATTTTGAACTTCTCTTTGTATTCCACAAAACGTCAGGTCAGTTTTGTTGGTAGGTACTGTAACTTATTGTCATTCTATTTTTTGCATATTTATTTTGAACGGTTTCATAATTATTTCAGAATATATCAATTGGTATTATCTCGCTTCACTATTGAATGTTCTATAAATCTTTTAAGGGTTTTATTACTCATTAAATGAAGTTTACCGTTAAAAGTTCAGATTGAGGTTAGTTTTCTGAAAGAAGACTAGCATTCATTCTGTGTCGGAAAAAGGTAAAATATTACACAATTCATCACTTTCACTCTATGATATCTCGTCCGATCAATATTTATTCTGTTTCTTACAAAATTTTCACGAAGCTGTTGAATTCCTTTTGTTTGTGTCACTTCCTACCTTATCACAACCTAATCATTACTATAATTCTTAAAAATAAGTTTATATTAAATCAGAGAATCATTAAATCTTCTTGGTTAATTGCAATTAATTACAGCTGCTTATGGCCAAGTAAATCGTAATGTATGACATTCTTAATAAGCTATTAACTTTATTACAACTTATTTTAATAGTCATCTAGGACGAGTCCGTAGACGAATACATTTTACAAATCCAGTCTTGATCCTGTCCTATCATAATCAAAATCATAAATTTTTTAAAAATATTTTAATTGTGCTCAAGAAGTAACTTATTTGCAATAGATGGCCTCCGGAATTGTTATGCTACATTGCATGTTTCAAAGTGAATAGTTTATGCCTTATGGATGTTCTGATTTATAAGCTACTACTTTTCGCTCTCATTATTCAGTAATTTTGCATTGTACTTGGCAATATTATGTATTACTAATTGTTGTGTAATGATGTCTGTTTATGCAGGTACCCTACTATGCCCAAGCATATAACTGAAATTCTAATACTTTTATACATACTGTTGACACTTGGAACGTTGGCTGAGAAAAAGGAAGGAAAAGCCGATAATTCGAATTCTAACGATGACGAGCAATACTCGAAAGTGGTCGAAAAAGACGATGAAGATCCTCTAACAGTGCTGAATTACTTTATATCGAAAAAAGATGAACTGAAAATCAATATCGATGATAATACTGTGGAAGATGAGATCAAAGACAAGGAAAAAGAGAAAAAAGAAAGTGATAAGACACTCAACCTGGATATGCTTTCATTAACTCCAGACAATTGGATGGTCAAGCTGATTTCGCAGATCCAGGAAAGCGATTTCGACATTGAAAATGATGCGACCGGCAATGGCGAGGCTAAGGATTCTACAGGAGCAGACTTGCTGTGGTCTGATCCTGAACCGGTTAATTTGGAGGAGCTCACTCCTGAACAGAGGGAAGGTACGTATTCACTATTCTAATCAAGATAAACTTTAATCTTGGTATAAATTGGGAAGTGACAGCCGCGAGCCGTCCCATGTAGCCTATCTGTTCAGTCACATCATTTGAGGTCGCCTGGGCCCTTCCTGTTAGGGTGACCGATTGGTTTAGCGAGCAAAAAAATAATGTTTTCTGTTGTAAAATCACAAACCAACCTAAAACTGAAGGTCCAGCTCATCAATCATCATCATTTAACTCATCACCTACACATATGTATCAGACTTAGGTGGGCTTACTTCTTTGTCTGAAAAAACTCAACTATCTGGCAATTATAATTGGATTCATGAATCATGATACATCGTATTATAATTGTGTTCTGGAAACAAATTAAATGGATTCGCCCATCTATCACCCAAGCATGTATATATTGTCTATTTGCCCGGGTTCGACTTCAGTACGGTATCTCTTTAAATATTAACACGTGATATGCCTTAGCGTAAAGTGCTGAATAATAGAATAATGCAGTTAATGAGGTAGTTTTCAACACTGAGATGATAGGACTTCACACTATGTCACTTCACACTATGCCCATTGGTACAATGCTAAAGCTATAAGATTGAAGTCTACCCTCATCACAGGATCTAGTTGAAATGGTGAATGTGAATACTATTTTCACACCTCTGAGATACTTTCTTCATCAAATCACTTGTAGTTATTAATTAAAAGATACGTTTGGGGAGCAGCACAATTAATATAACTTAGCCTTATTATTTGTGTCTGAGTTGAATAAAACTGTGATACGCCTCGAGACTCAAGGCACAATAAAGCTGACTCTCCTTTACCTATTAATTGAAAACAATTTACTTGAAAGTCAGCCCTATTACTATTCCAGTTCAATATTACCAGATGGAACTACATCAATAAATTATTAAGTAAGTTAATATTCTAATCAAAGTCAAATAATATTGATTATTATATAGCTATTCCCACTCCTACTTCCTTCCATGAAGAACTTGAAATGTTTAATTACTTAGTAATCAATTTGCTTTATAAACAACCTAATTCATACATATTAAAATTATTTCCGAACATGTAGACTAATGATGCGTGACCTCCATTTTAAACATTATGTTAATTTTTCTTCATTGCAACTAGACCTGATAAAAAAATTGGCACATATGTTAGTCATTTAATCGAGAGTAAATTATTTTGCAATAGAGATCATTACCTCTCTTTCATGAAGTAAAAGAACATTAATAAAGGATGAGAGTTCGAAGACAAGCTTTACTTGTCACATTTCAACAGTAAATTTGGCAAGTAAGCCACGAAACCCAAGGCCCAGTACTCTAATAAAAACTTGGAGTTGAAAAACTCTCACGGCCGGTTGCACGAAAGCCAATTAAATAAGTTGTTTAATGTCAGTTAACTAACCGTCGTAAGTGCAGCGGGTTTATTTCTGTTGCACAAATATCCACTAGTTAATTCTCGTTAACCGTATGGGCACAATCTGGCTACACTGTAATTTGATCTACAGTTGATTCTGAAGTTGAGAAAAAAGCTGGATTAGAATCATTTCATTGTGAATTATTTGAACTATATTCAACTATCTCAATATTATATTCTTGATAGATTTTATTTTATTTTGGAAGGTTTTCAACATCTACGACCTAATTTGCAGTTCCGTGTTCTGGTACAATAAACATAACCTATAAAATGTAACTTAACGGGCATTAGTGAGATTTAATCATCGGTGATCGGGCGGCTAAATATCTTTTGCGCTAGTTAACCTAATCGGCGTTATCGCTTGTAAATTGTCCTTTGTGCTACTAAATTCTCTCCATTAAGTTCAATTTCCGTAGAATGACGTCATTCTACAGGGATTAAATTAAATTGGCTTTCGTGCAACCGGCCGTCATTCTTCTGTAAGTTTGTTAAGGAGCTCCACAATATCAGTGAAAAAACTGCTAATAAACTGTGAGGTAAAATACTTTTAATATGACTTCATATCTCTCACAATCTTTGAATTCCACCTATTTTGTTAAGTGCTTTCGCTCGACACTTCATATAATGTGATTTTTCAGGATACGTGCTTTACGAAGAAGCCAAATCTCTTTTGAATGCCTCCAAGCCGAATAAAAAAGAAGCGTACAAAAAGCTGTTGGCAGCAGCTGAATTCAAGAACGTGCCAGCAAGAATAATGATCGCCTGGGCTGAACTGCTTGGCCATCCGCTCCAGCAGAATGTGGAAGCTGCCAAAGAGACATTCACTGAGTTGGCCAATGAAGGCAACCCGGATGCACATGTTGTAAGTTTGATCTTATCCTTGATTATCTAAATATCTCTTCAGAATGTTTCACATAGAAGTATAATTTAAAAACATAACAGTTCATGAAATAATAACCGGAAACATCTATTCAAAGAAATACTCAAACGATATATTGTTCTCATAAAAGTTAATACATACATGCCATCGAATACATACAATAAATACCAATTTAAGATTCAGACAAACATTTCATGTAGCCTATATAAATATCATGAAAATAAAAAACCTGCAAAGCTTAAACCTGAGCGCAGGAAAGCTTGTTATTTCACCTCGGGTTATTTTGGAAGGTGTTGCATCGAAATCAATTATCTTCTTTTTTATTGCTGATGATGCCCACATGAATCCGAGACTTATGCGTGGGAAATTATTTGAATGATAACACATATAAATGCCAGATGGAGGAGTGGGATTTATATGTGTTATGCAATTTTATTGATTCTTCTTTCATAAACAACACAGTGCAATCACAAAGGATAAATTACATATAGTTACAGTCATGTAGTTATTACAACAAAATAATCACGTACAGAAACTCCGTAGCCATGAAATGTCAATACTATAGCAATAAAAAGAAGAGAAATATCTCAATTAAAAGATCCTGCTGGCAAGGCAGACCTGTGAGCCAGCAGTGAGTTCTTGAAAAAATATGTATTAACAAACAAACTTAATGAAAATCCTCAACTTTCTCCCTCTGTAACGCCACCGAATAAATACATTTCAAGGAAAAAAATGTTATAAAAGTAAGAATCCAACTTATATATATATATATATATATATATATATATATATATGAAGAAAAAGTATGACATCAGCATAAAATTCTGATATAAATTTTAAGTAATATGAAACTAAGATCTTAAATGATATGAAGGTAAGAAGATGATGAAGGAGACTATGCAGCATGAAATGAACATAAATGATGAAGATTAAATATTCCGGTTGCGATCCCGCAAGAACCATTTGAGCATATGACTGTAAAATGTAAACCCAGATCGAATCTTGTTATCAACTAGTGTACTAGAACTGAAAACGAAGTGTCTGACAATTACAGAATGTGAATTAATGTTAAAGAAGCTGTTATATGATAATTAGGATATAAACTTACGGATTAGCTACGATAGAATTGTCAAATGATTATAAACATATATTTGATTATTAATTTATTTGATGGTTGCTTTTGTAATTTCATTATAGATAAAAGGAGATTGAATGAGGCTTTTTATATTATTTGAAAGCTTCTTTTCAACCGTAAATGGAACAATAAGTTTTCAATTTAACATTGCAGGCTCTGGGCTTCATCCATGCTTCGGGTATTAGTGTGAATGCTAGCCAAGCTAAGGCACTAGTGCATTATACGTTTGGAGCACTTGGAGGCAATACATGGGCACAGATGATACTTGGCTATAGATACTGGTCTGGTATAACTGTTTCTAACAGTTGTGAAAAGGCGCTGGATTTCTACAGGCTAGTTGCTAAAAAAGGTAATTTAAATCTTACAATTAATAATCTTTATAAAAGTTCACTAAAATACTCGCAATTTCACCTATTTTCAACAAATGTTCACTTTCTGTGTTCACTATGTTCATAAATGTTCACTTAACAATATCATTCTAATCCTCTAAAGTGTTCATTATTCAATAGTCCATGTTTATAAATTAATTTTGTGTTCAATAAAAAATTAATCCTTAGAACGTTCTCGATTACGTTCATGTTCAAAAATCTGATTTACATTGACCTTTAAGTCTGATTGTTGATTTCCTAGCTAGTTCTGGAAATTTGATCTATAAAACACTTCACTGTGTGTTTGCCAGAAAATTTATCAATATTCCCAATTCAATTTGTTTAGGAAGTTTCTACTTTCCAAGTACAACGTTTTACACTGCATTTTTACTCATAATATTTTAGCCGGTGTCTGTTGGAAAGTGATGTAACATTCCATTTTACCATCGATTCTATCACGAAAATCTCGTGATCGGCTCATTAAATCAATAAAATCATATATTGTTAAGTCCTTAATGGAACTTTACTCAGAACACCAATGTATGACTAAGCTCTACTATCAAAATATATTTTCCTTCAAATTATTGTTTGAATAATTCTAATAGTCACATTTTTTCTTATCCCAGTAACCTATATTTTGTTGAATTTGATGTCATCATTTGGGTGTTCCAAAAGATACACTTACAGTGCAATAAATATTATCTAGTGCTGTCGAGCGATAATTACCTCCAAAAAAAAATAATTTTTTATTATGATACTTCTCACACAGTATACGACATGTTTGATTGAGTTGATATTGCTAGTAGAGAAGCACCTATTGTTTCCAAATAAGTAAGTTTATTTGCACTCATAATTATTGAATGTGTCAACAATTCTCTTGTTTGAATAGCACGATTGTAATATCCCACTCGTCGTATACATCTACGCATCTAATTCTAATTTTTACGGATCAATTAATTTTTTTCCTTTATAAAATTCAAGGTAGTTAATATTTTAATATTGAAAAAAATCTGTATAGAGTCCACAGATCAATCCTGTATATTCCATAAACATATTTCAGTAAAAATTTTAACGATTTTCATAGCTAGCTACTTTAGCTGAGTTGCTAAATGCTAATGTTCAATGTGTAAAAGAATGGAAAATCAGTAGGCTTTTAAGGATATGGCTCTTAATGGCGTTAAACGCTTGAAGCTTTCTAACATTTTGTCTAAACGACACATTTTTTCATTTACAGTTGAGAATAATCTTGGTTGGTAACATGCGTTTAAAAATAATACAGCATCAACTCAAGGCTAGTAGAGAAATCGTTTCTACTAACCTGGGCACCAATTATCATTAAATATGATTATGGTATGCATAACATTGAGTAAACTGTGATCTAACGGAGCTTAGATGAGGACGAATAGTATTTAATGACAAAGTCTACTGTCTGCTCACTTTGTCTACTGATGTTCTAAACAAAAATACTTTCAATGTCAATTTATTAATTTTGTCAGAGAAAAATAGTGATTATATTTTCTGCATGCTATACAACTAATGAGGAATTCTCAATGTAAATGAATATAGCACCCAATATATTTTTATTCGTGTTCGGTAAATTTGATAATGCAGCATTGAACTAATTTCTTTAAACAACTAGAATATTCTCGAATATGTATTAAGACAATTCCAATTTCATTGATCTCTGATCTTTTCATTTCTCAATTCCGGACCTTTTTCGATCTTGAAGGAGACTACTGGAACGTGATCCATTTTTGATTCCCCATTTCATTATTGATAATTCGATTTTCATTTGGTTAATACAATTTTGGATAGTTTCTGTTGTATCTGGTAATCTAATAATTATATATTTTTCAAAAACAATTCTATTTGAAAAATTGTCATTTTGATTCTTTTTGTCTCATAAGTTTGTTGCTTAATATTATGTTTTAGTTGCCAGTGAAGTGTCTCTGTCTGGGGGTCCGATGGTTCAACGTATACGTCTTCTTGAAGAGCTAGAAAATGCTGGTTACAGCTCTGGCATTCTGGACAACGATCTGATTGAGTACTATCAGTTGATGGCTGAAAAAGGAGATGTGCAGGCTCAAGTAAAAAATATTTTTTTTTTTTAAACCTTCAATATTGAAAAATTTTCATTTTTGCTTTACTATCAATTAAAATTACATTATTATTCATTTATTTTTCCACTACTTTCAGGCTTAGATTCAGGTTTCTCGAGTGCAGAAACAATACTTTGCGCTCGAATTACACATTCAATTTTTCCTATAGTGATGTATAAAGTAATTTAAACAGAACAAAACAGGACATACATAACCTCACAATTCCTCAAATAACCTATCTTCGAATCAAATCGATTTTGACAACTACAGCTGACTGTGAGCTCGCCTTTTTGCGTGGCTGAAGCAGTGTAGCCTACCTATTTTTGAATGCAGAATAGTAACCTGCGCATTAAATGCTCACTATTTTGTGTTGTTAGGTTGCAAATCTGGAGTGTGAAAAAGTATTTTCGCGCACTAGAATAGACTATTAGAATAGTACTATTACTAATAGTACTATTAGAATAGACTATTTTGCGTGCTACAATTAGTGCTAAAATGGGCACTTTTTCGGGTCAATGTAGGAAAAGGAATTTTTTCGTTACTGACTCAATACAAATGCCCCCTCAGCCAAAATATATATCGGCTGAGGGGGGGCATTTATATAATTATTTATATATACATATAATACATGCTGATGGATGACTTGAAGATCTACAGGAAGATAGTTTACCCATGTGATTTTGTTCTGTTGCAAGTTGACCTTGATACCATCTCTTGGTGGTGCACAAATAATGGTCTCAATCTCAATGTTGATAAATGTAAATTTATGGTCTTCACTCGTAAGAAAGAAAGAAAGAAAGAAATTCCTGCAGAACTATCCTATTTTCAATTACAGGTTTAATAACTTTCATCTCTCTAGGGTTGAAAGTTGTAAGGATTTGGGTGTGTTGTTTGATTCTACTTTGACCTTTGCACCCCATGTCCATGCTTTGGTTAGTAGGGCAAATAGAATGCTTGGCTTCATCATGAGAACCACAGCTGGGTTTAGAGACGTTGATGCCATGAAAACTCTCTTTTCCAGCCTGGTTCGAAGCTTGCTGGAATATTGCGCAGTGGTTTGGAATCACCATCAGAGAGGACTCATACACGAGATCGAAATAATTCAAAATAATTTCCTCAGATTGCTGTATGCTAAAAGTCAAAATCGTCCATGTCCTTTGGGGTTTCCTACAGGCAGGTTGCGCAGTTTGTTCAACTTTAAAACTTTGGCATCCAGACGCAAGGTGTTGTCTTGTTTATTCCTGTATAGTCTTGTGAACGGTTTGGTGTATTGTCCCAATTTGTTGGCAAGGTTAAATTTTAGAGTTCCCGCCTTCAATAATCGAAATCGACAAGAGTTTTCAATCAGTAGATGTTTCACTGTTGGTCATTATTATTCACCAATGAATCGAATTCCTCGTGACTTCCTCTGCTATGATGGTCAAATTGATCTCTTTTCTTTGTCTAAATATTGTTTCAAAAATAAAATGTCTGCAATCTTCAACTGAAGTGTTGAATTTATTTGATGCTCTTGAATTGTACAAGTATATAATGACCTTGTTTCTGTCCATTGTTCTCTCCACTGTTACCCGGTATTTTTTGAAACTTATCTTTTTCTCTGATCCTGTGTTTTTTTTTTCAACTCAAATTGTATACTGTTATCTTTTCCTAGTATTGTATTCTAAAGTTTTTAATGTTTTCTTCTCTTATTATTTTTTTCAGCTGATGTAATTTCTTTCATAGTGTTGTTTTTCTTATGTAATTTTATACATCAATTATTTTTTGTAATACTTATATGATGTATCAAGTTTATTTCATGAGTGCGTTTGGGCTATGCCTGTAGCACTCTTAAATTTTTGTATGAAATAAATAAAAGAGGATGACATGTCTGCAAAATATAGCACAGAAAATAGGACTCCAGATATCTTTTGAAAAGGCTGAAATAATGGTGGCAGATCCAATTAACTACATAACCGTAGATAACAGGACAATAAATACAGTAAAACAATTCAAGTACCTTGGAGAAAGCATAACTCACAACCTGGATGAAAAACCTGCATGACAGGGAAGAACAACTGATAAAATGACAGTCTCAAAAAACAAATGGCATACGTACAATAAAAAATGTCCAATTAAAACGAGACAGTGGTGCAACCAGAGGTGACGTACAGAAGCGAAACATTTTTCAAGATAACGCAGAAAAACAGGAGTTTACAATATCCTGTTTTGCAAATAGAGAGGAGAATAGCCAGAACATGTCTAAGTAAATATTGGCAATGGTGGATAGTGCCAAATGAAGTAGTTTACAGAGAGCTTGAACCCATTACAAACAATATACGAAAGGAAAGGATATTTTTGTTGGTAACATTCTAAGGACATCAGAAACCAGATTATTAAGGAGAATAATAGACAAACTTTGGGATAAGGTGCTTTGTCCTAGCTGCGGAATGTTCTACACTGTGGAATGCGGAGAGTGGGTTGCGGAGCTCACTCCGCAGCTGACGACGGAGAATCGTTGTCCAAGCTGCGGAGCTAGGACTCGATTTCCGGCGGGGAGAAATGAACTTGTGAGCAAGTGCTGCGAAGTGCGCATGTGCGAAACCAGTTTATCAACTGCTTCGTTCACCACTTCGCAACCGACTACGGAAATGACTGCTCCTCGAGCAGTGGTTCGGTTCCGCAGTTCACGCTCCGCCGGAAGAGTGCGTTGTCCGTTGTCTAGGACAACACCCATACGGAAAGCCGTATAACCAGTGGTCTGCGCATTTCGCTCTCCATTCTCCGCATTTCACATTCCGCAGCTAGGACAACGCGCCTATATGAAGCAGCAAGTAGGATGTATTGGGGAAGTTAAAGAGGATTTGAACAATCTGGAAATAATTCTAGATGATTTGAAAAAACAAAATCGGAAATGTAGAGGAATGTGCTCCTTGTTGTAGTCTCTACTTGATTTGTAGTATACCGTTCCTCTTTCATAGTGAACTTGTGATTACTTCAACATTTACAGATTTCTGAAGCCTCTCACTGAATTTCACCATGCTCTATTAAGAAGTATAATAGAATTCATCAGTTATTTCACGTCTCATAGGAACGATTAACATTGAATTCTACTCTGTACCTCCCTAAACTTGGAAAATTGAACAAAATCTGTGATGTATAAATCTATTTTTTTTTTTGCCCAGGTTGGACTTGGTCAGTTACATTACCAGGGTGGGCGTGGTGTTGCTCAAGATCCACAACGAGCTTTGCATTATTTCCTTCAAGCAGCTGACGCTGGTAATCCCATCGCAATGGCTTTTCTGGGAAAGGTAACCAATCCAGTTTCAATCTGCTATTTATTAAGATATTTTTAACATCTTGTTTGCATGTTTTGAAATATCTTGGAACCACAATACAATAGAAACCTTGACTGCATCAACATTTTATTACACACTGCTTCCAGGGATTCTGTTATGTTGATTGTCTTTAAGGAAGTAAACCACAATTTTAAGAAAGTGTTCCTATTCGCTGACAAAAAACGCCTTATAATTGGTTGGACCAAGAAGCATACTGCGTTACGATTGGTTGCCAGCATATAAAGTGCTTGTAATTGATTGGAAGGTGAATCCAGTATGCTGCATTATGTTTGGCTGCCGACATTTAAAGCAAGTGCTCCCAATGGTTCGAATAAAAATCATTTTTACTGATTGGAAGGTGGATCCAGCATGCTGCAGTACCTGCCAGCATTTAAAACAAGTCCTTCTATTGGTTGACGAGAAACGCCTTGTAATTGGTTAGAAGGTGGAGCCGGCATGCTGCATTATGATTGGCTGTCAGTATTTTTGACAAGTGCTCCTATTTGTTGACAAGAAACGCATTGTTGTTGATTGGAAGGTGTACCCAGCATTCTTCATTATGATTTTAATTGAATAGGAACTTTTAAATCTAATCAACAACAATTCATATTAAAATCATTGGACTTCATTCTCCATTGGTCCAGTGGTTTCCAGTACTATATAATTTAAATCAATTTCAACTGTTTCCATTGATCGATGATGAGTTGGTATTTGTATGATAATTTTTAAACAATTTTTACTCACTTTTAATTGTAAATTCCTGAACAATTCTCATTCTCATTTGTGAAAATTGTATTTCTCAAACAATATTCAATTTTTTTACTTTAGCCTATCAAATTCAAAAGCTCACAGAACATTCCATGAAGATCCTTAATGGCATACAATTATATGCTGCATATATGAATAATTTAATAAAATGAATAAATAATAATGATCATTGTGTTAAATTGTTCTACAATTTATTCTTAGTGTCCTATCGACGATCTATTGTGCTGTTAGCAGGCATATTTTATGTTTTTGTTTAATTATTTGCAGATCTACTTTGAAGGGAACGATGTTGTGAAGGCAGACAACGAAACAGCTTACAAGTACTTTAAGAAGGCGGCTGACATGGGCAATCCGGTCGGCCAGAGTGGACTGGGCTTGATGCATCTGCAGGGTCGTGGAGTCGAGAAGGATTACGGCAAGGCGTTGAAACTTTTCTCACAAGCGGCTGACCAAGGATGGGTCGACGCTCAACTACAATTGGGAATTATGTATTTCAGTAAGTAAGAAATTATCGAAATATTCTAGCGATAATTCTAGAAAAAATTTGGTGTGGAACACTCACGACTTTCCTAGCCTGTTCTGGTATTAAATTTCTAAATCACCATAAATTTGTCACAGTATTCTGTGATTTTGTAGTTCTAAATCATTTGTTATTGTGAACAAAATAGACTGCGGTACTACAAAGAGATACTTCATAAATTTTGAAATAAGTTAACTGTTCTGTTTGTTTTTTTTTTTTTAGAAGATTTCGTCTTAAAGACTGGTTAGGTCAAGTCAGATCAACAATTATGTACAACATTATTCACTAGTTACCACAATTACAATTTAAATTAGTTGAAGTGAGACTCAATTTTGATCTGAAAGAACTCTTGTACACTACAAAAAGCTTTATAAACTAAAAAATTTCTCAATTGTTTTCTAAATACATTAATGTTTCCAAGACAATGTTTTCAAGCAGTTTCTTAAGAGTCTTAGAAACAGCTTGTTAGCTTGTTACAGAATGTTCTACCAATATAACTAGGTTTTTACACTGCACACTGGTCCCCGACCTTGCAGTTTAATTTCCATATTTATGTAAAAATGAATATTTTGTATTATCTGTATTTTGGTTTTTAAGGAAAATAAATTGATTTTGATTTTTATTTTGTTCGAATAAACTGCTATTGTGACACACCAAGTGATAATCGCCTTGGCTCCGTGTATTATAATAATGTACATTAAGATTTTGGTTTATATCACTCTTTCATGTATAATGTAATTTCATACACATACAAGCAAAATACAGTTAGGAGACCAAGTCTCTTGAACACTGGCCTACTTGAAGCAAACCTTCTCATATGCCTAACAGCTTTCTTTTGGATCTTAAACACCCCATCAAGGTTTTGTTTTGATGAGTTACCCCATACTAAGATAGCTTACCTAATATGTGTCATTAAAAGATCATGGCAAGCTGTGAAAAGTAACTTTCTGTCATTTAATCAAGCAAGCTGTCACATGACAAATACCCCAGATGAAATTTTACAGCATTTTTTCTCAATGTAAGGAGCCGAGGTCAATCGCCTATCCAACAAAACTCCTAGAAATGCAATGTTTTCTTTCTGGTCCAGTTGATTATCGTTTACAGACACCTTTTCAGGCCCTATCTTCATTTGAATTATGTTTGTTTTTGAATTGAAGGTGTTGACATTTTTACTATTTATTGATAATTTCAATTGATTTAAAAATCGGACAATGGACTGCACACCTGCATTCTGCTTCCTATAGTAGGAATCTATATTGTAGAATACACACTTGATTCATGGGAAAAACTTGATCTTTGTATCTTGAAAAACCACTTATTTCCTATTTTATGAAAAAATGTTACAGAAAATCTTCGCAAAACGTATTCTTAGATCAAAAATCAATAAAATTCACTTCTGAACCCCTGCAATTTCTCCATAAGTGAGATTCATACCAGTTGATAGAGGTTAAAAATATTAATTCAGAGCATGAGTTCAATCAAAATCGGTTTTCTGCTTTCGAGAAAATCTTAGAAATTCAACTTTTGATATCAATAAAGTACAGTAGAACCTCGATTATCCGTCACTCTTTAAACCGTCGCTTTCTGTTATCCTTCATCATGAAGTTGAGAAAGTTCCGATTTATTAGCATATCAGACAACAGTAGGCTACTTTACTCTAACTGTAGGATATTTCTGATGCCATAAATATGTAAACATAAATTGAATTATCCTTTTGTACACTGTCTAATTTTTTCAACTTTCGCCAAACCATTTAAAATTTAGAGACTGTACTGATTACGTTTATGGCATTTCTTTTATCCGTCTATCCATTAGTGATGAGCATTGATACAACGAACTAGTTGAATTAACTGTTTATTGGTTATTAACGATTCAACTGTTTTGTCTCCTCAACTAAACCAGTTGATGCTTCAACTACATTTCCATATCAACGGTCAAAGGGCTCAACGCACTCATTTCCAACACAACTGGAAGTCTTTGTTAAATCCAAGTGTGAATAGCAAACAAGTTGATCAACGTTCGAAATAAAAATAAATCACATGCAGTAGAGAAATAGGAGGAGTAGCCTAACTGTGCGAGTGAGAAATGCAATAACACTGCGCTGCTGTTTCAAGACAATTTTTGTATCCGGTTACAAAAAACGAACGCCTTATGCATGCAATCTAAATCGCGTAAAAATAGAGATAGAAAAATTATGATTTGAGATTTGAATCCAGCGCCCTCAAATTGATAAAATGCTTTGCGAAGCCTCAAAAATAATCACAACTGAGCAAGTTTTTATTATTTCTAGAAAGTAGATGTTTTTCAACTTTTTATTCAATAAAAATCAACCTTATTATTTTAATTATTTTTGCGTACTCGCGAATCATTTTATTAATTTGAGGGCGCTGAATTCAAACCTGCAATTTGAATTTCTGTATTTCTTTTTCTATGCGATTTAGATTGCATATGGCGTTCGTTTTTTTTAACCGGACATGCTCATTCTTATCTTGTTTGCATGTGTTGTTAACGATTATCAGGGGACAGTAGACACAATGAATACAGATAGTATCTGTATTCATTGGTAGGCACGTACACAGCTCGTTATTCTTCCATGAAAACGCATATTCTTCGTTAAATTCAACATTCAACTAGTTAACGTTTATTCAAAACTAGTTGCGTTTCGTAGACAAGAAAACTGTCAACGACCCAAGACTCCTTTCCAGTTATCCGTTAGGGCCCCGATCCCGAAGGTGGCGGTTAATAGAGGTTCCACAGTACCTCTATTTTGAATCACGTATCAACAAAAGGTTTCGTGACATATCCTTGAAGAATCTTAAGTTTAAAATTTCAAGTGTACAAGTTTCAAGTATACATACATACACACAATCCAATACACAGAAACTAAATTTTTGGACTCCGAGGACCTTGAAACATAAATCGGGGCACCTTCATTTTTTTGGAAAGCAATACTTTCCTCACCTACGGTAGTATGGCTAGGCAAGAATGTTGACCAAGTATGGGTCGATTCTCAAATTACATTTCAATTCAATTCAAATTTATTTCCACAACAGAATATAATATATGTGCTCATCAAATAATAAGAACTCTTCGAAATTCAGTAACTTAACTAGAATATGGGATTACTTAACAATGACAAATATTCATCAAATGTGGCACAAGAGGTGGAAAAAAAAACCCTGGCATATGGAAATTATGTATTTTAGTATGTAAGAATTTTCAAAAATATTCTAGGATTAATTCTAGAAATGAAAAACGTTTAGGCTACTTGAAATTTTTAAAAAATAATGAAAGAGAATGGAGGATGTTGATGGATATTCGATAAAAATAATGGATAAGAAAACGACTTCAAATAGGATTTAGTGGAAAACAGATTCAAAGGAGGATTAAATTATTTTATTTCAACTGTCATTGCAGGTGGTCTAGGTGTTCGCAGGGACTACAAATTGGCCAATAAATTCTTCAGTTTGGCATCGCAATCGGGGCATGTGCTGGCGTTCTACAATTTGGCTCAAATGCACGCGACTGGCACGGGAATGATGCGCTCTTGCACAACTGCAGTCGATGTAAGTACTTTATTTTCGTTCTTCAGTAAATTTCTCATATTATTGGTTTCCTTGAATATTGAAATTTAATAATTATGAATTTATCTTTAGCTAATCAAATCTTCACAAGATGAGATGACATGAACATACTAGACCGTAGCGCGCCTGTTCCGACACATGCAAAATAATATGCTTTGTGTCATTTGTATATGAGTACGCACACTAAACCGTTCCGTCACCGACTAACACTAGCCGTGCCATTCCCGGCAAACTCGAGAATTTCTGACTAGATGCCGGCAAACCGCATTGCAATCGCGCTGCTCCGCTTTGTCATGCTATTTCCCCAAACAAAAATAGTTGTTCTTTGTTTATCATACGCGTTGCATACAGGTATAGAACGTGGATGATATAGAATTGAATTGTTCTTTATTTCTATAAAAAAACAAGTATATAGATAATAACAATAAGTTAGAGAAAAAATATTCTTCACATGGGCTACAATGCCTGTGTGCGAAGAAGAGTCTGAATCGGTAGAATTTTATATATAGAAAAAAGACAAATTTTTAAAGAAAATTGAAGAGGAAAAGAAATTACAGCCAAAAAAAGAGGGGGAAAAAGACAAAAAATAGAAAAAAAAGGCTTAATTATTTGTGGAGGATCATCTATGGGAAATGCGAGGCCGACAAGAGATACCAGAGAGAAAAAACGTATACAAATAAGGTTTCTGGGATGAGCACTAGTTGTGGCATAGAACGTGTTTGGTACGTTCACAATAGTGATCGGTTCGTTTTTGCCAGGCCTGACCGTAGCCCACATACTGACACGGTCTCAGTATGGCCTGGCATGCTACGGTCTAGTGTGGAAACAGCCTTAATATAGACGGGATTCATCTGAGCACCTAAATTTCAGAATTTTTTTACAAAAAATCTGCTACAATTGATTATTTTTTATCAACTTTAATGGGAGACACTACACTACCAATACGTTTCGCGATATTTTGATTACGAAATTTATATTTAGTGCAGAGTCAATGGATTGATGGATCGCAACTTTTGATCGCCCGAATGCCATCAATCCATTGACTTCACACCATCAATTAGGATTTTGTGATCCAAATATTGGAATACGTTTTGATAGTGTTGGGTCCTTAAATTTCGTTTTGCTTATCGTATTTTACTCTTCAAACAATAATTGCCATATATTTAATTTATCTTATATTTTCTCAAATCTAACAAACCATTCAGTATATTTTTAAGTGTCTAAAATATTAAATAATGATGTATTCCATGTTGATATATGATCTCGTACCTAATTATTTTGTTGTGTGTTTTTAGGACGTGCATTTTATTTCGGTGTAGTTTTTAGGAATAATAATTTCACAAAATTTAATGAACTAAGAAAAATACGTAATTGCATTATATTGTCTTTAGCTGTCTTTTTTCAAGACCATTTTTCCATGAAGTGTTTTTAGCTCATGAATTTAAAACAGAATATAACTACTTCTATGTCATGATAGTCATAGAAATGATTCGACAATTTATGTGTGCACAAAATTCTTGAAACAATTTCACTGTGATAGTAGGTTTATATCATAGTACTTTATATAGCCTACTAATGGTTGCAAAAGTATTATTCGTTTTTCTGTGTAATATTTCAGAAAGGCTATATTATTCGCTCATTATTCGTATAGATCACACTTCACTTATACGAAACGTATCTCTTATTCATTTCAGTTATACAAGAATGTGGCGGAAAGAGGTAGTTGGGGAGAAAAGTTGATGGAAGCGCACACAATGTACAGAGAGGGCAGGTTTAACGAAGCTTTCCTAACTTATTCTTTGTTGGCTGAATTGGGTTACGAAGTTGCTCAGAGTAATGCAGCATTCATGCTTGATAGGGGTGAGTAAATTTGGAGTACATTTTTCCAGGTTACAACTTCGATGAAAACAATATAGAAATATATGAAACATGTTGGTATCTTAATTTTTGGAATCGTATACTATTTATAATGTGTTCAATATAGTTTAATAATAGTGTGATAATAGAGTGTGATTGGTCTGTTTACTGCTTCAGTATTAATTAAAACACATTTTTGTCTATTAGAATGATGTGATTCGGTAAAATTTTATAATATTCATTGTATTTGTAGGCTGAATGTTTATTTTTTATAAAAAATGTTTATTTGCAAACCAGAAAATTCAGTTATCTATCGTTGTAGGTGATTCACGATCTCAATGTTTGTTATTTATATTATTTACTTTGCCAAATAATATCTAACCCAAAACCTTTGAGAATGAACCTCTTTTATCAAAAAGGATATTTTGTAGAATGTTTATGTACAATTGTACTATTAGAATACATGTTATTAATTAACACATTATTAACAGATCTTATAAATTCTACAATGAATCAATTATACATACTTTGATTTCCTGCATGTAGACTTGTGGATGCCTGCATTGTGAAACAGTGATGCTGTTTGAGGTTAGGAAGAAATTATCGATTTTGTGAGCTGAAGGGTTTGTACCTTGAAGAATTTTTAATTATTAATGAAAAGGATTCAAGTAGGGAAGTAAGATTCAAGTAGGGGATTCATAGGGAAGTGATAGCCGAGTGCCGTATCAGGTATTTGTTCAATCAGAGATAGGCTACGAAACTCCTGGGCGCTCTTTGTAAGGGTGACCGATTGGATTGGCCAGCAAAAAAGACCGTGTTTTCTGCTGTAAAATCACTTCCCTGGTGGTTCGGAACCAACCTAAAACTGTAGGTCCAACTCATCAATCACCATCATCCAATTCATTACATTGTTTCATTGACAGGTATGTTGGTGTATAGGTTTGTTATATCATATAGAAATAACAATAGAAATAATACAGAACATCCTTATTCACAACAACACAGCTACAGAACATATAAATGAAATAATAGACATCCTAAAAATCATCACTCAACAAAATTACTTTACCTTCAACAACAAATTCTACTCACAACCTGATGGACTGCCAATGGGCTCACCAATCTCAAGCATATTTGCTGAAATCTATCTCCAACACTGCGAAAACACTCATATACTCTTTAATAACAAATTTTCACAGAACATAATATACTGGCACAGATACGTAGATGATGTTCTATTGCTATACAGAGGAAACAAAAGACAATGTGAACAACTTCGATCATACATAAACAAAATACATAAGAACATTCAATACACAGCTGAATATGAGAAAAACAATTCAATAAACTTCCTAGACCTCTCAATTACAAAGAACACAAACCAACAACACAGCTTCAACATCTACAGAAAACCAACAATGACAGATACCCTAATACACAGCACCTCCAATCATCCAACACAACACAAACACTCAGCATTCAGATCAATGCTACACAGACTCAACAACACACCGCTTTCCACCGACAATTACCACACTGAACTAAATACAATAAAATACCTAGCACAAGAAAACGGCTACAAACACGACCTAATTGACAAACTCAATCATAAAATAAGAAACAAAAAACAAAACACCAACACCACTGACAAAAAATACATCACAATGACATACATTAATCCACAATCACACAGACTAGCAAAAATCTTCAAAAAAGCCGGCCACACCATCTCTTTCAGAACAAAAAACAAAATAAAAAATGCACTTACACTCAAAACCACACTGAACACAAACAAATACGATCTCCCAGGGATCTACAAACTAAACTGCTCTAATTGTAACAAATTCTACATAGGACAAACAGGCCGCACATTCAAACAACGTTACAAGGAACACTTTCAAGCCCTCACATCCAAAGCTGAATCGAATTTTGCCGACCATATCATTCAAACTGGACACACTTTCACTGACATCAGTACCAACCTACACATTCTACACATAAAATCTAAAGGACACGAACTCAACACCTTGGAACAATTTGAAATATACAAACACACCACACACAATAAACAAAACATTCTCAATGAACAACTAAATTTTAAATCTCTCAAACTTTTTGATCATATTTTACAAAAACCACAACACTTCTAACCAAAAAACTGACATGATGATCTAGGAACCCGCGCCTCTGAAGATGGATCTCATAGATTCGAAAGTACTCGGCCAGATTACGTGAGTTATTATACTTATTCTTAACAAATATTTGACTGCATGTCGTTAAATTTCACATGAAAAGTTAATATTAACAACGCAGATCGTCATGGAACAAACAATCCAGGAATATTCTTAGGTCTAAAATATTTATTTACTTATGCGTTAGTTCTCTAATGATGACTCCCAGCTCTCTACTCATTGTTGTTTATGGTTTTACACTCATCACTTCACAATTTTTTCTTTCATCTTACATTAAGTCGAATGGTTCTTTATAATTTTCCGTCAGTTGGATGTTTTCAAGTAATTGAATGACCTCGGTGTTGTCTGGCTGATGAAACCGGGACTCATGAAGGGCAGCTAATCGTCTTTTTTCGCTGGCCACGTAATGGGTCTCTGTGCAAATGAATGTTCTTTATGTACTTGGGCGCAGTAACATTATTTTGGAAGACACATATGCTCACATAAATTTTAATGTTATTTAGTTGAAATGCATAATTATTTCAAATTGCAGGCGAAGTAACGTTGTGGACGTCAGAGGAGGAGCTGTTTGTGAGAGCGTTGGTATATTGGGGCCGAGCGGCAGCGCAAGGTTATTCTGCGGCGCAGGTAAAGCTCGGCGACTACCATTACTATGGACTGGGTACCAATATTGACTACGAGACGGCAGCCATGCACTACAGACAGGCGTCCGAGCAGCAGCACAATGCTCAGGCCATGTTCAATCTCGGCTACATGCACG
The DNA here is from genome assembly GCA_948455865.1 of Conomelus anceps. Classification (NCBI taxonomy): domain Eukaryota; kingdom Metazoa; phylum Arthropoda; class Insecta; order Hemiptera; family Delphacidae; genus Conomelus; species Conomelus anceps. The sequence continues at coordinate 18,658,154 of OX418219.1, read as the reverse complement.
AACAAGGACTCGGAATGCAGCAGGTAACACCTCAATATTGCCCTATGAATTTAATAAAGGGCCGCTTAGCGCAGTTGGTTGGGGCGTCGCAACTTCAGCTTGCTGTCGTTTCAGCGGTCGTGGGTTCGAATCCTGCTCCTCCGTCTGACATTTATGTGTTATCATTCACCTCATTACCCACGCACAAGTAAAATAAAAATAATTTATTTTCCAATCAAAATTCAAAACAAGCAAATAAAAACTATCAAAATACAATGGAGTTTGGAAAAATAAAATGATATGCCACCCCTGAGACAAAGCTGTGCGGGGTCAAGCTTAGAGTAGCTTAATAGTAGAAAGAAAAGAAAAGTCTCAGACTTATTTGGGCATCATCAAAAATAAAAATAAAAATTGGAATAAAGTATGATTTGATTTTTTGATTACATGGTGACTAATATTGCCAAGATTGCGTAATATCCAGTCACTATTGCTTGGGATGGCACTTGGAAGGGTGACTGGCAAAATAACGTTTATGTAAGTAGTGGCACAGTGGCTCGTTCCCAGGATTATTCAGTTTAATTTGGGGGAGTTTGTAGGGAGCATAACCGGATATCTGTGTAACTAGCGGCAAGTTTTGTGACTGTAAATAATCCCAACAGCAATCTATCAATATAAGGAACGCTAATTATTAGACAATTAACAACTGTTGTAAATTATTTAGTAGTATCAAGACTCAGTACACCGCTTGAGAGAAAGGTGACAAAGACGGTGTTGTTAATAAAATTGCATATTACTATAGCTTGATTTGAGTATTTGATTTGATTAGATTATAAATGGAACTATATTAGATTAATGAATAATAATATTCCTGGATTTCTTGTTCCATGACGAACTGCGTTGTTAATATTAACTTTTCATGTGAAATTTAACGACTTGCAGTCAAATATTTGTTAAGAATAAGTATAACTCACTTAATTAAAGCTGAATCTCACTTAATCTGTAGGCCGAGCGCTTTCAAATCTATGAGATCCATCTTCAAAGGCGTGGGTTCCTAGATCATTATGTCAGTTTTTTGGTTAGAAGTGTTGTGGTTTTTGTAAAATGTGATCAAAAAGTTTGTGAGATTTAAAATTTAGTTGTTCATTGAGAATGTTTTGTTTATTGTGTGTGGTGTGTTTGTATATTTCAAATTGTTCCAAGGTGTTTCGTGTCCTTTAGATTTTATATGTAGAATGTGTAGGTTGGTACTGATGTCAGTAAAAGTGTGTCCAGTTTGAATGATATGGTCGGCGAAATTCGATTCAGCTTTTGATGTCAGGGCTTGAAAATGTTCCTTGTAACGTTGTTTGAATGTGCGGCCTGTTTGTCCTATGTAGAATTTCTTACAATCATTTGTTACACTGAACACAAACAAATACGATCTCCCAGGGATCTACAAACTGAACTGCTCTGATTGTAAGAAATTCTACATAGGACAAACAGGCCGCACATTCAAACAACGTTACAAGGAACATTTTCAAGCCCTGACATCAAAAGCTGAATCGAATTTCGCCGACCATATCATTCAAACTGGACACACTTTTACTGACATCAGTACCAACCTACACATTCTACATATAAAATCTAAAGGACACGAACCCAACACCTTGGAACAATTTGAAATATACAAACACACCACACACAATAAACAAAATATTCTCAATGAACAAGTAAATGTTAAATCTCACAAACTTTTTGATCACATTTTACAAAAACCACAACACTTCTAACCAAAAAACTGACATGATGATCTAGGAACCCACGCCTCTGAAGATGGATCTCATAGATTTGAAAGCGCTCGGCCTACAGATTAAGTGATTTATACTTATTCTTAACAAATATTTGACTGCAAGTCGTTAAATTTCACATGAAAAGTGAATAACTTAATAATAGGTAACTTTTTCAACTGAAGACATTTCTTTTGTTATAAGTATTCAAGATTAGATTATGAAATGTAAAAGTAATATTTTTGCACATTGTTGCTATATTGAGAACAAAACTAATAAGCTATTTTGTATCGAAATATTATGATTTAAGTTTTATGACCTACTAATCTAAAAAAATGTACCAAAAATCGTCTGATTTTTTATTTCTATCTCCTTGACTACTAGCCACTCCAGCTCTAAAAGCTTCATCACCACTGACCTCTTCTTAATATTTGTGATGGTGCTATAGTGGTAGGCATCCATGATAATACAGATGTTCTTACAACCATTAAAATTGTTATCACACGAGATATTCTACTATAGTTTCGACTGTTTCAATCTCTATCAACAAACATTGTTGATTGAGATTGAAAATGACGTGACAGTCGAAATTATAGTATCTCGTGTCTTGATAATTTTAGTGGTTCTGACAAAAACTGTATCATAACGTCATCTGCCTTATTATCACTTAGATTTAGTAGTATCCATATTCATATACATTCATCCATATTAGCCACCCATTACCCGTGCACAAGTCTTAGACTTATGTGGGCATCATCAGCCCACTGATTAGAGTTCAAAATTGTGATTCAAATTCAAATTCTTTATTTGCATATTCATCTGTATACAAGATCACATTGCAGCAAATATCTGCATCGTCATTATAAATATTACAAAATAGAATAAATAAATAATAGTGTCAATAAAAATGATATTATCAAGTTAATTTTAAAATAAATCCCATGAAGGCACCATGATAGAGATTAACACAATGAGACTATTTTCTAATTCTATGGCAGCTTCTATGTCTTGTCCAGATACTCTTTAACTGAGTAAATAGCTTTGTCCAAAAGATAATTTTTAACTTTATTTTTAAACTGTGTTATTGTTTGGGGCTTTTTGAATTCATCCGGTAATCTGTTAAAAAACTTTACTGCTCTGTACAATGCACCTCTCTCAAATTTTGTTGACCTGTGAATAGGATAGAATAATAGATTTTGCGCTCTTGTTTCCCTAAGTGATTCATTGGATTTTTTAAGTAAGTTGAAGTTCTTGAAGGCTATTATTAGAAGTGAGCTAATATAAATTGAAGGGACAGTCAATATTTTTTCACTTAAGAAGGTGTCTCTGCAGGGATGCGACCATCCCAGACCAAATATACGCCTTACAATATTTTTTTGTGCTTTAAAAACTCTATCCAACTGAGATGAGGCGCCCCAAAACGCTATTCCATATCTCAACAAACTCTCAAAATAGTCCCTATATACATCCATTAGGACCTTCAGGCTACACGTATCCTTCAAGACATTAATTGCAAATGAGGCTGAACTCAGCTTTTTCAATAATTGTTCAGTATGACAACTCCATGACAGTGTCTCATCAACAACAATGCCGAGAAATTTGGTGTCTGTTTCTACTGAAATCCTAGAATCTGGACCATCTATTTCAGCTCCATCCAAAGCTCTCAAGGAACGTGAGGACAACCGAAAATTAACTGCGGTCGTTTTTGATGAATTCAATATGAGTCCATTAGCCTCAAACCTGGTATTGTAAGCGATCTATACTTGCAAATTTAGAGGACAAAGATAGTTGAAGATGAATTTAACGAATTATTGTCTCTCTAATATTGATATTTTCTGTATCATATTTTGTCAGTGGCGTAAAATGCATTATTTTTCTATTGCAGGATATTCATCTTGCCAAACGGTGTTACGACATGGCTGCAGAAACTAGTGCAGATGCCAAAGTTCCAGTGGCTCTTGCCCTGCTGAAACTTTCACTATTTTTTAGCCTGAAGTATTTTCAAGAGGTAAGACAAGCTTCTTTATCAATTCTTTGACTACTTGGTAGAAAATTCAAATATATTTCTCACAGTCACGCTATACTGCTTGTATATCGCTATAGGTACATAAATCGGTCGTTCCCTTCAACTGTACGCTTGTGCTATCCAACTACCCTTATTTGCTGAATATTTAGTCCCAGTATTGGTGAAAAGTGAAATAGATAATGTAAGAGTGTCAGTTTGTAAGCCGTGCTCTTGTAGTGCTACCATGATAAACTATGTAGAGTATGCAATGAAAAATGTGGGACCAATATTGTGAAGAAAATTCGGATTGTCGGACCAATACAAATGCCATATAATCATTATACATTTAACGTAAATCCAGTGAAACACATGAATAAGTGCATGTTTACCTGAGAATGATTTTTTATATCAATTTAAATGAAGTGGTGTTTCATTCCAATGTCTTGCCTTGAATGAAACTTTCATTCAAAATTTTCGAATCCTAAGCACTTAATGGTATACCTGTTTAGGTACAAAAAATTGGTTTTTGATCCCCTATGCAGGATGCTATGTCACACACGTTCCGTTTGTTGACCTGACCGGTATGCCGTTAGAAATATAGAGGGTTGAATTTTTGTATCTGAAACTTAACTTCACATATATAAATACAACGGAGATTTATGAGGGGAAAATAGAGAAGGATTTGAAGTGAATAAATACTAGTGTTTTTTTGGAGAGCGTCTATCAGGTGTTGAATAAATATAAGTTTTTTCTGCAGGTGAGTTCGTCTAGCAGGTGTTGAATAAATATTCATTTTTTCTGAAATATATATTATTTTCTCTGCAGCTCACCATTTCATACTTGATTATTTTTTTTTACAGAGTCGTTGGCAAGAATGGTTGGTTTTACTTAATTTGGATCAATCTCTCGGACCGAATTGGGATTTCTACCTTGTCACTGTACTAGTCGGACTTTTAGCAATTATCGTATATTTTCGGAGGCCACAGCCCCATTGAGTTCCAGCTTGCGTCTTCTGGATAAAAAGGCGTGAAATATTCAAACAAATGGCTTCTTATCCATTCACTGTGAATGTGTGTGATATTCGTCCTAAATGTGAGTCAAGCATGAAAAAATGTCGTGTTTTGGCATCTTTCACTGAGTGTTTTTAACTGAATAACAATTTCCAAAGCCTATCTTTTGAAAAAGGGAAATTGTATTGGTATATCAGCAACCATGGAATTTTATTTATTTTGAAATACCTTCAATTTATTTCTCGTTATCTATTAGGATATTTTGTTATAATATTTTGGTTCATTCATCAGAAATATCAAAAGAATTATAGTTTGTAATATTATTTCACTTTAAATTAGGTTGGAGAACACAGACTGTTGATTGATTTTAGTGTCTCTACTACCTTTCATGTTTAGAACTACACTTGACGGGTTTATTTGTGACGCAAGCCACTTACAAAACAGCATTTTTTGCAAAACGTATAAAATTCCCCAAAGAATGAATTGGGATGTCACTGCTTATTACATTCATACTATATTTCTCAAACAGTGAACCATTTTTCAAACAGCACTTTTTCAGTTACGATATTCTCTGTAAATATTATAGTGAAGGATTTTCTTCTTTTTTTTATTTTTGAGGTATTAACTCCATCATCTTTCCTAATTTATTTACAATTTTATTCTCATCTAGTTCTCAGTAATTTGTAGGTTGTAAATACTATTGTATTGTTGCATCTCATAACTAAGTATCTAAAATAGAATCAATCTAGAAAGGTTCCAGATTTACAAATATCTTCTAAAATATGTTGGGCTCTGTTCATAATTTGATATCCGAATAGCAGAATTTGGAATATTTCAGTAGTTTATTATCAAACATCATGTTGTCTATTCCATAAATCATCAATAGTGTAAGTTATGATTGACCACTCGTTCTACCAATGTCACTTTCCTATTTGAAATTTCAATGCTATAAATGATGATGTACTGTATTTAATTTAATGGATTATTTCCACGTATCATAAACTTTCAATCGCTCTTTTATATGTTAGATACACAACTGTAAATATGCAAATTATATGTTATTTATTATTGTAAGTAAATTAATGTTGAATTAGAAGATATTTTCTGCATTTGCATTAATCGATTATTGCATTCTTATCCATTGATTCTCAGATGTAACTGTAACACAAGCTCAATCACAACTGAAGTGAATTTCTTAAGACCTAAGAAATATTGATGTAGGACTAATCTGCAGTATTATAGAACTTCATTGAGATTGATGGAATTGTAGTAAGTTGTGCTAGGGCCTTTTAACTGTGCCAATATGCGAGCAACCCAACTCTGCGTAAAATTTCAGTAGCCTATAGGAAATTTTTCCGAGCTTCATCATTGGCTTTAATTTTAAGAGGGATTATCAGCGAAATGCGAAAAAACAGAGGTCGATGTCATGGTAATGCCATTCATGGTTTTAAACATACTAGTTTTCAAACTTTCTTTGTAGTGGCGAAGGTGATATTGTGGAAGGTATCCAATGTGGTTGTGACAATTTCGTCTTATTATTCACTAGTTTTCAAAACCTGACCATCTTATCCGAGCAAAATTTAAAATAATTTTCTACATACAAATACCGAACAGCAAAAAACACTCAACTTGACTAATGTCGGTAGTATTTCGATGGTGAACCAATTGTTTTCATGATATTGTTGAATCACATCAAAGCGAAATATGCATTTGAAACAATAATAATATACAGTATCATTGGAAAAGAATGCCCGTATTTTAAAAAATCACTACGACTAGAATGAACTATATCGATATGTGCTCCATTAGTTGCACAGCAAACATAGTCGATAGTCTATTTTGCACCACGTATGGTGGAGCTTTTCTGGAGTTACAGTTGCCACAACAGCAGCAATCCTTTCTCTGAGATACACTACGTCATGATCCTTTTCACCATAAACTATGTTATTAATGCACCCCCACAAGAAGAAGTCCATCGGAGTGAGGTCTGGGCTTCTTGTCGGCCAAGAAATTGAGCCATCTCTACCAATCCAACTATTGGTATTCAGTGCTTAGCATACGTTAATTTTGTAATGCGGTGTAAAATTAACTTTTAGTGCAAAAAAAACTCGCAACTTTTACTTTTGTTTTAAAAAGCAATTCTGTATGTTCATTGTAGTCGTAGTGATTTTTTAAAATACGGGCATTCTTTTTCGTTGACCCAGTATCGCAGTATGTAAGCATACACAATAAATTTATTTCTTCAATATTGTGAATAATACATGGTACTGTTCACATTGATCTGTAGAATCGAAACAGCTTTTAGACAAACATAAATAATGATAATAAAATTATAAATAATATAATATCGAAAGAACTGGTACAAAGTGGTCGGATGAAAGAGACATTAGTGAAAAGATAAAAATCTCATGGGTGAACCGCAGGAAGATCCAAGACTTAACGTGATCCATACTGATATCAAAATAATAATAATATCATGTGAGCTGGCTGGCATCAGAATTCTCAGATCGCACCTGAATAAGTTCAAGGCCTCTTAGCCGACACGAGTATAATTACTGACAAAAACGTATGAGTTCGATTAAAATGAGGACACTGCATTCGTGGAATCGATACGCTAAGGGAAACCTGAGCGTATAACGGACATGTTTCCGTGCAGTTCAATCACATGACTACTCCAAAGACGTTTATGTCACAAGTAGACAATCATACTTTTTTCAGCCGCCGTTAACGGTACGTAAACTTACGCACTTATCAGACAAAGCCACTGAAGTCGTCGTCGCGCGCCACTATTTCAGTCCAAATCACACCAGCCGGGTAAATTTGATTAAAACTTTTTCACAGAAGTGTATGCATTCGTGTACTTCAAGGGTCTAAGAGCCTTATTATACAGAGCCACTTTAGTCGCCATCGCACGCGAATTTTGGCTAAATTCACTAGCTGAGCGTTTGACCGAGCTCAACAATGTCAACGTATACCAAGCCATACATGTGTTTAGACCCTCGGCTCAGAAACAGCTGATTTTTTAATCAAATTCAACCAATTAGCCATAAGTCGCGCGCGACGGCGACTAAAGTGGCTCTGTATAATAAGACCCTTAGGATCACACTCATCTGCCTTTCGTGGTATGAATAAGTTTATTCAGCTGAGTATCTCATATTTTTGACTCGGCGCTTGGGATTGTTACTTGATGTAAATAAAAATTGAGTCAATCATAGCTGTTTCTCACGCCTTCCTATCAGACTCCCATAGACTCAACAGAATCCAATTACTCAACTTTATTGACACCACCCATTGTAAACGCTTCATCAATAGTGAATGAACAGAATCATCACTGTAGTCGGACTAATTTTCAGTTACCGCTCATTTTTGGCGAAAGCATGGAGTTTGTGTCCACTTATGACAAAACAACACTAGTTAATCTACAGCAAAGAAGTTATCAAGAAAATATTCATAAGCACTAATCATATTTTATGATGGCTGGGTAGTCAAAGAATCATTTATTCATTAATGCTTCACACATTTTGAACAGTCACTGAACCGAAATCACAAATGTAAAAATATAATAGTTAAGTTACAGCACAATAAAAATTTGAATAAAAAAACCGTCAAAAGGATAAAATCATAGGCAACTCGAAACACAACATGAGATTATACATAACAATCAAACACTGAAAGTGAACATTCAAATGAACATAGAAGAAAACTACCTTAAGCATGTCTCGACTGTATGTACTCCTCTAATGTGTATGGGCTCAAATCAACTAGGTATTTTTTCAGTTTTCTTTTAAACTCAGGCATTTGTGAATCTCTAACAGAACTAGGTAAACAATTAAAAAACTTTGCTCCCATAAACGATGGTTTCCTAGTGAATAATTTTGTTCTATGTTGGTGAGTTATGAACCTTGCCCTATTTCTTGTATTGTAGTTATTTATAGTTCAACTCAAGGTTTATGACCATCGTTCTTTCCTTGGTAAAACAGAAACGCAGAAACAGATTGATTAACTGCTTTTATTAAGGGCGGGGTTAGGACTCAAGGTTCTCTCTCCCACTCAATCGAAGTGTAGAATAAATCAAAACGAGCGATACGCATTAGAATTTTTTTAATTTCATGTTTTTTCAAAAAAAGAAATTATACAATACCAAATTAACACATAACGTGAATTAAAAAGTTCTTAATGCTGTTTTTTCCTGAACGAACATCCTGAAACAAACAATAAAAGTAAGTTAAATCAAAGCCTTCATTTTTCATTACAAACAACATGAAATAAAGTTGTACAATATACTATTCTTAAGGTTTAATTCGTACTACCTTAGAGTGCTCTTGTATAGTAATATTACACTCGTGTAAACAGAGATAACTCAGCGAAAGCTCTCTACGGCAATACTACTTTACAAAGACTACCTACCTGCTGGTCTCAAATTAACTTTTACTAAGGGTGGATGCCTAATCTTTGAGTAGCTATGCACGTATTACTAGTCCTCCATATAGAAAGCGACAGACAACTTTCAACTCTTTGAGCTACAAAATAGTATTCTACTTATGGGAGATGATTCAAGTACTGTACAAAAGAGTAATTCAAGTATTATTAAGTATAGTAAATCAAGTAATAAGGGCACTAGTTCAAAGTAGGTTTTTTCAATCTTTTGTAAGGCTGTGAATGGGCTGCTATTCAAAGAAATAACATTAACCGGTATAATATAGTTGAGGCTCTGTAAAATGAAACCGATTATCCAGGCAAAAACTACGTTCTATGGAGGCATTCCTTGAGGTCGTCTTGCCTAGATTGCAATGCCATGGTACACCATAAAAATTATTCATGCAGAGGATTTCGCTATTTGGAAGTTTGTTATAAGCTAAAAAGGTCATATGCCTATTTTTGAGAAAGTTAGTTGTCCTGCATGAATTTAAAAAAGTTAAACAGTTGATACCTCAACGTTGCATTGTCTTGGCGCTGGTTAAAATACGCCTCTGAAGGAGATCTCTCTACCAGACCGAACGCCATTTGATTTCTTTTTCTGGGATTACGCAGAAGAAAATGAGTTTATATAAGGCGCTGCTGCGTAGAATGATAGCAATTCAGTAATTGATGCAATAAAGTAGTGAGCCAATCGCACAAACGCGTCCACTTTAGAAATAGTAGTCATTTTATACATTCCTGCTTGCAAAACTCATTGTAGTTCAGAATTTTTGGCTTGTTTCTGGACACATGAGTAATATTTATAAATAAAGAATTAAATAAAGTCTAACTTTATTTTATAATTATCGAAAAACCTCGAAATGTTAGCACTTTTTGGTTTTGCCAAATATATCCAAAACTATACATAAGACGGATTAGTATGTCGTAAACTAATTCAAACTTGACTAAAGTCCCTATAATTTGACACCAGATCGGTTACAAATGATGGAAATTTACTGATACAGTATTTTAAGGAAATGCTGTATCTGTATCATTTCTGTATCTGTACCAATGATGAACTTATAAATGACTATAGAATATGGCGTAAGGTACAATTTGAAACTAATTTCACCTTATCTGCAGTAGTTTTCGAGTTAAAGCCCTAAATACTCATTAAATTTGAGTAAGGGTCTCAACCAAATCTCACTAAAAGCAGTTACAATATTTTCTTTGTATTATCGCTTTCACGGCCCCATATTAGCATAAAGAACTCTTTACTGCCCAAAAATTTGCTCAAATGGTAGTGCGGGGGGTAACCCTTGGATACCAAATTTGGACCACCTACTCATGAACGGTTCGTCACTCACCATCATGTAATTTCTAATTCTACTCGGCTAAAGGCTATCAAAATTCATATGTTATATGTTGAATTCGGACCATAATATGGAATTTTAATTAGAAGGGAATATATGGAGGAAAGGTTGCTCTCTCTAGTGAAGTACTCAAGGCTCTTGAGATTACGGATCAATGATACAATATTCAAGGATCTTTTCAACTAAGCAATAACTCAATACCATATCACAGAATTAACATCCGTGAAAAAGGGAGAAAATCATTGGTTTTCATGTGCTGTTATAAATATTGTTCCTGCATTGGAGTTTAAATCAAAACCAATCAATTGTTATTGTTCTGCATCTTTAAAAAATATCACGCTATTTAGTTCATTTTTTCAATAATTATATGAAGTTTCAAACAAGCTTGTAAAGACAATGTAAAGCTACGTTTTAATAACAATGAAAAGAAACTGTAGCTTTTGCATTGCAGTAAGATATATTCTTGGAATTTTAGTTTGACTGGAAATAGAATTTTTATTTGGAATAAATTCTATATGAGCTGCAAGTTTGTCTAAAGAATTAATTTACTAACCTTCAGTTAGCCTCGCCCTACCGCCGGTGGGTTGGCAAAGGATCATGGAACACCCCGCGCAGACAACTACACTTTGGGCATGACTGAAAACTGTTGTAATTTTGTAACAGCCTGAAAAAAAAATCCAAAATTGAAGCTAGTGAAAACGTACTTGCTAACAATCTAAATACTTACTGTATGTGTCTGCTAAAGAATTTCTACCATGAGAAGTTTCAACTCGAAGTTGGTCAGTCCATTTATGAATTAATTATGTATAAGTGACACAAGGCATGTACATGTACAACAGATTAAATGCATAGAAATATTTCTCGATATCCATATGTTATCAGTAAAAAATAAAATGTGTCGCAAACACCATGAAGTATGCAAAAAAGGAATTTCAAGTTGTGTTTTTGAGCCTCTGGTAAACGCTGTATTACAAATTCATTCAAAGTTCTCCTTAAGAAAGCAAATACCTATCTACTTTTAATTCACATACATTATAACTAAGTTACATTAAAATTAAAAATAATGCAACCCCAAGATCAAATGTCAGAAGTCTCGCATGGGGTGAATTTTCTGTGCCTTAATCGATATTTGAGCAACATTCAATTCAATTCCAACTATCCGAGACAATTGGAATGTACTAGCCGAGCGTTAGTATAATCTAAGAAGCCTTTTCAGTAAATTGTGTCAGTTAATTTCTTTTTTCATGATGATTTTATTCTTGAGATCCTTTGAACTTATCCTGTCTGTTCTATAGGGTTCTTTGCATTCCGAAGTTGATAAAAAAATCTTATACAATATAATTCAAAAGTTTATTTCAGTAGAGTAACAAAGAACATTTTGAAGGAGAGTTGCTACAAATATGTTGAAATTAGTAAAAAATATATCACCAAATCCAACTTCTCAACAGTTGGTGCAAGATTGAATTTTAATTATGTGCATGTTGAATATGTTATACATAAAACCCCATGGGTTTTCATTTTTTAAACACTGTACATAGAATACTAGTTTAAACACAAAATACATAAAAATAAATGTTGCAATTGAAAGTAGCGTTTTTTTCTAATAATGAACGCCATTAGATGATTTCTTACCGATTACCCCGTATCAACAATATTTATTTTGATATTAATTTCAAAGTTATTTCAACAAATTTACTTCAGTTCATTAGTAGGAATTGCTATTCACATATTTCATACAGTGAAAGAATTATTTATTTATTCATTCAAATAATATTAAACAACTGGGTACTTATTTCATATATAGGCTACATATTATACTGAGGCCACTATTTAACAAGCTAAACCTAACATTGCAATATAGTGAATTACTGGATAACGAATTCAATGAAGTAATGCTCTAACAAAAACAATTTTTAGATCATTGTTCCCAATAACGGGACGTCACGATTGGTAAGCGATGGTTGGTTGTAAGTTTAGTGTTTAGATCAAACGCCAGATTCGTTTTCTTTAAATGTGTCGTTTTAATCAGTCTGACTATAAAATAATGTTTTGGCGCTCACCTCTACTTAATGAACTTGAGTGGCTAAAATCGGAATGAATTCGTAATACAACGTTCATCATATTTATACTCAATAACGTAACTTTGAATGTCCTTTTGCCACTCTCCAGTATTAGCAAAACTTATATTTTTCTGAGCTCTACGTAATCGATTTGAATTTATTTCAAGAAAATCGGTGAGCCCTACATGCTTTAGAATGCCAACATTTCTTAAACATGCTGCAAAGCAGGATCAAGCATGTAGATTAATTTCAAATTGTGGTTGGCGGCTCTTCTCAATTTATATAAATTAAAAAATTCTAACAAAGATGAGTTAAGTTAGCACAATATAATCATTATTAATAACAGAAGATAAGCTCAGCTGTCATTGTCTATTGAATACTCCTTGATTGGCTCTAAAATTTGACTTATGTCAATACTATGGAAGAGCTCTTTTAATGGAGAATAGCAAATGATAGTTGATGATTAATATATATCACGAATATCAGATCAATACAAAAGTTTAGCTTGTTGTCAAGCTAAACTTTAAAAATGAAAAATAAAGCCAATGTCATTATTTACTATCCAGTTTTAATGGTGAAAAACTCAGCTCCAGTAAGACAATTATTACGTAATATTTCCATCATCGATGATAAATAACTCTATCCATGCAAATACGCTAGAAAGCTCAACTGAAAATGAAAAAGAATGAAAATAACTTATTTGAAAATTTTGAAGAATTGACACCACCTCAGTGGATTATTATAGGTGATGGTTCCAAGATAAAAGCTGTAGGCATGGGTTTAGTCAAATTACAGAGTTACAATGGACGTGAATGGGTTCCAACATCATTAAGTAGAGTATTATATGTTCCAGACTTGAAATTTAATTTGTTTTCTGTAAGTTGTGCTTTGAATATGGGTTATACTATGATGTCAGATAAAATTGAATGGAAATTTGTTAAAAATAATATCACTTGTGCTATAGCAAAGCGGCAGGGTAAAATGTTTATAATGATATTTCGTTTTCAAGTTAGTATAATTGAACCAGCTCTAGCTAACATTATGAATTCAAATGCAAAACAGAGTTTGTCTGTCTGGCACGAATGCTTAGGGCACCAAAATTTTGCACAGGTAAAGAAAATATTAAAAAGAAATGATATAAGTTTTTCAGAAAATTGTGAGCAAGATACATGTACTGCCTGCTTACAAGGTACACAACACAGATTTTCTTTCAAACAAAGTTTAAGCAAAACATTTCAAACATGTGAGCTGATACATGTCGATTTGTGTGGTCCTATGGAGGTAAAATCATTGGGTGATTCTAGATATTTTTTACTAGTCAGGGATGATTTTTCACATTACAGGGTTGTGTATTTTTTAAAGGAGAAGAGTGAAGTATACGAAAAGTTGAAATTGTTCCTTGCCATGTCGAAAAAGATTACAGGAAATGAAGTTAAAGTTTTAAGATCTGATAATGGTAAAGAATTTGTTAATGAAAAGGTTGAACAATTGCTAGGTAGAGAGGGTATTGTTCATCAAAAAAGTGTTGTTTACACACCAGAACAAAATGGAAAAGCTGAACGAGATATGAGAACAATTATTGAAGCAGCAAGAACAATGATCCAGGCAAAAACACTAGATAAATGTTTTTGGGCAGAAGCAGTGAATACGGCTGTTTTTATTCTGAATAGGACAGGGTCAAGTACAGTAGATGGGAAAACCCCATATGAATTGTGGACAAATGAAACATTCAACATTAATCAATTGAAGGTGTTTGGGTCAGAGGTATGGGCACATGTTCCTAAAGAAAGAAGGCTCAAATGGGATGCTAAAAGTAGAAAGGGAATATTTTTAGGGTATAGTGAAGAGTCCAAAGGTTATAGAATTTACTTGCATGATACAAAAAAGATAGAAATTTTGAGAGATGTTATTTTTATCAAAGATTCACAAAAATGTGCTAATAACATACAATTTTTAGGGAATGAGGAAATTATTGAATCTGAAATAGAAATAGTCAATGAAAATCAGGAAGAAGATGGTGAGGATCTTTATGTTATAACAGAAGAAAATGTAAGACCAATTCGTGAGAAAAGAATGCCAAAGAGATATGACGATTATGTGTTATTGACCTACAATGAAGCCATTGTAGGATATGATAAAGAAAAATGGAATTTAGCTATAGATGAGGAAAAAGATTCATTATCTAAGAATAAAACTTGGGAATATGTTGATTTTAAGAACTGTGTGAACTCTAAAATAATAAGTAGCAAATGGGTGTTCACTGTAAAAGAGAGTGGTCGTTATAAAGCTCGTTTGGTGGCTAGAGGATTTGAGCAGGAAAAAGGAGTAAACTATGAAGAAACTTATAGTCCTGTCATAAGCAATTCAGCTTTACGACTTATTTTTAGTATTGCAGCTAACAAAGGGTATGAGATGTATCAATTTGACATTAAAACAGCTTTCTTATATGGAGAAATAGATGAGGATATTTATATGCGTTTACCTGAAGGATTTGAAGGTAATAGAATTGTTAAGCTGAACAAGGCATTGTATGGACTGAAACAAGCGCCATTAAAATGGAACCAATGTTTTTCTAATTTCTTATCGGATGCAGGTTTAGAGTGTTTGAGTATTGAAAGATGTATTTTCAGGAATAAGGATAACTCTGTTATTTTGGGTTTGTTTGTAGATGACGGTATAGTTATTGGTAATGATAAGGGGAAAATGAAAAATTTGTTACATAAAATGAGGGAACGGTTTGAAATTAAGGTTGATTATGATCCAAAATATTTCTTAGGTATGTCTATTGAGAGAGATGAGGAAGGAATAATTTTGAGACAGAATAAATATGCCAAGCAGGTGATTGAAAAGTTTAACTTGGAGAAATCGAGGGTTTCTGATATTCCAATTAATATTCAAGGGAAGGAGGAAGATAATAGTGTTGAGGGTATTGGGGAGGACGATTCTTATCCATATAGAGAGGCAGTCGGGAGTGTATTATATTTATCAAATAAAACAAGACCTGATCTTTCACTTGCAGTGAATATTGAAAGTAGACATCTAGAAAAACCAACCAGAAATGATAAACTTAACATCAAACAAACGTTGAGGTACATAAAAGGCACATTGGACAAGGGTGTGAAATATTATTCAAAATTTGAAAGTAATAGTTTAGTAGCTTATTGTGATTCTGATTATGCAGGAGATTTAGAGACTCGAAAAAGCACCACTGGGTATGTTATATATTACTCTGGGGGGCCTATTTCTTGGTGTTCAAGAAAACAACCAATTGTGGCATTGTCAAGCACAGAAGCTGAATACATAGCTGCTGCTGACTGTGTGAAAGAGCTGCTGTACTTAAAATGTTTACTTAAAAAATTAACTAATAAAGATGTAAAAATTATTTTAAAAATGGATAATCAGAGTACTATTAAAATAATTAATAATGGAGTTTTCAATAGACGCAGTAAGCACATTGATGTGAGATATCATTTCCTTGTGGAAAAATTAAAAGAAGAGAAAATGAACATTTTGTATGTACCTACAGATGAAAATGTAGCTGATTTTTTAACAAAGCCTCTAGGAAAAGTAAAATTTCAGAGACACTGTAAATATTTAGTGAAGTAGGTAAGAGGGAGTTATTCAGTTACCGAATTTTTCTTTGTGTTATTGTCAGTTATGTATTTGTATTGTAGTTATTGTCTTGTATTTTGTTTCAAGTTTAGACATTCGCAATTAAGGGATGGTGTTGAATATTTATGGTTTGGTATAATTGTGAATGTGAATAAATATTAGTTTGTTATCAGCTGTGTGGTCAGAATAGTATTATAATTTGTTTACCTGTATCAGTCAAGTTTGTTAGTAGTTGATGTTAAGTTGAGATACCGAGATCACAAGTTGTACTACATGTAAAATACATATTGAAGAATAAATAATTTGTATTTATTAAAAACGACTACTTCATCAAAGCTCAACTGAAAATGAAAAAGAATGATAATTACCAGGGCACTTGACATCCATGAAATATGAGTTAGGGTGCTGTACCAATCGCTTTAGCTTGTGTCGCCTCTTTTCTTCTACTGGAGAAGGATGCAATAAATCTTTGGCGAGCTGTAAATTGATTATAATTCATAATTCAAGTGGAAAAGACACTTAGAATATGTCATAATATAGGACAATATTATGAACGCATTACTATGAAAATTGATCATTTAGTACACAAAAATAGAATTTAAAAAGTATAATGTACCCAAGTTATAAGTAAATAAAACATGTAGGGATCATACACATCATTATTTGGCAAGAAATACATTTCACTTGTAGCTACTTCATTAGTACAATACGGTAAGTAGCTTTATGAAGTTTATTTAGCCGCTCGTTCATAATTTCAAATACATAACTTATTGCTTGTGACAGTACCAAGCTCAAAAACTGAATGAAATCATATTAAATTTAAGAAATTTCTAATGCTTATGGAATTAAGGTTTAATATGAATATGACAGGTAACGATTAATATTTTTTCATGTCGTGGATTGTTAGCAAATCGGCCATCTCGTGGCCACATCGCTATCCTAACCTCCAGTACATTGAAGAGAATGTGAGATGCATTAACAGAGAATTACTCAACAAAAGCTACCCTAATGGTTAACTTAAGTAATATGGTTAACTTTCATGCAATTTTAAAGGATAAAAGTTTTGAATAATTAAGAAATTAAAGCAAAAAGCAAAGAAAACTTACAGGCATGTCGTCTCTATCACATGCGCACGTACCGGAAAGAGAATACCTAAATGGCTGAAGAATCAGGTCTACCTTTCCACAAGTTCACCATTTTCTGTAATAAAGTACTCTATGAAAAATAATCAATACGCTGATAAAAGCATGATATTCATCATTCAATCATTTAAAAAAGGATTTCTCTTCATATAGTTATCATTGACCTCAAAAGTGACAGTTTTATAATAGTTATGTCAAGATCTACATTTGAAAGTAATTTCCCGAATGTTTGCTGAAATGTTGTAATCGAATAAATCAATTCAGGCTCTTATTTTATAGCCCAAAAATACTCATCAATAATAAATTTCCACTTTTATTGACGACTCATACTATTTATTTCATGATCCAAGAAAAGTCTTCCTTGAGATGTCAAACCTCTTTGTTCTCTTCACACCTTTGAAACTCACATCTCTTTGGACTAAGTGACAGTTCAACATAACCTCACTAACTACGAAGTATGGTGTTTGTGATTAACAGAGCTACTTAGTACTTATTGAAAGAAATTTCTCAATGCTTCATTTTTAAAACAAATATTTCCTGTTTTGTTAAGGCCCAATTCAAAAAAATGTTTGCTGATGATGTTCTCTACGAATTCATCCACTCTGAATTAGTTAACTACGTAACGAATAAGAAAAATGATGATGAAAATGCCAAGGTAGGTGGGTTTAATATTAGTTCTTTCTTCTTTGATGATGATTATTCCAGGTTCATATTGTTCTAGGCAAGAACTAACACACAAATAATATTACAGTATCCTTATCTAAACTGTTTCCTGTAGTTGCTTCTAATTTCTAATCAAATCTGAAACTTGGCCCTACAGAGACCACACACTTCATGAATCTTAGCACAGTAGACAGCTACACACACTGGGGCGTTGAACACCCCAAATGCAATTCACATGTTTATTAGAATAGAATAGAATATTTATTTATTTAACAAAGTACACAATAATATGATACAATTGAATATCGTCATGGAGAACAAAGAGGTAGCAGACACAGTGAAAAATAATTGAAAACTATGTAAGACTTACAGATATACAAGAATAATTATAGAAATATTTAAAAACTAACACTATCAAACTCTTTCATGCTGTACACAGATTTGGCTACTAGGAGACTGAACAGTTCCTTTTTAAATTTGATAATATCTGCCATGATCTGTAACTTGACAGGTAATTTATTGTGAAGCTTCGCTCCTAAGTAGGTTGGCATTTTTTCATAAAGCTGTAATCTGTGTTGCTTTGTGGCTAGTTTATTTCTCCCCCTAGTATTGTAGTTATGGAAGTCAGCATGTGTCGCATATTTAAAAATGTTCTTGTGGGTGAGAACAATGAGTTTATTAGATGTCTATAAGCATGTTTATTGAAAAATCGTAATGAGGCTTGTTGTTCATCATCCTTTAGAACACAGTAAACAAAAGATAATGTTTATCCTATTAATATATAACTTAGCCTATACTGTAGCGCTCTCATTGGTATGTGAATTAAACGACTTTTATTTGCTATGAAAACGTCAAGTTCTCCCACAATCACTCAAGTATATTGATTAGGTTGAAAATAAATCACTCAAAAGTATCTAGCACCAAAGACTTCTACAAATTCAAAAAAGGTCAAAGTACTATTAATTACTTCCAAGTATATTTTCATGAAGAATATAGAATTAGTGACTGACAACAGTAGTTTAGCTCATCCAGTGCTATATTTTCTATATAGTTCTAGTCCTTGAATTCAATGCAATGTTTATCCAGGGTGACTAGCGACCGGGAAAATCGGGAAAACCGGGAAAAGTCAGGGAATTTTTAAATTCTGTAAAAGTCAGGGAATTTGAAAAAATATCGGGAAAACTTCGTAGTAATTATATACCTGATAATAAATATACTAGTGAGCCCTATGGGCGCTTCCAAACAACTAATTTTGGAAAGGGAAACTCATTTGCGAAGCTTATCGTAGGAGAAGGAGGTAACGAAAAACGGCTGTTTTGAAGATACTGATTTATTTAAAATTCACAAGACATCTATCACTTAAAGTTCAAGTTTATCGTTGCTCTGATACACAGATTTATTTTCCACAAAAAAGACCTACCGTATACTTATACAGGGTGTCCCATGTAAGGTGTAAAAACCGGTTACCAAGGATGACAAAAAATGTTCAGTGACGTTTTTGAAATGAGGCCTTTGATTTCGAGATATATTGATATTATGACTTTTTGAGATACGCTCACTTCCCGCCATTAAATGCTCAATAACTCAAAAACTACTGATCAGATTGGAATTATGATGACATTGTTGGAAAGAGCACAAAATTTCGCTGTAGATACATGTATTTACAATTTGTAACCCAATCATTTAGGGGGTGTTTTAGGGGTCAAAGTACAAAAAAGTGGATTTTTCTAAATCTCGCTGAAATTTCAAAGCGATTTTTCTCGATTTGTTTTTAGGGTGACATAATAAAAATTTTACAAAAAGACTTCCTCATTACTAAAGCTTTAAAATGAGACTAAAATTTGATAAATTGGTGATTTGCAAATGCTTGAAAATTGTAAAAAACTGTCACAAACCCACAAGAATTAGTGTGTAAGGGACAAGAGCTAAGAGAGTATAAATTTGATTTCAAAATCTTGTTGTAATCAGATTTTTTCCCAAAATGATTAATCTCTGTTGAATCACTGCTTCCCAATAAAGGTAGATCGGATGAGAGCACGTTCACAAGAAGTGACACTGTCAATTTTCATAATACACATACTTGGGCAACTGAAAATCCTCATGTAATGAGACCAAACCGGTTACAGCACAAATTTTTGGGTAATGTGTGGACTGGAATAATCAATAATCACATTCTTGGGTCATATTTATTCAACAAGCATTCGAATTGTGATGTTTTTAATTTTTTTAATGGATCTCAAATAAAAAATGTAATTGAAATTTTAGATAAATTTTTATCTAAAAATTTATCAATAAAATATTTTAGATCTTTTTGATCTCATGGAAGAATTGCCTCTTAATGCTTTGAGACAAGGAATGTGGATACATTGTTGTCCGGCGCATTTTGCTGGAAATGATTTTTATTTATACTAGCCTGATTCACGTTATGATGAATAATATTTGGTATCTGTTTATTCTTTTGTCAATGCTCTAAAAATTTAAAACTCTATTTTCAATCTATTGTGAAATAGATAAATAAATAAACTACACAGTAGGCAATTTCACCATAGCACACCACAGTTATCAGAAATGAATATGTTACACTCATTTTTCTTCAGTTGATCCTGATTTTCAATCTCATCCAATGGAGCAATCTTAGAAATATTCAACTTGATTAAGGAATTACTTCTTTTTCCAACGATGACTTCAGACCTGTGATTCAGTAAGAAGTTTCTGATAAGAGTACTGTAATACAGTACTTACTGTAGATCAGTATTTTTGCAGTTTGCCTTAACGGCTTCCTGCGGTCACTCAAGGACCACAGTGATTGATAGTTTATTTTGAAAAAACATCTGTTTACAAAAATATTTTGAAATCAAATTTCTACTCTTTCAGCTCTTGTCCCTTAGACACTAATTCTTGTGGTTTTGTGACAGTTTTTTACAATTTTCAAGCATTTGCAAATCACCAATTTATAAAATTTTAGTATAATTTTAAAGCTTAAGAAATGAGGAAGTTTTTAATGTCACCCTAAAAACAAATCGAGAAAAATCGCTTTAAAATTTCAGCGAGATTTAGAAAACCCCCCTTTTTTGTACTTTGACCCCTAAAAAAACACCCTAAATGATTGGGTTACATATTGAAAATACGTGTATCTTTCCAACAATGCCATCATAATAATTCTCTGATCAGTAGTTTTTGAGTTATTGAGCATTTAATGGTGGGAAGTGAGCGTATCTCGAAAAAGTCATAATATCGAGATATCTCGAAAACAAAGGCCTCATTTCAAAAACGTCACTGAACATTTTTTGTCAGAAATTTGGTGTAGAATCCTTGGTGACCGGTTTTTACACCTTACATGGGACACCCTGTATATCGGAGCAATGGAATCAGTGTATCTATAGAGTAGGTGAGAGTGTTGTACCTTTGAGCACATTTTATATTTTGGCTTCTAATAACAAAACTATGCATTTTTCAACGGAAACAATATTTTTCTTGACCATTGCATCAAGTTTTCTATCAAATATGATATAAATTCAACCTTATCCTTTGGTATCAAAAAAGAAAATAAATAAAATTTGTAATTCTTGCAAGTGCTCCAAAGTAGTCTACATCATATTGATTGATGTACCTTGGAACCCTACCTTTTGTACCTTGGAACTCTCATGTTATTTGGAGAAATAATAATAGCCTACTTGTCAATACTTAACTCATTTATTAAAGTGTTTAATAACTACAAATGTCACAAATAAATTTTTTCCATCCGTTTTTCTCACATCCTGCACAAATTTCATGTGCCCATCTCTTGAAGACTGTGCTGTGCACCTGATCCAATTTTCTCCAGACTGATCCAGTGCATATTGTTCATTACAAAATAGATATTCTTATACAGCGCTGTCTTCATCATTTGTGTCAACTAATGGAGCCATATCATTGTCAGAATCATAAGATGAAGGAATAGGCCTACTATGCGTCCTTTTCACATGTTCCGAGGTACACTATGTGGTTGTGTTCCCTGGTACAAGAGGTCGCCATTTTAAATAAATCTATCAAAGGTTTTGTTTAAGAGCATTATGAATAATGGAGTTTCACTCACCAATAGTTGTAGAATCAGTTGTCACATGAAGTTGAAAATATACAGCCCTCACAACATAAGAATACCAAAAAAAAATAATAACTTTGAAAAAATTTTCTTTTGACTAGTTGAAATTTTGTTTGCCTAGCATACCTTTAATAATCATCTGATGCTGCTGAACTTCGAACTATAGAACATCTAGTGTTTAAAAACATAAAATTAACCACTAAATAGCCCCACTGGTTGAAAAACTGAAGTTTTCCAAGGTACATCATTCTCAAGGTACAACACTCTCCCCTAGATATATTTACCACATAAAAAAAGCTGTTTATATATTCATTTATCAGGGCAATGAAATTAGTTTATCAGCTGATAGAGATTCTATAAAAAGCCTGATCGCATTTATTCACCCACAGCTGATGATAACTCAATAAATAAATTAATATATTTTTAAATCTATTGCGAATTCCATATGGTGAAAACAACTATTTTTTATATACAGTAATATATAGATATATTAATGAAGGGCTGTGAACCTATCCTTTTGTTTCGCTTCAAAAAGGATGAAGGAGTGGGTCAATTTCATTTGCAAAAGAACTTGATCTGTATTAAGGTTCCAAGAATGTGTGTTTAAAATTTGAAGTTGATTGGTCAAAGCGTTCGAAAGTTATTGTCAAACATACACACAAACCCAAAAACATATAGAAAAAGCCGCGAGCCTCCAGTCACGAATCACAATTCAAAACTAAGAACTCGCTTCGCTCGTTCAATTATAGAAACCCTTACATGAAATGCTCCAATATCGAACTTGAAATGCGTTTTTAGATGGGCAACCAGATAAATAAGCTACATAGGTAGGTTAACAAACATAAAATTGTTTTGATTATTTGGTAAGGTCTCTTTGTTTTTCATCTATGAAAAAGCCAAATACCCCTGATTCACTGACTCATTCATCAGCGTTTCTCGAAAACCACATGGCTAATTAAGTTGAAATTTGGTACACATGTCCCGTTGGGGCTCTAGATGAATTCTAGAAAATGGTCCTAAGAAAGAATTCTGAAAAAATCCAGAAAATACGGTCAAGAGTGAAAATTTGAAAATTATACATAAGAAGTATGGAGTTGTGAAATGAATAACTGTGCCCGTATCCATGACAACAGATGATCAACAAACAAAAGTGCTTGTTTGATTCACGATTTTGTACGAATTTTAAACCACCCCCTGGGGTCCACGGGGGACTCTGCCCCCTGGCTAGACGGTTAAGGCGAGCGAAACGAGCCTGCCGGCTAGTACCTTATATTGGTCAGGGAAAATTGTAGAAAAGGTCAGGGAATTTTTGTAGCTTACTTTGCTAGTCACCCTGTTATCGCAAGTGGGCCTTTGGCAGATTGCATATCTGGTTTTAGGTACATATTTTGTGACCCTAGTAAGTGAAATTGAATTGCAGTATTCATAAGTCCAAGCACTGAGTCAGTCATTTCAAATAATTCATTTTGAGGTTTTGGTTCTGTTTCTTAATTTCCAGGAACATCTTAAAAAATCGGGATCGGAATCTTCATCTGTGTAATCGCCACCAAAAATATCCAGAGTACTTTATATTATCACAGTCCTCATTCATGAGTTGGAGTACCCGGCCACTAAACACTGTTGAGTTGCGCGACGACAGCTTTTTAAATGTGGTGATAGCCGTGAGCCGTAGCAGATATCTGTTCAATCAGATTAGATAAGCAACGCTCTCCTGGGCCCACTTTGTAAGGGTGCCTTATTGGATTGGCCAGCAAAAAAGACTGTTCTCTGCTGTAAAATCACTTTCCGGTGTTTCGGAATCCACCTAAAACTGTAGGTCCAACTCATTACCCACGCAGTTCTCAGACCTATGTGGACTTCATCCTTCTTTTTAAAAAAAAATCAATGTAATGGTTTTGAATAAACGCTCAGCCACTGGAAGTTGTTCTGCACTGCGCTGTACCAGTTGCCGGGCGTTCATTAAAAACCATTAGTTTTGTTTTAAAAGTTTTTGTCGCATAGCGCAGCGCAACTTAATACAGCGTTTAGTGGCCGGGCAACCTAATAATCTAGTATCAATCCCAAAAGTCATTATTGAGCTTGAAACGAGCAAAACTATGTCAAACACTTCTTGGAAGAGTATGAAAACAGTACTACAGTACAGACACTCCAGGGTGTTTTCACACCCAAATGACAAAAAATAAACAAGATCTAGTGACTGTTAATGCTTGGTATTGAATTGCAGTGGTGAGGTTGTAGGCAATGATACAAACTCAATTTATAGTGGGATGAAAATTTCCCTATTTTTAAAATATCCAAACAGCAATAATATGGAGTTAGCAATAATTACATCAATAATTACATCTGATACTTTCTTCATATTAATGTTAAACATAAATTATCTCATCTGAAAATAACAATCTCTTTTTCTGTCTTATTGTTTTACTCTCAATCAGAAAATATCAATCCATAACTTTTATTATTATTGTAAATTAACTCTATTAATCACTTATTTCTAATCATTCATATCCTTTAAATAACTTATTCATCTTATTTTAGTTTTTAACTTTCATACCGTTTTTAGTTTAATTTAGCCTACGGTCAAGTGTTGATTTGGATATCCTCTTAAACTTCGCCGTTTCTTGTAGATACCACAATCATATTATCGTTATCAAATGGCATCTCATATTTATTTCGTTGAATAATTCTCTAGTTGAGTTTTGTAAAATTCATAGAACAATTACAGTACTTATATATTTTTTAACATTCTAGAATCTTAGACTTTGAAACTGTGCATTTTGTAATTCACATGAGTAAAGTAAATAATCCAATCTCTATGAATTTATTCTAAAAAGCTGGAAAATGGCTGATATTAATATTTCTCATTAATATTTGTTTCAGGCAGGTGATCTTTCACCCCTTGAGTATGCAGGCTTTATTACTGGGTTCAGAATAATTGAAAGGTAAGAAATTGCCATGTAATAGTACAGTAAAAATGACTCAGTATTCCATAGATTTCATGTACTTATTCCCTTATTCGTATATAAGTATGATATCTGTTAATCTTACTCTCAAAACTGTCACTGCATTTCTCAGTGGTTTTTGTTTCTGCTCACTTGAATTGGTGATTCATTTTCGCTCCGACAGAGAAGCTTCACCGCCTTTCAGATTGGATTGAAAATTCATGTATCTTTTTATTTGAATTGTGTCTGTTCATTCATGATGTTAGTTTTGTACTATTTATTGTGTTGGAATGTTTCAAACTGCTAATGTGTGTTGAGATTGTGATGGTGTGGTGGATTTCTATGTCGGCTTGATCAAGTGGTCTGCAAATGTTGAATCAGTGTTGGAGTGTAGTGTTCTTTGTATTGTATATTGAGTACGATAGTACCCTTAAATATGGTACCATATTTTAGATATGAAAACTCGGTTGTCGATTTTGCTGCTAATGAATGTATTGACAATAACGTTTCCACAATTCAGTTTGCTCGAACTTTAGGGTAATTAATTGAAAAAATT
The DNA here is from genome assembly GCA_948455865.1 of Conomelus anceps. Classification (NCBI taxonomy): domain Eukaryota; kingdom Metazoa; phylum Arthropoda; class Insecta; order Hemiptera; family Delphacidae; genus Conomelus; species Conomelus anceps. Next base: position 18,632,567 of record OX418219.1, on the reverse strand, counting down.
CAACCTTTCCCATTCACTAAATTAAGCACTTGACTGACTATTGTCGAGCATTGAAATAATTGACTATTGATTCTCGTATTCTTCAGAAACATTTTTCATTTCCTAGTCAAATTTTGCTATCTATTTTGCAGACCATCACAATTAAATTGATGATAGAGCTAGCGAATGCTTAATTGCCTGCCTATTAAATAACAATAATAAAAGCGATGTTCTATTTCTTCAGATTAACAAAGGACTGGCCCCGCTTTCAAAACGAACTAGAAACAGTGAAATTCATCTGCACTGATTTCTGGTCATCAGTCTACAAAAAACAAATTGATAACTTGAGAACAAACCATCAAGGTGTTTATGTTCTGCAGGACAATTCATTCAGGTTTCTCAATAAGATCTCAGCAAGTAAACAATATTTGGAGCATGCACCTAAGGTAATATCTACTAATAATTATTATAATCAATAGTTATTGCTTTGTAGTTTACAGTGCAACTAAACCTCTCATATTTTCGTATTATATCCACTAAAACTTACCTCTAAAGTTTTTTCTGAATTTGATTTTATTTTCAATTTAATTTGTTACTGATTTTTTTTGTATTGTAACTGCTATCTAGAACTAGGCCTATACATAATATTAACAGTATACATTCAACCTTATTCACTAAAGAATCTTGAACTCAAGGACCTTCTTTTAATAATTATTAGTTTCTCCTTTTTCACCTTGGTTGGGCTCTTGCATACCTCTGTACTTGAACACCAACTCCATTGATAGTGAGTTTCTTCGACTCATCGATAAGGTTGCTTGTACAGAGTAGCATCGAATACTCGATGACAATCGCCATCGCAAAATCAAACTCATGCTGAGGGATGGTGCATGGCAGATTGGAGCAGCATTCCACAGCATGTGCTTGACTTTGCAGTTGCAATTATCATTGAATATTGGATATAGAGATGAGGCGTATTTACTGGAACAGGTATTTTTACTGAGTATTTGAACGTACGGACTAGCACCTAGTATTTGAAGAACAAAATACTCAGATATCTGTGAGTATTTCTAGAAACTAGTGAACTACGCGACTTCAAGTCCCCACTCCAATTTACGGAGTAGGAGTGGAGCTTTGTAATTTGCAGTTGTACAGTAGCTATTAATAGCTCATTTCTCATTATAGAACTATTCAACTACTCACTCACTCTCACGCTCTCTATTCACTATACTCGATTGTAGGCGCATGCGTCTAGATTGTCTTTGGTTGCGTATGGCGTACGCGCGTACTTTTCCAGTACAAATACTTCTTGAGTACGAGTAGTTTGTTACTCAAGCGTCTCAAGGTCTTGCCGTCCGCGTCTCATTTCGCTACAGCACATTTGAGAGCAACTCAATAATTAGATTCGTGCTGTATTTAACACGAGTAATAAAGATTCGTGCTGTATTTAACGCGAGAAACAGTACCAGTACCGCAGTACGATACTCTCTTGTACGTCTACTCTGGCGAACTGGCTAATATAAAATACTACCTAGTATTTTGGAACATGTATTTGGAATAGGTATTAGAACGTACTAGTACTCGGAATACTTAGTATCAGAAAAACCTAGTAAGACCCATCTCTAATTGGATACTCCACTGTGCAAGCACCCTGAGAAAATTGACTGGCTATTGTTGAACATTGAAATCATTTATATAATACTATTTATATTTTTGGCTACGCAAGACAAAAGTATCAAAACTGATTAAGACTCAAGTAGCTTCCATCGAATTAGAAAGACGATTAGATTTGCCAGTTTCCATCTTTACAACACTGCAGAGTCTATGTGAGTCTTGTGAAAGTTGGTAACAATGTATGATCAGTGCTGTTAATTCCAGGTCTGCAAGTTTAGTATTTTCACTGTTCTTTGCAAAGTTAGCTCTTCTTAAAGCAACTATGCATCAAATAGTAAAACTGCAATTTTGATCACCGATTTTAGACTTTACAAGCATAACAATATAAACTTCCGACTGCAGCTGAACCGCACGAATGACGCTACAATAAAAAGTGTATTCTAACGATCTTGCTCAGAACGCTGTTAGGAACGATTTTGACACATTTAGCTTGAACTATGAAACATCAATTTCAAAATTTTATTCATTATTATTTATTATTTTTGTTGCGTAGTCACAAGTTTTGAGCAGAGCTCAAGTGGCATGCAACATGTCGAGTTCAAGACCGGAGTCCTGTGAATGCAGTGTAGCACTCCTCCATGGTATAGGGACATGCCTCTACCAGTGTCTTAGTTATCATTGATAAAAACACTTTATAGCTTCTACACAACCTGATATCCTCTGGAATACAATTAAAACACTTGAGTCATGGACAATATGGTCCTTTTTCAAGGAGAGTCAGTCTATGAATCTGGAGCTGAAACAAACTTTCAAGATGATTTTTTTTTTTAGTACGTCTCGTTCACATGTGGATTACTGAGAGGAGCCTTGGCTAATTTGGGTATCAATTGCCTTGTAACAGCAGAAATCCAGCCAATGCCATGCTGTAAATTCCACATACAAGTACACAAAGGCAAAAAAACGGAATAAGAAACTATTGTTGTCATTGAAATGTATAATAATTATTGTGTTTGCCATTGTCATTTCTAATTGTTAGCTTATAAATAAACCTTTTATCGAACTTTTGATTTTTCACGTCTCATGCAATAAAATTATTGATCTTGAAATCATTATAATTTTTTCTTACTTATGAAATGACATGATTGTGAGGCTTGTGCGTGAGTAATAAAGTGAATGATAATAAAAATTTTGTTTTACTTCTTCATTGAGGAAATTTTGTTCCATTTTTTCAATGCATAATGTATAAGAATAGAATAGATTATGCATTAAATTACAGGTATATTATGTGTAAACCTTACGTTACCTTCAATAGTAACTAAAGCTCATATTTAAGAACTTACCTTGAGCCTCTCTTATTTCCAGAGACCTTTCAGATCTTCCTTTAGTTGAGGCAGCCTATACTTATAAATCTATCTATGCAAGGAGATGGAAACTTATTATAAAATTGAGGAACTGATGATCTGCAGACTATCGTGTGATGTATGTTTGTTAGTGATTTCGTGAAACAAGCCCAAATTTCATGTGAAATTACTTGAATTGAATAATAAGACGAAGTTGTCACAAACACATTTATTAAAAGTAGTGAGATACTAGTTTCGGTTGTTTGAAACTGATAATGGTATATCAACCAAAACTAATATCTCACTACTTTTAATAAATGTGTTAACAAGTTTGCTTGAGATTGATAATGGTATAACAACCGAAACTAGTATCTCACTATTTTTAATAATGTGTGACAACTTCATCTTATTATTCATTATGGATATCTTCCACAATATCACCTTCACCACTACAAAGAAAGTTAAAATTACTAGGAAGAGATTTGGTTATTAATAAACGGCTACATAACACAAATAAATTTATTACAACATGTATAAGTGCTGACAATTGAAATGCATTCATACCATAAATAATATTGATAAAACAAACTATAATAAAATAAAACCCAGTTCGCTTCATTGAATTCGTGAGAAGGTAACCAGTAGCGAAATCATTTGTTTAAAAATACACATGATATTAGTCTATCTATATTCAAGATACTAAATCGTAAGCCTATGGTTTCCAGCACGATAACGGTACAGTGTGAAGATGAAGGAATTGATTTTTTGAGAGCTGTTTCCAAAAAAACTACTGATCTTCATATCTAGAATTAATAATTTATTTTATATTATTTCTCAATAACAGTTAAAATAATAAAATAAATCTATTACTATTAGTTCAAATTTCAAGAAGACAAAAATGCAATCTAGAAGCTTTCTGCTATCATAATGAAATATTATAATTGTAATGATGATCGTAGCCTACCACGTTTTAATGGAAGAACATTTTTTTCAATTATACTTTAGGGAATCTTCAAATCGATGAAAATCTATGGTTACAATTTGAAACTATCTTAGACTACTCCCAAGTTAATTGAGGACATTTTATTTCTTGCAAACTATCTATTATCAAGCTCTGCTTGAACAGGCAACAACCAATTGGAATCAGGCGGGACCGAACACATATTAAATCTTGGAAACCGTAGGCTAAATCTGTACCTTGGAATGATTGATCAGTTAGAGTATATCATAATAGCCACTTTTCACAATCTGTTAAATTGTTAACATTTTTAATAGAGATCGATAGTGGCACACCCAGCCGGAGGGGGGCTTTGGGTATACCACAAACCAAAGCCCTATCCGATTCATGAATTTTTTAATGCAAATTACTGCACAATATGGGCTCCAGGCCGATAAGTGTTTGTACATTTCACGATTTCACACGTGATTAAATTACAGTAGAATGTTTAGGCCCACCTAAAACACTATACTTACAATACTGCTAAAACGTCTCTTTAGGAATACCATGGGTATTGTTAGAGAAAAACGCAATATTGAGTGGTCTCTGATCGTTATCGTTATGGTTCATTCTATGGACAAATGTTTCAAGAGATTCCTTCCAAACTACACAAGCTCTTTTCTCCAAAAACACTTAATTTGTAACAGAAATGAAAAAAGACAGAATATTGCAGTTATTCCTACTGATTTACTCAATGCAAATAAAATCTAGAGCTTTCATTTAGGTGGTGAATTGAATGGATTTAATAGAAAATGAGCTGAATAATTGAATAAAACACTTTAAAATTCCGTAAACACCGTGATAATTATTCAAATATTCTAGAAAATACGTGGAGTTCGACATAAAAACACGTTTTTCCACGTTCGAAGTAGATGAACTTGGTTAATTATCAGTTAACCGGTATTTATTAACAACAGAATTTGAAGAGGATTCAATTCCAAAATTAAATGTGAAATAATGGAATAAACACACCCAAAGTTCATATACTTTGCTTTCAACTTGCTACTCTTGTAAAGTATCAAATTTTATTTTCAAAACTGTTTATCATCCCAGTTTAATTGAAAAAAAAAAAAAAAATACCGGAAAAATGATACTGTAATTTATTACGTTACTTCGAACCTGAAACCCGTTTTTGTATGACAATTATTATTGTTTCTTACCGAATATCTAAAAATTATGCTACATAATTGTAATATGTTTCATGCGATTTTTCACCTTACTTTACATTAAAACGATTTAATTCATCATCCACAGAGATTAATTTCCAAGTGGAATAACTGGTATCTTCCAACATCTTTATTTCTGTAACTAAGCATTTCCAGACCAATGTTTATAAGAAAACGTTTTTCTCTATTGTGATGAGGGATACGCTTGAGCAGTATGGAAGATTCCTTTTGAACACACTGTATAATAAATGACTAATGAACACACTTCTGAAAACCATAGCGATGTTACTTATTTTGGGAAAGCCCCCCCCCCCCCCCCCCCCCCCAAACCAAAAGTCTGGGTGCGCCCCTAGTAACCTTCAACAAATTACTGGCCCTAGTTAGAATTGATAAATTTCATCGCATACAGAACTTTGTTACACATACAATCAACGTTTATTCCCTAATCGTCACAAGATTTGTGGTTTAAACAAAGGAGACAGTAATACTTTACAAGTTCATAGAAGACAAGCCGAGTAAACGACATACAACATAATACTTGGACGCTGTGCGATTATGGGCACAAACCTTGAAAAACACTTTCAACAATGGTACCAAGTAATAATTGTGACAGATGGCGGCATTGTTCATTTGAATCACAGTCCACTGCTTACTTTCAACTTTTTCGTCTTCCTAGCAGATCTGGTGTCTGAGTCCGAGGTGTCAGATTCGGATTCGTGTGGGTAGCCACTCTCCAATCCCAAATCATTTGGATCAGCTGCAAAATTTCCGGTCGCTTTTGATTTTTCCAATGTGCGGACTGCAAAACAATAAAAACAGTATGGAGAAAACTTTTTTATCGTACAACAAAAAGCACATTATGTTGTTATGTGTGAGACATAAATTATCAAAATAGCACAGCTGGTAATTTGTACAGATGTTTTGGTGAAATAGTTTTTTAGTCGGTGTTGAGATGTTGGACTGAAAAGATGGATGATCAAAAATCTAGATGTGATTGAATTTATTTGAATGTGATTGATAATGTTATAATGTTAAATAAATATAATGCGAGTTCAAATGATGTTCATATTTCTCGACTTAATAATTTCTCTTGTTCGTGTCTGGGCACCATAACCTGTTGTTTTAATTTAATTGAGAAATATGAACATCATTTGAACTCGCATTATATTTATTTAACATTATAACATTATCAATCACATTGGTAGCAGAGCGTGGTTAATATGGGAAATATGAACATGAAAGTGCATTGTTGAGTTGATTGGATTGCTAGTGATTGTAAATGGTGAGTTGAACTTTTTTTTTAATATTGTAAAATGGCTGAATTCGATAAAATTAATGGAATATCTATGTTGAACAGTAAAAATTATTTCTCATGGAAATTACGAGTTAAGGCTGAGTTAATTCAATTAAATTGTTGGAATGCGATTGAACCAGGCTTCACCGGTCAGTTAAACGTGGAACAAGAGAGACTCAATAGAAAAGCAATTTCCTTTTTATATAAAAGTGTAAGTGATAACTATTTGAATGATATTTGTGAAAGTAAACTAGCGTCAGAAGCGTGGAAAATATTAGAGGATATTCACACTAAAGTCAGTTTTTTACAAGGATTGAGACATTTAAAAACACTATTTTCGATTGAGAAAGAAGAGAAGGAAGAGCTACATGAATATATTGCTAAAATTCAAAATCAGTACCAGAGAGCACGACAGGCTGGATGGACATACACAGATAAACAGATTGCTGGATTAATATTGTTAGGATTACCTATTGAGCGTTATGGAAATATAATTGAACAATTGGGAAGAGAAGAAAACTTGACGGTTACACTTGTAAAAGCACGATTGTTAGAAGAAGGGAATGAAATTCGCGATGCAGATGAAGGCATAGCGCTGACTTCCACAGGACATCATGCAGGGCAGAAGACGCGTTTTCCAACCAGAAAGCAGAATAATAGAAATAGGCGAGCTGAGAACGTTGATAAGAACATAAGAACAAACTCGGATGAGGTGGACAGTAAGAGATGTTTTTTCTGCAAAGGTGTGGGACATATTGCTAAACATTGTCATAAGGTTAAATGTTTTAAATGCGGTAAGTTTGGTCATTGGGCTAATGATTGTGTTGAGAATGCAAATAATGAAATTGTATTTAGAGAGCATAACAAATCTAAACATAAAGCTTATATAAGTACTGTTGGGCTATTATCAAAAAATGCAGAACATAATATTGAATGGGTAGTAGATTCGGCTGCAACAAATCATATCTGTTCACAAAAGGAATTTTTTGTGGAAATGGATAAATGTAATGGTACAGTAACTATGGGAAAAGGGAACACGACTGTTAAAGGATGTGGAAAAGTAGAGATCGAAATGACTGAAGAATGTGGCGGTTACACCCTTACATTATCTGATGTATTGTATGTACCTGATTTTAATTTTAATTTGTTGTCTGTTAATCAGTTAACGTCTAAAGGTGTATGTATGCAATTCAAGAAAAATTATGCTATGGGTTTTGATAATGGAGAGAATGTTTTCAAAGCTACATTAGAAAATGGATTGTATGTACTTCATGTTGTAAAAAGAAACAAGATTGTAGAAAATGTAATTGATAGAGATTGTTACTTAGGAGTGAAGGATACGATAGCACTTACAAGTATGGCAGTGACTATTCAAAGTTTAAAGGTTTTGAGTGAGCAGACTGTCGGCAGAGTACAAAATTTAAATTTATATGAGCAAATTGGAATGACAAAGATGATTGATTTGGATAAGGTGGAGGATGATTATGATGTTGAAAATGATGATGTGAATGATGAAATGCGATTGAGAATGAGAAATGTGATTCAGATTGATAATAAAATTCAGAATGATGGGATCTGTCATGATGAGAATGTTAATGAGATGGAGAATGTTGATGAGATGGAGAATGTTGATGAGATGGAGAATGTTGATGGCATGGAGAATATTGATGAGAATAATATGCAGAATATTAGAGGAGACGTCATCAGAAAATCGATTAGATTGGCGAATAAAAGATTGATTAATTATAAAAATGATGACCTGAAAACGAAATGTTGTGCAGCTAAGAATAAAAATAATTATAATATAGATCCAGAGAGTTACGAAGAAGCAGTGAGTGGAAAAGACTGTGTCGGATGGATGGATGCTATGAATGAAGAGATTGCAACACTAGATTCTAAAAACACATGGATGCTTGTAGAAAGACCAAAGAATCATAAAGTATTAGGAACGAGATGGGTGTTTAAGCAGAAAATAAATCAGAATGGAGAAATAGAAAGGTACAGAGCGAGACTAGTAGTTCAAGGTTATAATTTGAAGCCAGGAGTCGATTATGAAGAGGCATATTGTCCAGTAATAAAGAGGAAAACAGTAAGGTTGATGATTGCAATAAGTGTAATTAAGAAATGGACTGACAGGCATGTTGATGTGAAAGCAGCTTATTTGAATAGTGAATTGAAAGAAGATGTGTATGTGGAGCAACCCAAAGGATTCAAAAATGTTAAGCTGAAAGATCATGTTTATAAGCTCAAGAAGAGCATGTACGGACTTCCTCAATCAGGTAGAGATTGGAATAATTGCATTGATCAAGCCTTCAAGGCACTTTCCTTGAAGCAAGCTGTGTACGATCCATGTCTTTATTACTGTAAAGAAAAGCAAATTTATGTTGGGTTGTATGTTGATGATATTGCAATGTGGGGGAAGTTGGAATCAATTGATTGGTTAACTGAAGAATTGTCAAAGTTATTTGATATAAGGAATTTAGGATTGTTGAGTAATTTTCTTTCTATTAGGATCTCGCATGAGGAAAACGGTTGCATTGTATTGGATCAAAATAAATATGTTTCAGGTGTAGTACAAACGTATGGCATGGAAAATGCAAAAGAATGTTATACTCCTTTACCAGTGCAGGGCAAAGTTGTTAAATATTGTAAGAAATGTGCAGATTTCAATCCAGAATGTAAAAAATGTAATGCAGATTTGAAGAAATGTGATAAAACTAAGTACAGAAGTGCATTAGGAAGCTTGCTGTATTTAGCCAATTGTACAAGGCCCGATATTATGTATGCCATCTGTAAATTGAGTCAATTTAATCAGGATCCTTCAGAAATGAATTGGCTAGAAGTAAAACACTTATTGAAATATATCAACACAACCAAAAATATGAGACTTAATTATAAACAAGAGTCAAAAGGATTCGAATGTTTTGTTGATTCTGATTTTGGAAATAATGGTGATAGAAAATCATTTTCTGGTTTTATTATAATGCTTGCGGGAGCTCCAGTGATATGGAAAACCAAGAAACAATCTAAACGTGTGTGTTTATCCACTATGGAGGCTGAGTTCAGAGCACAATGTGAAATATGTAAAGAAATTTTATGGCTTTCACATCTTATTGAAGAAGTAGGCTTATCAGACATTCTACCTAAAACGTGGACAGTTTTTGCTGACAATCAAGGAGCTATCAGTAATAGTAAAAGCAAAATAATTACTGAAACAAACAAATACATGGAGATATATTGTTTCTTTGTAAGAAGTTTAGTTGAGGATGGATTGATTAACTTTGAATATATCAAATCAGAAGAAAATGTTGCAGATATTTTGACAAAATCGTTGTCTAAAGCTAAAGTTGAACATATCAGATTGTATTTAGGTATTAGAAATGAAAAATGAGAGTATTTTGTTTAATGCAGAATTTTAATTTTAGTTTGTATTTTTCTGATCTGTTCCAAAGTTTGTGATGTAATGATTTGATGTTTTGATAATTTAATTTGTTTGTATTTTTCTGATCTGTTCCAAAGTTTGTGATGTAATGTTTTGATAATTTAATTTTGTTTCTTTTGTTTTGTTATATTAATCAATGTTTTGATTTTGATGGATTTATGTCTCAGGGGGAAGTGTTGTTATGTGTGAGACATAAATTATCAAAATAGCACAGCTGGTAATTTGTACAGATGTTTTGGTGAAATAGTTTTTTAGTCGGTGTTGAGATGTTGGACTGAAAAGATGGATGATCAAAAATCTAGATGTGATTGAATTTATTTGAATGTGATTGATAATGTTATAATGTTAAATAAATATAATGCGAGTTCAAATGATGTTCATATTTCTCAATTAAATTAAAACAACACATTACTCCACACCTCGCAATCGACCGAAAGAAGTGAGATCTTAGAGCCTTATTATACAGACCCACTATAGTCGCGGTTGCTTGCCACAATTTAAGGCTAAATTACACTAGCTGACAATGCGAGCGAGCTCAATAATGCCAAAGTACACCAAGGCATAAACATTTTTAGATCCATCAGCTCACTAATCAAATTTACCCGGCTGGTGTAATTTAGGCTGAAATTTTGGCGCGCGACCGCGATTGCAGTGGCTCTGTATATTAAGGCTATTTGTTTGTTTCGACCATTCAGCATTTCGTCTGTATCTCACGATTACGGCAAAACGATCTGCAGGCCTTCTGCTCTACGAAACATATGATTTGAGATGGATTTTCCATCATAAGGAATCAGTATCAGATTTCAAGAAATGGCAATTAGGCCATCTTATTCGGGCCTTCATCTAGGTTATCATCAAGTAAGAATTACATTTTTGTTGAAGAGAAAGCAAATAGTCTCCAATTAAATGTGATTACTGAAAAGATAATAAGATAATAACTTATAATAAAAGATAATAAATTATTTGCACTGAATTAACTGTTCTATGCATTCATTTATCAGACATGTGAAAAGTATTTGGAGAAACAGATTTATGGAATAGCTCCCATAGCTATATACCATCTACAGTCAGTGCTGTTGACTAAACAATTAGTTGTGCCAAGTTGTATGCTCCGGCCCTGTAGCTACAGGAAGGCCATGGCTGTGGGCGAGGTCTATTGTTCACAGAACTAATAAGTGCAATGCAATTTATTATAGGTTAGTTTACAATGTCTCCTCTGAAGACACAGGCCTAGGTCATTACAATGAAAATTGATAATCATAACTAAGGACAAAGGATTATTTTGTAAGGTTGGAATTTCCAGATTTCAATGCCTATGTTTAGTTGGAAGTGATATCTTCGAATTGTGCGTAGAAATGTTATAAAAATTATATTATTGTAAAAGTTAAAATCCTAAAAGCAAACCATTACAGCCACTCTTAACATACATGTAACTCTGGATAACACATAAATATTATTTTTATAAGAGTCGATGTGACTCCCACTTTAAGTAAACTTTCAATACGATTTCAACCAGGATTTCAAGTTAATTTTTTTAATTTATGCTTAGACTATTAGCATAAACCCTGAACTGAATTGAGCGAAAGCTAGAGCCCTATTTAATGTTTAATGACAAATCATTTCTACCAGTAACATAAAGGGCAGTCATTTATAAAAACAATAAAAAGTATTGGGCCCAGTACAGAGCCCTGTGAAATACCATGTTCGACTAACTTGACTTAGTACCACTCAAGAGCACAGCTTGGTACCTGTCACTCAAATAAGACGCAATCAGTTAACAGAACATAAGAAACATATAAAAATGCACAATACTCAAGAAGACTACAAAATGACAGTTTATTTAATAAACCGCGATTTATTGAAGTAGAACAAAATACTGGATGGACTCATGACCTCTGTATCGTCTGTAACCTTATTGACAAAGAAGTTATCAAACCTTCTGGTGTAAGGCTGTTACTATCAATATTATGGTTTAGCATTGATATAAAACAAATAATAGCCCAAGTGGTTTCAAGATAATTGGTTGACTCACCTATTGTATTAGAATAGCACACACATTTCGATCTAATTTTCAAGTTATATTTCCAAATTTATTTGATTTCTTTTTTATATTCTCTGAGCCATATCTAACATGCATGATAATAAAAATAGGCATTTTTTTGAGTCTCAAGTTCCTCAGTTTTATTGATCTCATTATTTGACTTATGATGCCTGACATTTCCAAGAGACAAAGGATAGGCCTTGTAGACACTAGTAGTAAAGGTTGCGATAAAATAATCAATGTTGAGAGACGGGTTAGTGACAGCATGAAATTTCAACCACGAAAATTTTCTAAATAAAAACAGAAGATTATAAAGGCTAAACTCACTCTTCTTTCTTCTAACCACCCGCTTAGTCTTTGGCCCCGATGCATGCGTCTCTACTCCACTAAGTGAAGCTTTCATCAAGATGGCGTCATGTTCTGACTCTAAGGTGGGAACAACTACAGAAGAAAAGCGTTCATGGTAAATATTAGAAGTAAAATTATCTATAAAAGACCCCTCACTGGTATTTCTACCAGGTAAGAAAGTGTCATAGCAGGCTCTGGTACAAAAGTACTTTAAAGGAATTTTACTGTCATAATCTTCAGATAAAATATCAAAATTAAAATCCTCAGTAACTACAACACTAAGAGAGGGGAGAATATCAGCTACACAACTCAACATGTTGAGTCTAGATATAAAATTTTTACTGCGGCCTTACTTTCATTTGGAATTCTAAAGATTAATAACAACAATCTTAGTCAGCAATATACAGTCAACATACTTCAAACTGTAATTGATGTAATTAATGAGAGTCAAAACCTTATTCAAACTCAAACCATTGTTCAGAAACATAGCAGATCCTTCTTGCTCATTTCAATTCCTATAGATAACTAATTTCCCCAGCAGTGATATCCACTCATCTCCAGAAGTAACAATTTCCTCCTCAGACGACCAGTGCTTAACACAACAAAGGACTTCAGGATTATGGTCAGCAATAAGACTATTCAGTAGGCCAAGTTGACTTTCAAGTCCCTGAACATTCCAATTTATGAATGCAATATTAATGCCAAACACAATTTCTAGATTATAAATTTTTGAAGTTATATGTTTTTTAGGGAGTGATTGTTCCAAGAGTTTAAATACTCCCTTTTGGAGAAAAACTTACAAAGGTTTCTCTAGACCAGAATTATGAAGAAATCGATCTTTCAAATTGGTCAATAGTCAGTCCTACCCTAAACGACGAATAAATTTAAGGGTATGTGGAGTTGTGTTTCTCTACCGAAATATTATAACAATAATTGCAAACATCAGTCAGACATATCTTCCTTCTCAAACTCAAGACTAATTCGGGGAATAAAAAACTTCAAACAAAAATAAACGACCTAAATAAAAGATTCGTTTTGTAGTTAGCTTTGTTAGTGGCGGGGCTCTTCTGCACAACTCTCTTACGGTAGTCTCAGGTTATACTGACTACACCAAAAGCAGGGCACCCATTTCGTGGCTAATCTTTTCTCGATAATCCGGAATAAAGACTGCAAAATTTTTCTACTGAGATTGGATGCTAAGAATAGATTAGCTAGCTAAGGCACCCGGAACATTTTATGTTTGTGCTGTGGTCGGTAAAACAAAAGAGTTTTAAACGCAAGTAAGAAATAATTTTAAATCATAGTAACTGAGGCCTGTAGGAACACCAACATAGTAGTCTATTCGATAGCAGTAGTAATATATTTCGAGTTTATTTCGGCTACTCACTTTGAGATTCAAGAAGCGAGTTTTGCCTCCTCAAGTCATCAATATCTTGTTGGTGAGCAGAGTTTTTCCTCCTCATAAACTGGATATAATCAGCAGCTTTCTTCAATATCTGAGCTCGACTAGCCTAGAAATTTTCAGGACAAGGATAACAATAGCAGTAATGAAAAAACTTTTACTTATGCCAGCTCCTTTGAATACTAGGAATCAACTTTGTTTTAATGATAGTGTGCTAGACATCCATAATTAATACTAGTTTTCTTATAATGAGAATGACGTATAGTTAAGTTATTAAAAAAATGCTATATCAACCACATTTTTCATATTGTTGAGAAACTATTGTTCCGGCTGTTGCAACTGATACTTGTGAAACAGCCTACTAATAATTCTACTTGAAATTGTAACGAATTGTCAGTAGAATTTTTTTTTTGAATCTTCAAATATTCTTTATTAAAGGCGAAGTTAGGACTATAAAATTTCTTCTTCCATTTGAACTTCTCCAGAGAAACAAGATTCGATTACAAAAGTCTGAGGTTTAATAATAGTAGTTGAAAGACTGAAATAAAATCTTGAAACAATAATTAGTACACACCACTTTCTCTCCCTGAAGAGCAGGCACTGAATCCCTCAGACTGCTAAAACTATCTTTTATGTGGTCTCGCCTTTTCCGTTCCAAAGCATTGTGGTGTGCACGTTTTTCCGCCTGAGAAATACAAGAGATAAGAATAACAATCTTCAGCTAATCAGATTATAAGTTTAGAATTTGAAAGATGTTCCTTCATGAAAGATGTTCAAGAAAGCAACTGGAAATTAAAAAGAATTCATCAGGAAAACTGAAAATTACATTTGCAACATTAGCAGATAAATCTTCATCAGAAATAGTAAATAGAAATTCGGAGAAGCATTAAGAACTTTTAAAACATAGTAGGTTTAAAGAATAATATATCATGTTGTGAGACAGCTTCAAGATTAGTACAGTAAAACTGAGTCTTTTCTGTTTTTTTTTTTTTGAGGTTGAAGCCCACATAGGTCTGAGACCTGTGCGAGGGTAATGAGTTGGATTATGGTTTTAATGAGTTGGACCTGCAGTTCTTTAGGTGGGTTCCGAACCACCGGGAAGTGATTTTACAGCAGAGATCAGTGTCTTTTGATATCAAGTAAAAATTTGACTACGCTCCAACATTAAAGTGAATCAAAGTTTTCTCCACTTATTCTCACCATTTGCAATGTAGAAATTTATATTAGTAATTATTTTTTCAATTCATTCCCATAAATAATTATGAACTTGCCAATGTTTTAGTAACGGTTAATCGCTAAAATTTTATACAGGCCGGGAGTTTACAGCCAACTAAATCCGAGATTTCCAATCCCGACAGGTTAACAAATAAATGATATGCATCACCTGGTGCAAACCAGCTGATGAAAACTTGAAGCAGACGGTTAATTTTAGGTTAGGTTAAATGTAAAGCGATATTTGGTAGGTGGCCGATAATTGGTATGTTTACCTCAAATCAAGATTGTTGGATTCTAGTGTAGGCCTATGAAGGTATAAGTTCTGGTGCAGACAAAATTCAGATAAATTAACGATCCTTCGTAATGATTTCTTCTTTATAAACAAAAATCCTTTTAAAATATTATTACTGAGTTTTTATTATTTTCTTGGGTTAGTTCACACATACTAGGTCAAATTTTCCTCTCACTTAAAAATAATTAGTACTTTTATAAATTCTTTTTGTAATTTTCAATAAAATCCCAACAAAAAACATCATAAATGCCTAGGACCTGGGTATTTATGTTGATCATGCTCAGAAGTAAAATGCTAGTGGGGACCACATGAAAAATTATTAAACACATTTTATTATCATTTTACTATCAATACAGGATAGTAATTGCAAAGAGGCAACTCAAACTTCACTAAATTTAATAAAAATTATAAATACCCAGTTTTTTTTATTTGCCCGGGACTGGGGTTAATACCCAATTCATAAATAGCTTCCCAATGTGTATTTACCCGGTCCACAGCACTACATACACACCTACCCACAGACAAACGGACAACGCCTCGAGTCAAAACTAAGAACACGAGTCAAATAGTCAATTCAAACAGTAGTGTTAAAACGTATTTCATTAAATAGAAATTAATAATAAATTTGAGTTTTAGCAGCGTTGATTTCCAACATAAGTTGGATTAGGCAGATATTTAGACACAGTATTAGCTTTTCTTATTGTGAATCTATCTATTGGTGAGTGAGATAAATGACGGGAATTACTGAGATGAGGTTGGTGAGTTTTAAATTTATTTTACAAATAACATAACAAATCGATTGAAACCGTAACTTTGAAGAAAACAGACCTGACATTTGATGCAAAGCGATAAGGTACACTAAGTATTTGATTGCAAAATGTCAACCCATGTGTGACCGAGACTTAGTGCTTTATCGTCACCAACCTGGTGGTTCAGGATCTACCTTACACAGTAGGTCCTTCAAGTTTTCTACAACTTGGTTCACGGCGAGGTGAAATTAAACAAAGGGGTCTCCCTACCAATGAAAGAAAATTGATATTTTAATACCTTGAGAAGATCTTGTAAAAATGCTGGTAACTGGCATGCACTAGAATTGATCAATTTATTTTTATTCAATAAATAACGAGGTAAAATGGCAATAAATGGCAATATTTGAGCACCTTTTTTGTTTCTTGGTGATGAATTATAATTAACACAACATAATAGCCTATATTATATAGCCTACTTGTTAGAAATCAGCATTTGCATTATTATAGCAGTGAAACTGGTAGAACAGGATAGGTTGAGAGGGAGGCTCGAGGCAAATAGGCTTCAACATAATATACCTTCCAAATAAATAAATTGAGAAGGAAATGATGATTTCAGAATGCAATGAATGATCGATGTAATACCATTAAACAGCTCATAAGTGATGAAGGCTACACGCTGTTTTCAGAGGCTAGTCACTCAACGCATAGTGGTTATGTGCTTATTTTATGGACATGATCGATTGGATTATACCAATAAAAACGTAGATACAAAAATTAGCATAAAATAAATAATGCGAAAGACTTATTATTTTTACTCACACTTTCAATATCAATATCTCTATCGTCGTCACTCATCATATAAATATAGTTATTTAAAATACTATTCTCGTCCTAGGATACTAAGGACAAGCTTGGATAGCTCTTCAGAAACAATAGTCACGATACAAATAACCAAAGGTTGCGATTGGCTCAACTGAATAAATGCATAACTGAGGAAAAGTGATATACGATAAAATATAAATATTTGTATTGAATATTATTGCAATGATTAGAAAACAATAGTATGTCGAACTTCACAAACGTACAATCACAAAAATCACAATCCACACTCAACACACGCTGTCGATGGTGATGCACGTTCTTCAACCAATCACGAACAACTTTCTAAAATTTTGTCATCATAGTGAAATAGCACATGTACAAAGGATGGAGTGCCGCAATAATGTGCGTCCCACTCAAATCAATTTCGATACTAAATTCGAAAAATATAACGATTCCTCTTATTCTGAAAAAGAAAAAATGTGCTTGTATTAATAAAAAATAACTATGAAACTGATGCTATCAAATTATCCATTTTATCATAAAATTATAATTTCCAGTGATTATCAGACCTTCTATGAAAGAGTAAAGACCCTCCATAGTATTGGGGAAACGACACGATCACAACGATAGAAACAGAAATTGAGGTTATGTGAGAGTTGCTCTGAACATCTAAACTTATAGAAGTACTGAAGTTTTGTTGGTTTGTCGGCTATTGAATAATATGCTTCTAATTTATTTACTTGTCTCATTCTTCTAATTTCAGTAAAATAATTCTGCCGCATAATGTTCAAATTCCTCAATAGAGTGAACAACGTCTTTGCTGTAGTAGATGTGAATGCATTCAGACCGAATAATTTATTAGTGTGTCGTGAACTACCCTTCGTAAATCAGTGCAGAGTAAGTTTCTCAAGACATTACAAATAGTATCAACGTATTATGTACATTTAATCTTGTTTAGATTATAATGATGTGCTTTTCCATTTCTGTCTTTTCAAGCAATTTGATGACCAGGGTGTCATCAGTTTCACTACATTTTATCAATATTATGGCACACGGTACAAACCAATATTATCAACCGTCTACCAGATTTTAGTGTATTTCTTTTTTAACCATGAAAGTCCGTTATTTTTCAACGATTTTCAAACTGATATGGGTCAAACTCATACGGGTTGAGCCCGGCTTCAACCCTGATATGTTATTTTAAAGACAAACCAATAAATCATCTGGCGTGAATCAGCTTTTGAAAACTTGACGCAGACGCTTGTTTTTTAGGTTAATGAGTAGGGGCCGATAATTGGTATGTTTACCGTATTCTATTATTAGATAATAATAATCATTTGTTAGATCCATTGATTCATACATGAATATAAGATCAAGTGACGACCCTCAGTACACTTGGATTTTATCGTTAGAGCGTCTGACGATGCTCTTGACAACAGAGTGAAACGGCCGTCACGCCATAACGTGAGTTAATTTCCACTTAGAAGTGTTTTTTAAGTTTTGGTAATTGTGCCGCAGATGTTAGCAAATAAAAAATCACTTGAAACTTCACCAAATTGTAGTATTATGTGTCCTGATCACAATTATCAAGTTTTTAAGTGTCGGTCTCAATTAAATAATTAATTATTCAATATTGAAAACCTACCTTTCGAACAGAGCCCCAAAATGACTACCTTCAGCAATTAACTTTAATTGAGTGTTTAGAATGCATGAATCTTTGCAACATAATAATTTGCATTTTAATTTATTAATTATTTACTCATGCAATTTATCTGCTTAATAATAAAGGCATTTTCAATTTGTTCCAAAATCTCATCACTTGATGCATCGCACATAATTATACCTAACCTGTAGCCAGCTAGCCACAGCCTGGGTTTTAGCTTTTAGGCTTTTGGATGTGCGAACGCGCATGCGCAGAAGCGTAGTCTGCGTGAATGGAACGAAGTGGAATGGAAACTGGAATGGACCTGCTTAACCAAACCTTTCCTAACCTGGCTAGATGTGACTGAACCACCTTTAAAATACCTTTAAATATTTACCTTTAAACCTTTTAAATATTTACAGAGGTGTTTCAGTCACATCTAGCCAGGTTAGGAAAGGTTTGGTTATGCAGTTCCATTCCAGTTTCCATTGAAGTTCTGATGTAGATGGCACTGATATAATCCATTGGCACTAATCCTTGATGGCACTCCATTGCTCTAACTATCTGTTCGTCTATGATGTTATGCTTAAGGTACTATAAAGGCTTTTCAGAGCCGTATTTATGTTCAAAAGGTGAGTTTTTAATATTGAATAATTAATTATTTAATTGAGACCGACACTTAAAAACTTGATAATTTTGATCAGGAGACATAATACTACAATTTGGTGAAGGTTTCAAGTGATTTTTTATTTGCTAACATCTGCGCCACAATTACCTAAGTTTTTATTATATATTACCATTTGTTTAATCCGTTTCTCCAGTTCTTTACATTTTCTTACTTGTATCTTGCACAACTGATGTTTTAGTCAACGGACTATTTAATTGTCAGCACAATAATCGTGTTTTATTGCTAGTGTGCAAGGAGAAAATTCATTGAATCTACATTCAAATTGAAAATCATATTTATCTGTACTGGAATTTAAATTTAAAATCAATGTAGGTTTTAACAATATTTTTATCATTTTCAGACTACCACTATCCTGCGTAGGGTGAAAAAAATAAAACTTTTCAAAAGCTATGCTGATCCAAGTAAATATGTGCCTCGTGCAAAGAAGAATCAGGTGTACGAAGTAGAAGAGATGACTGATAATCAGAAAGAGGGCGAAATAGAAGTTGTATTGAATCAGTTTGTTCAAGGTTAGTCTTCATCGTAATTGAGAAATTGAGATGTGCTGTCTGAATGAATAAATCAATGTAATATTACTGCTAATAGTATAGGTGGATTTTACTTACTCGATCTAATGGCATCATAGTTTGACAAAATGACGCTAAAAAACACTCGTAGCTCTCTAAAACTATTATTTAAGCTTGCCGCTTACTCGTAAAACCTACCTTTTTTCCAATAAAATGTGTATTTCCAGGTGAAAGATAATTTATTTTTAGATATTTAAAGTTTAATACTTTTGAAATCTCATGCTTAATTTGGGTGGGAGTGGACTGAGCATAGAGCTTCAGATTTTGTTTCGGCTATGTTCCAGCTCGTGAGGCAAGACATGAAGAATGGATCTTGTCTTTGGAGAGCTTCCTTTTTCTTGTCACGCGCAGGTCATAGCTCATGTCTTGCCTGACGAACTGTACTGTATACATAGTCTACAAAACTGTAGAAACTCTTGAGTTTCGAATTCCCCAAGCTTTTTTTCCCAAGGGATGAAACATTGAGACTTTGCACTAGACTTTTAGTTTCATTTTCCAAAGTTTATTTGGTTCAACTATTGCCGTGAGAAGAACTCCAAAAATGTTATTATTTAATATGGTATTAATGCTGGTATGAAATATGTAATTTTAATCTCTGAACTTTTTTAGTATAAATAGATATCAAGAGTTCATGTCAACTTCTATCTATATACGTAAAAGCTAAATACCACTCATTCATCACAGTTTATCGAAAACCTTTTGGTTTAGAAAGTTTAAATTTGGTAAGTTACATGTATTAAGCGGACGACCTAGCCGCGTACTAAAAATGGATTTTGAAAATTCTAAAACTTGAAATTTTAGTGATTGTTCCCCCTTTTCCACGCAGAGGGAGTTGTATAAAACTGTCCTCACGAGTGCCAGAATATTATGGCGAGTTAAGCGAGCCTGCCGGCTAGTGTTATATTGGCATGCAGTTATCTTCTAGCTCCACTAAGTATTTATTTTACATTTGTGTTGAAGTTAAAACAATCATTATAAAAAATAACAAATCATTGATATTGATTTTACTGAAAAATGGGAATTAATTTGTCTACTTGAAATAAATTTGCTGAAAATAGTTGTTTCTTACTTGCAGGACTCGGCAATAAAGGCGAAGTTGTATCGGTAAAAAGGAGTGTAGCATATAATGATCTGCTATTGCCAGGTCTTGCGATGTACGCAACAGAAGATGAAAAACGAAAAGCAAAAACACAGAGAGAAACGAAAAAAGTTGTTGATGATGATTACAGCAGTGTCTTTGTGACGAGGGTAAGCACCTTCCCTTTCTAGCCCTAAATATGCATTTATGTATTGTAATCTGTTGTGCTGTGGGAGTCCTGGGAGAATATTATAATAATTAATTACCCTCAAGTCCTTGCTTTCAACCAGATTTACATGATTCATGGGTCCGGCAGCTCTAGACTAGGTATACTTCCAACAGTTACACCTTACTGTGGAAGCAATGCAATGATCCTATAAGAAATAAATGCTTACAAGGCCTGAGGATATTACAGCACTGTTTACAACTGATATTTATCAGATAGAATTGGTGGAGATATTTCTCGATGCAGCAATATGTCATAAAAATGACCACACCGAACAACAGAGAAGATAAATCCAACCCCCAATCCCAGTAATATGCCAGGTTGTAGAAGTCTGTTATAATTTCGCCCTGTGGTGGCCTGACAGGAATAAACTGCAGCGGTACTACTGTACAGGCTGAGAAACCACTCCAAAATATTTAGGCTCTTGCCAACTAAAATAGACAAGCCGTTAAATATTAGAGTGCACGTGTTAGGAGTAATTTCATGACTAATCACCATGCATTGGCCCAAACCTTCAGAGTTTACTAAACAGAAAGGGTTAATAAAATACAGAAACTTGGAAAAACCAATAATGGCATATATTGACTGACAAAAATGAATGTTTTCAATATTGATAAATTAGTAATATAGATTTTAAATAGTTCAAAAATCTTGAAATTGATTAATTTGGTCCAAGATATAATTCTGTAACAATTTTAATTGACTAGAATGACAAAAATAGCAAAATGATATAACATGAGGTGGGCTTGGCTTGACGGAAAGCAAGACAGAACTTTTGACAAATTGGCACAGCCTACTTCTTAAAATAGCTATTTGTGTAACAAGAGTACAAAGTGGGGTTCTTCTGCACCGAGAGAAACAGTTTTTTCACGTGCCGAAGGCAAGTGAAAAAAGTTTCTCGAGTGCAGAAACAATACTTTGCGCTCGAATTACACATTAAATTTCTCTACAGTAACCTGTAAAGTAATTTAAACAGAAAAAACAGGACTTATATATAACCTGGCAATTCCTCACATAACCTCTCTTCGAAACAAATCGATTTCCACAACAACTACAGCTTACTGTATTTCGTTGCTGAAGCAGAGTAGCAAAGAGTTCGTGTTCTTTGGCATGGTTCAAGTAATAACAGAACTGATTAATAAAATAACAACAAAAAAATAATAAAACAGCTTGATTAATAAATGTGTGCATTGTAAAGATTGTCGTGAAAGCTTTGTAAGAGTTTCCACAAAACGAAATCCATTTTTCTTGATCTTTAGCTAAGAGCACGTTGGTAACCTTCTCCAGGTCAACTTCTATTTCTCTAAGGCCGGCCATTAACTATCAGTTACACCTGATCAGGTACGCATGATCAGTTACCCGATCAGGTGTACATGATAGTGTGTGGCGGGAATAACTAGCCTTTCAGGCGACCTGACCACTGATGAATATTCGATTAGTTCGCCTGACAGTTCGAGCAGACTTGATGTGTGTGTGTGTGGCAGAAACCTGATGAGGTCTCAGTTCTACTGTCTTTTTGGCGATAATAGTTCAAATTTTGAAAGTTTAAAACTTTTTAAACGTTATGTTCATACGCATTATGTTGATAAATATTATTTATGCTGATAAACATTATTTAATTTTGATTAGTGTGTTTGGGTTGTTGGTGACTGTCGATCAGTGGTGTACTTTCCTGTTGTAAAAGTTTGCATTAGGTGGGTAAGAAGGGAAATGTTTAAAACCTTTGTAGCCTTGTGCCTCCTGATAACAATTATTACGTTTTTAAGGACAGATATATCGCTTGAAATTAATTAATCAATATTAAAAATATTAACTGTTAATTGTAATTTTTTTGGAGGATGAAGCCCACATAGATCTGAGACCTGTGCGTGGGTAATGAGTTGGATGATTGGGATTGATGAGCTGGACCTACAGTTTTAGGTGGGTTCCGAACCACCGGGAAGTGATTTTACTGCAGATAACAGTGTCTTTTTTGCAGGCCAATCTTTTTGGTCACCCTTACAAAGAGTGCCTAGGAGAACACAGCTAATTTCTGAACAGATACCTGCTATGGCTCATGGCTATCACTTCCCTAATTTAATGACTTGCAGTCAGTTTTAAGTTGTGAATCATCATCATCCTTGGCTCTACAATCCAAAGCGGATCTTGGCCTCCTCCAACAGTTGCCTCCATTCTACTCGGTCCATGGCAGTGCGCTTCCAATTTCTGATCCCAACAATTCTTGAATATTAACTTTTCATGTGAAATTTAACGACATGCAGTCAAATATTTGTTAAGAATAAGTATATACTTATTCTTAACAAATATTTGACTGCATGTCGTTAAATTTCACATGAAAAGTTAATATTAACAACGCAGATCGTCATGGAACAAACAATCCAGGAATTCTTGAATCCTGAACAATTGCATCCATCCATCTCAATCTTGGTCTACCAGGAGGTCTTCTACCTTCCATGTTGTGAATATGTATAATAATTGTACTCACACTTGGCCGAACGTTTTCGAGTTATGGGAACTCATCTTCAAGGCATCCTAGATCAGCGATGTTGGTTTGTTGGTTAGAAGAGTTGTGGTTTTTGTATAATAAACCACAATTTTATACAAAAACCACAATTCTTCTAACCAACATCGCCGATCTAGGATGCCTTGAAGATGAGTTTCCATAACTCGAAAACGTTCGGCCAAGTGTGAGTACAATTATTATGTATTCACAAATTAAAACTAACTGCAAGTCGTTAATTTTACAATGAAAAGTTAATATTAACAACGCAGATCGTTATGGAACAAGAAATCCAAGAATATTAAATAATCAATATTTATGGGTAAATTTATTTCTCCTCCGCAACCATTCCTTACACCATTGTTTGCGTTTATTCCAACTGTTTTTATGTTTTACAAAAACTACACAAAATAAGGAGAGAAGCAGATCATCTTCTATAGAATCCATGTTGAACTGACAAACTTGACAGGGTATACATGAAGAGTGTGTGTGCTCATCAGGTACACCTGATAAGGTGAGCTGATCATGCGTACCTGATCAGGTGTACCTGATAGTGAATGGCCGGCCTAAGGATGTTGAAAACTTGCTTCCATTCAGTCTGTTTTCTTAGATGGTGTCATTGGCAACTGCCTTGTGATTAATAAGGATAGCGAGCCTCCATTTGAACAATGCTAAATTCGTAAATCAGATAAGAGAATATAATTTTAATTTTTAATTAAAGTTGAGAATCACTCAACTTTCTATTTTCTATAAAACTTTGAGTTTTTCAAGTAAGTATTTTATTTAAATCTGTTTATAAAAATTGAATTTAGGGTGTGGAGGGGCATAGCACCCCACTTGGGCGCGCTACTAAGGACAAGGTTAATTAAACTGGTAAACAAGGATGAACCACTTGAGTACAAAGTGGGGTTTTTCTGCACCGATTGAAACAGTTTTTTTAATTATTGATTTATTGGCCAACATTGCAAGACGCATTTTGAAAACCACTTGAAAGTAGTTATTTCTTCTCAGAACTATGTACTGTAATTAAAGAGCATAGTTAAAAAATTATTCACATAGTTAGTGCACATTCTCCCACAATAACTAGACACTGTTCGGGCTTATTGTAGTTTTAAGCTAACCAAGTTATTCATTACGCTATTTTAATCCTACTAAAGTAGCAAGCCGTGTTCTTCATTTCTTCGCGTCTACCGAATATTGAAAATCTTTGGCTACATCAAAAGAAATTATCGATAATGCCATTTTGTCAGGATCTCAGGTCACTAAGTTTACTTTTTAATCTGATATAATCATATAATATTCACCCCCTTTACCGTTCATATATTTGTAGGGAAAAGTATTACAACATTTTTTTTTAATCCTAATATTATTAACATGAAAAACAGTGTGCACTTTATTTCCTTGGCAGAGCGGATAGAATAAATTAGAAACCAATAAATTGATCATCTCATTCAAATAATATTACTCGAGCTAAACGAGAAGAGATTAGGAGCTTTTAGCAATCTGTATATAGGAAACTATTCACAAAAAGGCATCCGCCTCAAATGTCATTTCATATATTTCACTAAACCTATTTTTAATTTCAAAATACAATGGTGAATTATTGAGAATTGCATTCATACTAATACGTTTTAAAAGTTATTGATAACGTTCTTTTCTTGGCTATGTGGTTCTTCGCATGATGTGTAGTGACTTCTCAATCCAAAACTAGGCATAACCTGAGTAAATATTGAATATTTTCTTCCAGACAATAAACTACATTTCGAGAGGAGTTTATGCACTTGTTATGAATAAAGACAATAAATGGGTTGTTGAGCCTTGGCATGTAAGGATGGCACTTCGAAAGTCCGGAGTCCATGTACTTGACGAATCTTGTATTGAAATGCCAAAAACCAAAATCGAAGGACCAGACTTGAATCTAGAAGGAAAAGAATTCTTCGTCACAATCACAGTAAGATTTTTTATTGATACTTTCTTGTCAGGCATTCTAGCTTACTTTTTTCAGTATTTCACAACACATTATAACTGAATCAAATCAAATCAACTTTATTCCTAAACATTGATACATTCCTTGTTATAACGTGATAACAATAATTATACAATATTACAAAGTAATGCTCAGGTATTATTTTAATTAAAATTAACTTTTTAAGTGAATTCAACGACTTGCAGTCAAATTTTCATTAAGAATAAGTAGAATTTACTTACTCTGTAGGCCGAACGTTTTCGAGATATTGAATCTCATCATCAAGGCATTCTAGATCGGCGATGTTGGTTTGTTGGTTAGAAGAAATGTGGTTTTTGTAGAATGTGATCTAAAAGTTTGTGTGATGTAAAATTTAGTTGTTCGTTGAGGATGTTTTGTTTATTGTGTGTGGTGTGTTTGTATATTTACTTTTTTCTACAAAAACCACATTTCTTCTAACCAACAAACCAACATCGCCGATCTAGAATGCCTTGATGATTTTTTTTTTTTTTTTGGAGGATGAAGCCCACATAGGTCTGAGACCTGTGCGTGGGTAATGAGTTTGATGATGGTGATTGATGAGTTGGACGTACAGTTTTAGGTGGGTAATATCAACAACGCAGTTCGTCATGGAACAAGAAATCCATGAATATTATTTTAAGCTACATTTTATATTATATAAATATTTTATATTAAGTTACATACAACTTAACACTAGAAATGTAACAAAAAATATATTATTTAGTACAAAGAGTTGGTCCTAATAGGACTCTGCAAACATAGGCTAGTACTATCTGTGCGTTTGCAGAGTTGCCATCCAAAAGAAACATCTTTGGACCTGATTTAGCGTAATGCACTAGTAGATTGTTTTTATGATGAGAAAAAAGGACAAAAACAATAATTAAGCAGTAAATTGGGTTGAGATAAATATCGCAATTTTATAAATTATATTTTGGAATGTTGGAATTTTACAACTATCTTACAATAGTAGTAGATAGTTCCAAAATTCCAACATTCACAAATATAATTTGTGAATTGCAATATTTATTCCTGGATTTCTTGTTCCATGACGAACTGCGTTGTTAATATTAACTTTTCATGTGAAATTTAACGACATGCAGTCAAATATTTGACTGCATGTCGTTAAATTTCACATGAAAAGTTAATAGCAATATTTATATCAAATTAATTTACTGCTTAATTATAGTCTTTGTCCTTTTTTCACATCATAAAAGTGCATTACGTGATAGACTAAACTTGAATAACCTTGACAGTTAATAAATGAATTAAAGATTTTGCTGTTACATTATTCATTCGAGGTCCCAGGATTCGAAAGTAGGACGTTGACTTGTTGTATGTCGGCAATATTAACAGAAGAAAATTCGAGTATTATTGTTGAATGAAATTTGAATTTAAGTTATTCGGCTCCATAGCCAGAAGTAACGAATGCGTGTGGATATTGCATAATGTTGGCAACATCTATTCGGCTGTTCTGCAAGAAAGAAGTTAAGTATTTATTTCAGCCGTACCGTATACTAAACTTAATACGTGAGGATTTAACTTCGAACGTTACAAGTTACAGTGTACACTTTATAATTCTGTGTCTGTTGATATTCTGATCGTTGTTAAATTGAAATACTATTTTTTTACAGATTAATAATAATGAAAAAGTAAAAGCTAGACTTAGGATACACCACTGGAGTACAGAAATAGGCGATAGGCTGCCGCTGGTGGCATTTCACTGGACAAAGCGATGTGAAGCTCTTTTTTCGGAAGAAAAAGAAGAACTCGATGCTCTACCGGTTCCTGAACTTCCTATAAAAGAAGATGAAATTTAGATTATGATCTGTAGTTTTAAATAAATATATAATTGAGATAAAAAGCATTTATTTGTAATCCAATCGACGGTACTATTTCAATTTTAATATAATTTAGTATCAATTAGCTTACTAAGTAGAAAACTATTCTGTTATACATGAAATCCGAAATTGAACTAGTTGATAGTCCATCGGATTAGTTCCTTCCTACAGTATGTCAAAAGTTAATGATTAAATAAATAATGGGCACATATGCAAGTAGCCTAAATTCTATTATTCAATTACAGTTGATAAAAATTGTGAATGCATTCAACATTCTTCAGAAAAACATTTATTCAGGAAAAAATTAACATAAAAAGTTCAGTATTCGGCCTAATTTTGCTAGAATCTGAAATTATCAAAACATATGATCCAATTTTAGTGCATTTACACTGTAATAGATGTAATTTACACTGAATCTACAATTAAAAGCTGTACAATAAATTTTATTGTATAGCCTTTAATAGTCATAAATTATAATGCATTTAAAACAGTTGTAGGAAGTGTGTGAGTAAATGAATCAGTACATTTGTTGAAACAGAAATGAGTATCTATTACTAAACGGTTTTCCAATTCATTCCACTGCAATCTGCAACAAATATTTGAGAAAGAGAATTACCTACTGTATTTGGTTAATGTAAAACAGGGTGACTAGCGACCGGGAAAATCGGAAAAAGTCACGGAATTTGAAAACAATATCTGGAAAACTTCTTAGTAACTATATACCTAATAATAATTATACTAATTATAGAAACCCTCACATGAAATGCTCCAATATCGAACTTGAAATGCGTTTTTAGATGGACAACCAGACAAATAAGCTAGGTAGGCTAACAAATTTGTATAAATGGTTTGGATTATTCACTAAGGTCTTTTTGTTTTTCATCTATATAAAATCCAAATACCCCCTGATTCACTGACTCATTCATCAGCGTTTCTCAAAAACCATACGGCTAATTAAGTTGAAATTTGTTACACATTGGTTGGGGCTCTGGATGCATGCTAAGAAAGAATTTTGAAAAATTCCAAAAATACGGCCGAAAGTGAAAATTTAAAAATTAGATGTAAGAAATATGGATTTGTGAATTGAATAACTGGGCCCGTATCCATGACTACAGATGACCAACAAACAAAAGTGCTGGATTCACGATTTTGTACGAATTTTAAACCACTCCTTGGGGTCCAGGGGGGGGGGGCTCTGCCCCCTGGCTAGACGGTTAAAGCGAGACTGCCGTCTAGTACCTTATATTGACCAGGGAAAATGTTATTGAAGATCAGGGAATTTTCGTAGCTTACTCTGCTAGTCACCCTGTAAAACATTATTACAAGCGCTTCGAAAGCCGCCTTAAACCTTAAATATGAAATTGTTGTGACAAGTATTTTTTACTGTTTTGTATAAACGTACGTTTGAAAAGGACAGTCTTGGAGAATGTACCGGTTTAAACACAAGCTAACAAAAATTTCAATATCCGTTCTAAACCTGCTACAATCATATAGTTTTTTTTTTTAGAATATCCATATTAAGCATCATCCACTATACAAGCTGTAACTGGTGAGCAGCAGTGAAAAATGTAATTTTGGCCTCGGCCACGATGCGAGCTGTGAGCGGCAATAGAGTGTGGCCGAGGCCTTACTGTTCGTTTATAATTAGAGTGGTTGTAGAAAAGTGTGTTTTAATTTATTCAACATTAGTGAATGAATATACACGAGAGAGAATAACTTGGGAGAACCTATGAATTAGCTTTCAAGCATAAATGGGCTACAGAATTGTTCCAGTTGGCTTGGCATACTGATGCAACTGAAGGCCTGAGAAGCAAAGGGGTCTAAGTAACTTTTATCAACTTCTGAGAAAAATCACTTCAAAGTTATTTGTTTATATAAAATTCTAGAGAAAATGTATTTTTTTAGGAATCTGTATGTCTTTATGTATTTATATATATGAATATTATGAGTTTAAAAAAATGCACATGGCTCAAAAAGACTTTTTTATATCACTTAGCAACCACTTAGACCCCTTTGCTGCTAAAATGGTTACTTAGATCCCTTTACCTATAAATAGGTTTTATTATTAAAAAACACATAGTTCTTCATAAGGAATGATATTTAATGAAACAGTAAGCAATATCTAGTAAAATGTCAGATTTTGTCACATTGACAGAAGTTTCTAATCTGATTCAAGAATATTATCATCATAGTCTTCATCTTGACCCTCATCAGTGTCATCTTCTTTGAGTTCAGTTGCTTCTCTTGATGAACCATGAGGGAAGCCCCTGTAGTACTCATGATGAATGGGTGGTACATATGGTAGCAGCCCTAATAGGTCCTTGTGCTTGTTCACTCTAATGTTTAGTGGACCTTTGTACAAAGACTAGTTGAACAGTTGTTGGAGGCCGGCCAGTTGATTTTTTCAAAGAAAGAGCAGTGAAAGACATGACATCATCAAGTGTTTCTTTATTCATCATCAAGTGATGACTTTTCAAAGTGGAGCCATTGCATTTTCCTGGTGCCTTTTATTGGCCCTTTCATGTACTTGGACATTTCATTTTTGAATACTGAATAATAACAATAAAATTAAGCTATAAACAATAATGTTACTCAACATCACTCCCTTCTGAATCAGACATCATAATAAATTGTTGAGCTGTCCAAACATTAAGCTGTTCTAGTTACTGCAGCAAGGAGCAATAACAATATAAAACTACAAACAATACCGTATGTAGAATTTTTTTACAAGCAGAGGGATCCAAGTGCTACTTGTTCCCCTTTGCTTCTGAACATATGTTTATTTCTAGTGAGTAGTTACATTTATTGCCACCAGAATGCATCATTTAACAGTTTTATCACTTAAATCTGTTTGCAGCAAAACTTTTCTGTATTTCTAGTTTCTAATGCAATGCTTAACTTCATTCATAAAAAAATATTACTTGGCCCCTTTGCGTCTCAGGCTCTCAACTCAGATCTGTTAGCTCATTGAGAAAAGCGCTCGGAACCTTCCTCTAACGAAGGACCTAGTCCGCTCTTTAGACCGAAATTCACCGTTGAGGTCTGAAGTCATAACCGAAATCGACTGGCTGGCAAAAAGGTCATTCAGCCCAAATCTGACATGGTATTACATCTATCATGTTATAATGATAAGGTAGACAATATTTAGATAATTTTAAATACTTAGCCTATATTGGTTTTCCAAGTGGCTTTTGCTGTTAAATGGGCATTATCAAATTTTAGACTTGCAAAGTCAGTCCATTTAATCACATTGAGAGAATTAATACGATATAAACTCATGTATAAACATCACAAAATAATAAGGCCCTGTCGGTCCTTAATAAGATATAAATTCTACAAATTAAAGTCCAACAAGAAATGAAAAAAAGAGACGCCTGTTGTAACGAAAACAACTTTATTTCCAAACGAAGTGATACTTTTAATGATATTTTTCCAGTAAACGAGTAGGCCTACTACATTATAGTTGAAGGGCTGATGTTGAAGAAATTGTAAGTTTAAAAAATGCGATGGTTCTCATCTTTACTTAATTTGTCATATAAATAAATTAAACTTGCTTTAACAACAGGGCTTACATTTTTGTGAGGTAACGGACGCGATTTAGGACCTGGGTCCCATCATCAGCACCTCAGCGAACAGAGAATACATAGTGTATATTCTATTGCAATACGAAAAATACAACCTATAACTTTCGTGAAGTTTTTCTTTTGGTGTACCGCAAAGGTTTTTGAAATATACTGAAAAAAAAACTACTGTAGAACATCAAAGACTTGCGAAATAATCACTCTTTACCATTCAAGTAGAAATTTCTTTTAAATAATGGACTAAGTGGGAATGCCGAATAAATAATATTAAAAGTTCAGAACTAATTAATGAGTGGAACACACATACCGGTAATTCAGCTTGAGGCAACTTTAACCAAATCACCATCACCTCACGAAACCACTTCGACCACCACCACCACCTTGGATCAAAGTGCTGAAACAGGATAACAAAGTTGAAATTATAAATATTTTTTTAACTTTTCTATCTTGATTCAAGATATTTTCACAGAATATGTACTAAAAACCCCATAGTACTTTAGTAACCTATTCAGTGATATTACACACATATCTTATGGTATTTTTCACTAGAGAATCGAGTGGACCGACAGACGCGTCAGACAGCTCTGGCCAACAGGGATGAAGCTCATGGTGACATTGCTGTTCATAGTCGGAGGCGCCTAACTTCCATACAGCACATAAACGTTACAAAAACGTAGGGGAAAGTGGGGCAATACCGTGCAGTGGGGTAATACCGTACACCCCATTTTTTAATCTTCTGGTAGTAGTTAGTAGCAGCGAATAGTGCTGCTGCATTGTGGGAAGAATGCTGAACTAATTACAAAGAGTGCAGCGTCTTTTTGTGGTGAACAATTTTGCAAGTTTGACTACTTTCCTTATAAAAACAGCCACTTTTTGAAACCGAGGTAAGTGAAATGTTTTCACAAACTTTATTTAAAAAGAGTGATTTGAATAGCTTATTTCCTGGGTTATATTTTCACATATAATGCTAGCACATAAACTCTTTTGTTTTCAGGTTGGGATTGAAAATGTTTTGTCATGCCATTATGGGGCAATACCGTGCAGTCTGTATGGGTAATACCGTGCAAACTATATAAGGTTCACAGTATTGGGTATTGCCCCATAAGTAGAATGATACAATATTATCCCATGGTTTCATACTTACAAAAGAGACTTATCAAGTATTGTGCATATTACTTCATATAATACTAGCTGGCCCGACGCGCATTGCTGCGTTCTCATAAAAAATTATTGATTTTGTTATTTGTCACCTCCCACTGAGGTTACATTTCAAATTTCAACCTTCTAGGACTATTAGGGAAGAAGTTAGTCCTAGGGCTCTTCCAGCTGATCAGAGAGGCCTCCTTCATTGTTTTCTTACACAGTAAGACCTTACTCACCACCTCTCAATGAGCATTTCAAATTTAAACCTTCCATGACTATTAGGGTAGAAGCTAGGTTTTTTATTTTATTATTCGCCACCTCCTACTGAGAATACATTTCAAATTTCTAGCTGCATTGGTTAACAGATGTCATCAACATAATTACATTTCATCATACCCAGTCATATGTTTCCTACATACTGCAAGGCTCCAAAACTGCACGGTATCCTACATGCAGTTTTTGCGTTCCAGACAGCATAAATAATGCCGCTAAGGGGCCTGCCATATGATTAAAAACTGTTGACTTCTATCAGCTGTTCCTTTAAGCTGTTTGGCTGGCAAGTTCAGTAGGTTAGGTGAATGATGATTTGCAAAACACACAAACAGCTTGTTCATCAAAACAGCGTGTACAGCAGATCGAAAAATTTCAAATTATTTCCCATATGATTAAAAGATCCCAGTAAGCTAGCTAGCCATGTACCCATGCTTTGCATAGGCAAAACTTTAACCCCATAAAATTGCGAATTTTGAAAAATCCTTTCTTATTGCACGGTGAAATCCTATAAGGATTGTTCATACGAAATGTCAAGTTCATAGGCCTAGTAGTTTTGGCTCTGCGTTGATGAGTGAGTCAGGGTATCATCCTTTTATAGATAGAGATTAACGTTGTTAAACGATCTAATAATCGGGTAAGGTAACGTTACATAGTAATGGATTCCCTCGACGGTTAGGCCATAGGATATTTCATACCTTTATAAATAACTTATAGATCTTCCTTCCATTACAAATACAGTATATAATCCAGGCCAGCCATATAGTAGAGTTTTTGCGCACCATAACAGTACTCTATCGTAAGTAGGCCTAATACCGACAGTTGCTGCATGGGCCTATAGTAGAACGCTACAACCGGAAGTTTTCCTAGCTCCGCACTAAGCGCACTTTTGGCGTAGCGCATCAGTATAGCCAGACACAAGCTAAAGAATTGTGGCAATTTACCTCAAAATTACCATACGCCTACCTAACAATTATTAAACGTGCGGTAAATTCAAGTCAAATTCTTCACAATTCTTTAGCTTGCGTCTGGCAATAATGCTGCGCAGCACGCTACGAAAAAATTACTGAACTAGGAAAACCCTAGAGCCGGGTACACTAATTTAAAGTGCACAAAATATTTCAAAATAGTTTCTGGAAGCAAAAACTCGCCCACCCAAAAACTCTTCACGTTTGTAGAAATACACAGTGCGACAAGTGATGATTATAATATTTGAATTAATGAGATGTTATATGAATCACGGCGGGAAAAGTTACGATAGAAATGCAACTCTCAAATCTCGAAGGCACATTGGATTGTGTATTGTTTCTTGTTTGATGTTTCTCACGTTGCATTGTTGCAAGTGTGTTTCAAAGTCGAATTTGCGCTTTTCGTGAGATCAGTTTTAATTTTCGAAGTAATTTTGTTTTATAATTGAAATTTTAATAGAGTTCTATGATGGCATCAAATACGATTGGTTTTGAACGCTTTGAGAATCTTTCTCTTGAAGAAATTCAAGAACTGGATGCGGATCAGGTAATCAAATAACTTTTTTATGCACATTTACGTAGCGGTCAAAACATGAGGTTATGAATGTATTGTTTTAAATGTTGATGATTTTTTATAATAAATTGACGATCATTGATTTACATGCAAATATGACCATTGCCAAGTAATTTTCGTGTAGCTAATAATGCAGTATTGTACGGACAACTTTCAAGGACAAGTTCAAAATTTCTGTTGTGTACAATAATATTAGCATATTAGACGTCCATAATTTTTAAAGCTTCTTGCATAAACTCTATTGGGACAGTTTTATTTGAACGTGGAATATCAGTAGTTACATACGGTACCTATAGTTTACTGTGGATGAATTTTGGTCATTCTAGAATGGATTAAGTCTTTTAAGCTTGAAAATTAGATGACCATCATTGACAAAGTTACATTTTTTCACTGCCTTTTTTAAAATATCTATCCAGATGGACAGATGGGAGCGCCATACCTTCAGTCAAACTGAAGGGAAGTGATAGCCGTGAGCCGTAGCAGATGTCTGTTCAATCAAATAGAGATAAGCTGCGTTCTCCTGGGCACTCTTTGTAAGGGTGAACGATTAGATTGGCATAAAAAAAGACACTGTTCTCTGCTTTAAAATCACTTCCCGGTGGTTCGGAACCTACCTAAAACTGTAGGTCCAGCTCATCAATCACCATCATCCAATCATCCAACTCATTACCCACGCACAGGTCTCAGACCTAAGTTATGTGGGTTTCATTCTCTAAAAAAAACATATGATTGTCTTTGGTTCAGTGAACTGTGCATTCAATCGACTAGTTGCTATAATCTATATCACAATGGTACGTTGCTTAAAATTAGGCATAAAAGTGCAAAATTATAAATTTATTAAAGTTGGAAAATAAGTTCAATGCATTTTTCCATTTGCATATAAATTTGTAAATTAATCAGTGGGTGCTGAAAAATAGTTATTTCTGGTAAAGCATTTTAATTAGAGATAGCTTAATTATTTTAGTTTCAATTATTTGGTAAATATGTGTTGAGACATTTTTGGGTTGTGAATCCAATAAAATAATACTTGTCTCGTATACATTTAGTAATTTTTGCAGTACGGTAAGTCACTGTATGGAATCACCAAATAGATTATTCTACTTTTGTTAAAGCGCCGCGTATTTGTTACATGGATCCGTTGACGTCAGTAGACTCAACCTAACAATGTTTTCCACAACTTACAGTTCTCTACCATAAAAAATGTCGCAAGAAAATTTGAAGCAGGTGCAAATAGAACACAGTGCTACGCAGTGCAAACTGCGTACCTATCTATTAATTGGGCCGGGCTGATGATACAGGCATGTCGCTGGTCTATGAACGTCACTGTATCCACCAAAAATTGTATTATTTTCATCAGATTGATGTCTCATGACTCAGTGAAAGTAGTAGAACACGAAAAGGAATTTTCTTGCAAGTGAATAAATTTTTCTTGTGACTTTTTGTTGAAAAAGCGTTTCCAAGTTTTTCCGACAGTTTTCTTACATTTGAGTTTAATTTTATTTAAATGAGATTCCTCGTAAAGTGTTTTGTCATTTAAAACATCACAAGTTTAATCTTTAAATCTGATTTTGTTTCTAGAAACAAACTTCCAAGGACTTACAGTATGAAAAAGAGAGATTGGAGATTGAAGTCAACTGTCATACGGAAGATTTGCATAAGATAAGAGAGTACAACTCTCAGAAGGCCGGTAATTATCACTTTTATTAGTCTAACAATACAATTAAGGAACCCATGATTTACAATGATTTTTTATTGCTAAATAAAATGATAAATTATTATCATTATAAATGCGTTTGAAAAATAGCCCAAATCATTCTTACTCAATGTATAGACTATTTCGGTTCAACATTCAATTAGAATTTTTAATCTCATGTGTTTGAAATTATTATTACTCGTAAGGTGTTATAATGTGTATTAAATTATTATTACTCGTGAGGTGTAATAATGTGTATTAAAGTGTAAAGAGGTGTGACAACAGGGTGGATTGACTTTTGAAGAATTCTTCATCATCCTTCCTTTTTCATCTTTTCCTATCTTCATATTTTCCTTCTTCTCTTATTCTCTTCCTATTCTCTACCAGTCATACTCAACTTCCCTTTTTTCCGTGGAGAAAATCTTGAAAGAATCGTTGACAATGTTGATTGCTGGAGGTAATTACATCACTTTAATGAATTTTTCAATTTTTAATGATAATTAATGATTGAAATACGGTACTCTTCCACAGCATTTAGCTCTTCAATTGTGATTGAGCAGTTGGAATCAGCAGCAAATGAAAAAGCAAAAATTGTTGAAATGAAGAATGATTTGGCAGAATTGTTTCCTCATCAACTGGAAAAGTATAGAGTTGACAAGATAAAAGAAATGTAAGTTCAATAAATTGTTGGAGCAGTTAACTGCTTATTTTTCTGCCATAATTTTTACCATATCTATTTTTAATTTTCAGTTTCTTTGAATTAACTGATTTATTAAAAGACTAAATAATTAATTTTTATTTTTATTGTTGTGAATAATTCATTTTACATTTTAATAGATCGCACGGATATGTATGTGATAAAAATAATGGATGGTGTGAATAAAGTTGAGTTTGTTGAGTAATTCATATTTTTGACTTGGCGCTTGGGATTCTTGTTATTTAATTTGAATGCAATTTGGGTCAATCACAGCTGATTCTCACAGCCAAACGGACTGCCGTCGACTCTAGTCACTTTTGAAGAATTCTTCATCATCCTTCCACGAGTAAATTTTATGACCAGAGTCGACTCACTCAATTTACCCAACTTCAACTTAATTTACACTACCCATTGTACTGTACATCAAATCTAAGCACTTACTTTTCCCCTCCTAATTATTTTTAAAATGTAAATTTCAGTTTTTTTATTGCTGATGATGCCCACATAAGTCTGAGACTAATGAGGTGAATGATTCTATTATGTTTCTTTCTTTTATTCATGTCTATTTCTAAATATAAGTTTAACTCGTCATTATTTAGATCTTCAATATTTTGTTGCTGGAGAGAAAGATGGATTTGAATTATTTTTTCCCCACTTAGTCATTGGTGTTTCCGTGAAGATAAACCTTAATTTTAAGAATTATAATAGGTTACAATTTAACGTTTCTATCATTCAATCATGCTTTTCAACTTTTCATCGTCGTTTTTCTCTCAATTACAATATGCATTGTGTTTTTTCACAAATTATATTTTACGTTATTATGGCATCATTTTTATGATATCTCATTTGTTGCAGGTCGAATTTTACAGAAAATGTAGAAGAGCTTTGCAATTTATTTTTGAATGCGCCAAATAACTACGTAAGCTTCTCAATTTTATTATCAAGAAATTATGAATGGATACATCTATGAAATTATGTGACCTATGATGAATAAAAGAGTGTCTTTAATGTCTTAGACACACCATATGTCATTATTAAATTTCATTAGCTTTCTCTCGCAGTCAACTTATTCAATTATTCGTGTGAGAGAATTCATTTTTACATGAACACTAAAAATAAAAGATCAACAGACAGTTTGGAACACTGCCGTGTAAACTTGAAAAAGTTTTTCGAATTTAAAAATGGGATTGGGAATGTCTGTTACAGTAGTTTTCCTGTTTTCCATCTTTTTAAGTTCATGGTCTTACTTGAAATGTGTCTACAGGGGAACTGTGTACCCAAATTGAAGATTTCATCACATGTTGTCTTTGCTTACTATGCATTCTTGTATTAAAAAGGTTTTTGCCTTTGATGTTTTTGTGTGAAACACTCGAACATGTTTTTTTTCACTTGTACAAAAGTTTTTTCTCTAAACTTGTATATTATACAATTTTAGATAGGGCTACATATCAGTTGACTTCGATGAATATGCTTTAAATGTCTGAAGTCTGATGATTTTAAATATATATGGTATAACAATAGAACAATAAATCAGCTGATGTGACTGAAGTGTCTTGACTTCTACATTTTCGGCTCTAAAATCTCGAACAAAATTCAAAATTACATTCACTTTCTTAGGGTTATTGAACAGTTCTAGTGCTTCGTTTTCAAAGTGAACGTCTGAATTAATATTCATGTTTTGGATAGAATCAGGAATTGTACTTCAAAAGTAAAATTTCTAGTTGAACTTAAACGTAACCTAAAATTTGGATTTTTTAATTGAAAATTTGTAAAGAAAACAGAAGTGGGCTGTGCCTGTTGTATCTTTACTTGATTGTGTTTTGTAATAAATAGATAAATAAATATGAAATGATTGGATTGAATATGAATAATGATAGAATTGCGCCTTTACTTGTTTTACTGAACTTTTTTCTAGGAATCTGTGGCTTTATCAAACAAATTGCAAGAAGTTGTTCAAATGCAAAAAGCTATAAAGAAGGAATTGAATGGCATTGCATCAGATCTTGCTACAATGAAAGACAAGTTCTCATTGGATTTGCCGATTAAAACAAGCAAAATAACTGAATTGAGGAACACACTGTAAGCCTCTGCTTTCTTCTACTAATTTGCACAAAAATGGCCATTGACTTTTATTAATAGATCTAAATAAAAACTAAAAAAGAAAAACTTGGTGATTTGACCGAATCAAATAATTGTTTGTTCAGTGTTTTAGAAATTTAATTCCTGCAAATAAACCGATTTTTATAAAAGAATAGTATTTCTATTGGATTTTTCAAATTTACTGTTTTACTGATGAAGTATTCTTCAATTCCGTGTCATCATTCACCTCATTACTTACGCACGACTCTCATGTGGCATCATCAGCAATATATTGTTCATTAAAAATTCAATTGCTATAATAAACTGACTTGAAACAAAATTAACCCTGTTTACTATAAGTAAATTAAAAAGTAACGCTGATTTTTCAAAAGAATAATTCCCTTATTTAATTTTCATTGATCATTGATGATCATTTCATTTCATTAGTCATTCGACTTTGTAGTGACAATGTAATTATCCTGCTCAATGAGAGTTGATATATTATTATTTTTTTTTAGAGGATGTTATGTTATGTTTGAAGGGACGGATTCAAAGATCCAGAAGATTCAAAGATCCTCACACGTCAACCGAAGCTTATTGTGTGTCCCTAGTACGTTAGTTAGGCAAACCAATACCTGTGCCCTTTACAAGATCCAGGAGTTTCTTCCCTATGCTAACGTCTAGAGGATGAAGCCCACATAGGTCTGAGACCTGTGCGTGGGTAATGAGTTAGATGATGGTGATTGATGAGCTGTATCTACAGTTTCAGGTGGGTTCTGTGCCAGTAATTCCCACGCTTCTCTCTTTCTATTGTACATATCATTAAAGCTTTGTAGTTGACTGTCCATGAACTCTTATTGTTCAAAGAGCTGTACACAGTAGATGCTTTTGTCTGTTGACAAGGCGCCAGGTTGCTGAGCTATGAGTTTCCAGATGCACATAGTTCGAGAATTTATAAAAATGTTTCTATTAAAGGAATATACTGGGTGAAAATGCTTATAATTTGGATCATTTTCCCTATCGTCTACATAAAGGAGTCCTGGTTATTAAACTGCAAATTCTGAACATCTTTAGTTGTGCCTAAGGTTCTTGTATTACTGGTATTCAAATATTACCATGAAACACTCTTTGGCGGACATTTGGGTATTGCCAAAACCTTGTACAAGATTCTGGAAAATTTCTATTGGCCCGGGATTAGAAAGGACATTATTTTGCTTGTCAAATCATAAGATTTATGAGGTAGAAGCAAGCCAGCTAAAAAAAAGCAGAGTGGCACAGCTGAGCCAACCCCTTTATTTTTAACTAGAAATAATAAGTCATGACTCTTTCTCTGATTTTAGTAGTCAATCCTGGCAAAATTCTTTTATTCATTTCAAAATGAAGGGGTTGGTTCAGTTCCGAACCACTGGGAAGTGATTTTACAGTAGAGAACAGTGTCTTTTTGCTGGCTAATCTAATCGGTCACCCTTACAAAGAGTGCCTAGGAGAACGCAGCTTATCTCTATCTGATTGAACAGATATCTCCTACGGCTCATGGCTATCACTTCTATGTATATCACTTCTTTAAACTAAGTATTATATAGTTTGTGTCAATACTTGGAACGTGTGTTTCAATAAGTGCAGGCTTATTTTATTCGTTTCTCTAATTTTATAAGATACTAATTAGTGTTCTTTTCTTCTTTTTTGTGTCGACGTTATTCCTCTCCATTGCCTTAATTTTCAATGAAGATGTTCACCATTGCAATATTCAATATTTTATATACGGTAATTAACTTGAATGTTTTATTTATTGGTTAATTGCATGAAAATAGATCTGTTATTTTCACAGAGTCGAAAATCTGTTATTTGCATGAAAATTTGTTATTTTCACAGAGCCGAAGTGGAAAAGAAGAAAGAAAAACATTCTACAATAAGTGAACAATTAAAACACGAAGAAGAATCTCTCAACAGAATTTCAGAAAGTTTGAAAAAAGAAATCATGCAATTGAAGAATCTCCAAAATTAGATTTTGAAAATTTGCTTTATATTTTATACAAACTACGATAACTACCAATCGAGTTTGACCAAAGATTTATATCCGTTAATGAATAGATTAAATTCTATTATCTCTATACTTGAAGATTTGAATG
Organism: Conomelus anceps; assembly: GCA_948455865.1. Classification (NCBI taxonomy): domain Eukaryota; kingdom Metazoa; phylum Arthropoda; class Insecta; order Hemiptera; family Delphacidae; genus Conomelus; species Conomelus anceps. Next base: position 18,592,210 of record OX418219.1, on the reverse strand, counting down.
TGACTGACGTGTTGATAAATTTAGATGTCAAGTATTGATCTTACATTTTGTGTCTTGTATTTTCTGTAATTTAGAAAATATTGGAAAACTTTCCTCTGCCTACAAATGATAATCACCAGTAATAAGAAACATCCAGATTAGTCGTAGTTGAAATGCGACTAAATACATTTATACAAATATTGATCTTTTGTATGTTCTATTATCTAGAAAATAGAAAATGTTGTACTACTGCACTTGCAAATAATAATTATTTCATTATTGTTTGTCAACAGTCAATCAAAATTTGATTCATCTGTCATTAAAGGATAATAACTTATCTGAATAGAATCATTTGCCTCATAAAATTGTCTTGGCATAATCATGTAATTGGACAACAATAAAAATGTTCTACATGAATTTAGGCAACGAATTACGACATGAATTTATGTAAAAAAATTTCATCTGAATCTAGGCCACAAGTTTCCAGTCATTTTTTTAAAATATTGTAACTTTTATGATCTCTATACTTGAAGACTGCAATTTAAATGTGACTTGACATGTTGATAAATTTCAAGTGTCACTTGAGCTGAGGAAGCCTTGACTTGTATTTACTGTACGGCAATTTAGAAAATTCTAAAACTTTTCCTCTGCCTACAAATGATAATCACCAGTAATAAGTACTCCTAGTACTCAAGCTACAGCAAAATAATTATTAGTATCTCTAATCATTTGAATATTTTGTACTAAATCATCATGTTTTGATTTTGATTCAATAAAAACTTGGTTTTTATGCTCAATGGAGTATTTTATTCTTTAGTAGATAAGTAATCGATGTAATCAATTCTTTTTCTAAATAGGGTTTGAAGCTTATTAATGATGTATTATGTACAATTTGCTGTAAATTGTATAAGTGGTGCACTCATGTATCATTTGCTACTTATTTCAGTATTTATATCCCAAGCTATTGAAATAGTATAAACAAATCCACTTGAAAAAGTTGGATGATTCATTGACAAAATAAAAAGACCGCTAAAGAAACGTTCTATCTTTCTAGATAAGGCATTTAAAGATGATAAACTGGTTGGGAAGTTGGTCTGGTTATTATCGTTGCACCACTCTACCAAGTAGGGAGTCAATTTTAAGTTAAAGGTTTCACCGTGTACAGAAGTGAAATGAAATTGAACCATTCTCATGCTTTAAGGGATTTGAACTTTGGAAGACTTGTACTTGAAATTTAGTTCTGCAGACTTGTATGATGAATAACTTTTACGGTTCTTTTATGTTTTAACACCTTAATTTTATCTTTTTTAATGGGGGTTCTACTCGATTTGTTATGTCGCTTTGTTTTCAAATGAGTTCATACTACCCGCTTTCGATATAGAGTAGTGTGTACTCGACTTGAAAACGAAATACACAAAACTTAGCGTGTAGATTTCGAATAAGATCGCACAATACAAAATGAGGAGTTTTATCGCTCCAATGAATAGTAATCAATCGCCAGATATCAACAAAGTCTCATTCCACCACAAACCATCAAATATCCTATTAATCTTACTACCGAAATTCAATGTTATTGATAGAGGTAGGATCAAATCAAAGAGCGCGATTGCAATTCAGCAATTTTGAAAAACAGAGATTAAGATATTAATGATTAAAACTTAAATCATTCTTCCAAAAATTAGATTTACGAATTTAATAACTAGTAGATGGAATTCATCTTCCAGGAACAAACATTGAAAATTATGTAACAGAAAAAAATGAGAAAAACGGAAGTTTCTGTTTATTAGTGAAATAAGAATTGATACTGACAAGACAAGTGCGCGATATTCGACGACCTTTAGGGTATCGCGTGGGTTATTTCTATGAATGTTTAAAGCATCCAATTCCTGAGCATGCATGACCTGCAGATTGTTGTCCTTGTAACAGTTGTTGGCCATTTACTCATCACATTCAACTAGAATGCCACTCAATAGATACCCATTTTCTTCATTCATTTCGTGGATCAGAATTCGCAATTAATTTCCAAAATTATTGTGTCTTAAGAGTTTGCAGTTAGTATGACGTTCGAGAAAGTGATTCAAAACAGTTTTAACTGGAAAATCAGCAAAGCAGTTCTGCCAGTCAATATGTCTTGACAAAAATAAAGAACACAAGCCCATGGATGTGAGGATAATAATTTTTAGCCTAACAATCTCATCAATGTTGAGTGCTGTATTTACAGCTAGAGATGGTGTTTACAATAACTATGGCGCCTCTGTGGATGTTGGCAGTAAACTTTCTATGGGTGAGTTGCAAAAAAAGAAAATACAACTTTTTCAATCAAATTTTTTAAATCGAAGATTTATGTGAATTTTAATTATTATTTGTTTTAAACGTGTGAAAAAATTATGCTTTTGATTAAAAATCAAAAACATTGTTATCTTAGGATTTACTCTAGATCAATAAGTTAGATAAACTGTATTATGCTTATTATGGAATTTATTGATTATAAACTTCCAGATTCTCAGAAGGAACACGACTGCACTGTATAATGGAAGTAAGACTTGTGGCAAGCTAATAGCATTTTAGATGATAATTTTTGAATTCTGGTAATTCTATTGAATGCATAAAAAATAGATGCAGTCATTCTTTTTATTAACTTTTCAAGTGAATTCAACGACTTGCAGTCAAATTTTTATTAAGAATAAGTAGTGTTTTACTTACTCTGTAGGCCGAACGTTTTCGAGTTTTTAAAACCCATCTTCAAGGCCGCAAGTCGTTGCAAGTCGTTGAATTCACTTGAAAAGTTGATGTTAACAACGCAGTTCGTCATGGAACAAGAAATCCAGGCATTCTTTTTAGTTGAGGATTTGTAAATTGTCACCTCTATTAAGAAATTATTAATTGCAATATTGAAAAGTTATAAAAACTCGAAACTTGGTGTTTCATGTTAAAATATTTTGAACCACACATTTTCTAAGATGTTGAGACCTCTTAAGAATATTAAATTATAATGTCGTTAGAAAAAATTGTCAACTAATCTGAATGAGACAGGTTTGTGGCAATCCAGATGGAAACTTCCAGAAATTTTTATTTGAAATAAACTTCAATTTATAAAATAAATTTTAATTTAGAGTGATAGTGAAGATAGTGATAATAAATCAGATTATCAGAATGTGATAAAAATCTGTTGACATCTGAAACAAAATAATTTAAATCTCCTCTTTCATCAGCGTTTGTATGTGAGTAATCAGACTAATAAATTGAAATATCACCTAATAATGGATTCACTGGAGGTTATTGTTTTTTTATCATCTGTTCGGAGTAAAGAGTGTGATTGGAAGGATTTTTTATTTATTTTTCAAGGTTAAAACTTGATGCTTTTGTGTAGTTGTAGCAATCGAGAAGGATTTCCTTGATGAAGACACTGATGAGGCACTTGCAGTCATAAAGAAGTACTCTTCAATAATCAACAAAGAATATTTGCCTGCCGGACATTTACGAACTCGATATCAAACATTGAAGGAAGCTGCTCTCACGGACGGTAATTTCAAATTTTAATAATCTTTCCTCATATGCTACTAATTAATTATTTCCAAAGCAATTAAATAGTAAACTGCCTTTACCTTCAAGTTGAAATTTTAGTTTACTACAATTTAATTGCAATAAAATGAATAAACTGTGAATTCTTAGAATATTTGACAAAAATCGAATGTTTTTGAATGAAATCTGATAAAATAAAGAACTGGAATTTTATAATATTAGTTCAGTTATCGCCTGACTAGAATAAATTTTCATGTTTCTCAATGGAGAAAGAAAAAATCACCAACAATGTACACCCCTACCAAATATACAAGGTTATAAGTTATATATTTTCTTCTTTTATCTATCAAATTGGAAGGATGAGGACGGGAAGAAGGATGAGGAGGAAAAGGAGGAGGAGAAGAAGGAGAAGGACGAGTTTCTTTTTCTCACGAATATTTATCCTTTTTCTCCTTCCTGCACTTCTTATTATTTTTCTTTCATCTTTGTCGTTATTTAATTTCATTGTGCATTCTCTAAAATTCTACAAAACATCTTCCAAAATACGTCCAGTTAAAAATTCTATTTTGCCTATAAATGAAGCTTGAAAGACAAAATTTAAAACCAATAGAAATATTAATATTTTCTCTATCATTATAAGAAAAAGTAGCCTAATTTACTATATATGTTGGATAACAGTAATAGACGATCTTTAATCACTTTATTTATAAAGTCAAGAAAAATTATTTTATTTCAATTAAATTTTTTATAAAAAATAGTTGAAAAATGATCCATGTCAAATTTGGCTTTTTTACTTAAAATATGGAATTACCATGCACAAAAGAATGATTTCGATTTAGTAAAGACTCTTGTCATTGATAAAAATGATTTTATATTATTTTCCAGGCGCTTCAATAGTTTTTTCGATTGGTGCTTGTCGTGATACGTGGAATTTATTCCAGAAGAGGCAAGAAAATAGCGATATCTTATTCATTTCAATTACAGGTAATGAATATTCTATTATAAAATAAATTAATATGCTACTCTACACGTGGGAAATAAATCCTGATTCAACAATCTATTTTTTCAAATTTTGCCTTATAATGTGATGTGTACAAGTTTTAGATGAAATCCGAGCCTCGGAAATGATGATTATTAATTAATTAATTAATTAATTTATCCATTAAGACAAAATTAGAATGGAGAATAATAAAGCAAATAGCAATTAATACTCCAAAACCGTCGAGTGGAACTGATATCAGAAATAGTTTATAGTCTAATTGATATTTGTATATAATCAAAAAAATAAGGGAAAACTCATTTACATGATTCAAAAATCAGTTTGTCTCTGATAAAGAGAGGCAAGAGAGGTTGGCTGCTTCTCCTGCGGTTACGAGTTCAAATCTCGTTCAGCCTTATATATTTTGTGTAACCATTCACCTCATTACCCACTCACAAATCTCAGACTCAATGAACACCATCCGACTAAAAAAATCAAAATACTGTAGTACCAAACAGATGCAGTATTATTGGTTAAGATTATATATGGAATGGACGTTGTTTGTTTAGAGAAATGCATAAATTTTCAACATGACATGTAGTTTTGCTCAGTGACAATGGATATTTTGTTTTCTGATTAAGGCTTTGGTTACAGTTTCAAGTATTTAGATTAAGGATTTACTGGTTTCAGAGGTAGAATGTCCCCGTCTGCCACCTGCAGAAGCCATAACTCTTCCTCTGTCCAGAGCGGGTCTCGAACTTCCTCAGCTGTTGCTTGACCTTCGCAGTCTTAGTGCCATTCAGTGGAAATCCATTGCACTCATACACGATCAAGTATCTTTGGGCAAGTTTTCCAAACAATATTATATTCTATTTGCTCGTAGTAGTCCTTTTCGTATTTTGGAAACTCCAGAAATAAAAAGAATATAAAATTCATGGAACTCACCTAGTATAAATGTAATTTTATCGCTTTACATATGAGTCATTCCACGTTAAATCAAAACTCTTTTTTCGTTGTTGATTCGAAGTTGAAAAAAAATAAATATTTTTTAAACATTGAGAGACAAAGAATCATTGTAATCCATTTAGTAGTTTTTGAGAAATTAGGATAAGTCAATGGTACAAGAATTATTTCAATATAGATAGCTTAATCATAATTGATGATACACATAATAATTATGTTATTATAGCTTGTATACTTTATGTGGGTCATTCCACGTCAAATCAACACACTTTTTTGTTCACCATCTCAGATTTTGATGAAATTTGATAAACTCGTAGTGAGTGATGGTACTAAAAAAATACATAATATTAGATTCTTATTACAATCTGTTTATGAGTTACAGCCCATCGAAATTAAAAAAAAACCTCAGAATTTGGAAATCCTACATTTTTTAAATTGCTCTAGTAGCTGGTGCAATCAAGCTAGAGGGCTGTAAGTGGTATCATTTTGCAGCATTTTCTGGTTCTTTATAATGATGGGTATCACGTTATATGTGCTGTAATTAATCAATTTTAAGCAATCCCCAAAAATATTTTTTTTTATTTTCTCAAAAAATATTGTTCATCTCAAAATTGTTCATCCTTAAAACTGTACAATTTTTTCCATAGATACTTGGCAGTTTTTCAATATACCGGTGTGTCTGAATATGAAAATGGGATGAGAATGGGTTCATAGTTAAAAGGCATATTAGAATTTATTCATTTTACCTGTAACTCAAAAACAGATTGGAATAAAAATCGAATATTATGTATTTTTGTTGGTCCCATCACTCACTACGAGTTTATCAAATTTCATCAAAATTTGAGATGGTGAACAAAAAAGTGTGTTGATTGATTTGACTTGGAGTGACTCATATACGGTATACAATCTATAATTATATAATATATGTATCATCAATTATCATTAAACTATCTGTATTAAAATAATTCTTGTACCATTGAGTTATCCTAATTTCTCAAAAACTACTAAATGGATTACAATGATTCTTTGTCTCTCAATGTTTAAAATATATATATTTTTATAACTTGAAGCTTTAAAATCTTTAAATAAAATTTGATTAATATTTGTTCATCTTTATTTAAATCATTATCATTAATTTGTGATGACCAACTATCTTACTGAGGAGAAATAAGAAATATGTGTACACACAGACCGTACTCCGTACTTTGTAACTCAAGTTAGAGGTCTACTAATATTGAAACTGATAGAAATAGTTTATATTCCAATTGGTATTTATATGTAACCAAAAATGAACAGAACATTTATTTACATGATTTAAAAGTAATGCAAAAAACTATGTTTTCAAAGTATGGGAGATGAAAAAATCTAGAAATTAGCTAAAACTTCAATCTTGCATAGGCCTACTTTACAAAATTTATGGATAACAATTCTTTGCTTATTGAGAGATGGATTAGATTTCTATAGCTCATTTTGCCATCCCGAGAAACTTTCTATTATTTTTATAATTATCTGTAATTAAATTTGCTTGATGTTTTGCAGCTGATGACGATATTCAATCAGTGACAGAAGCATTGACTATCGAACTTCCAGGAAAATCTGAACCTTCGTCTGCTCTGATTTCCATTCATAGACTGGAGCTGGCAGAGAATGAATGGAAAAGGTATGAAATCCTTCTTTTAAAATAATTAATATAGACTGTTTGGTTCATGATTAGCCAATAAAGTTATTGTTTCTCAATTTTTAGGCAAACATAGACTGATATTAAAATATTTCGATGCCAGTAACAATTATAAACTTGCATTCACAACGGCGCTTCCTTTTGTGAGCAGTATTGGATGTGTTTCAGGACCTAAGTCCCTTCCTAAGCGAACAGAGAATATATGTATAGGATGTATACCCAAGGATACATGCAAGTATGTAAACAACTGAAGAAATTTTAATATTTACTGATTGATTGGAAGATTGGGTACTTGTTTCAATGTAAACATAAATAATATAATGCATGACATTTTATATTTTTTGATGAAAAACATGTGCACTTTTTACAGAAGGAAGAATATCCTGGGAGCTTTAAGAAACCTACCAAAAATCGATAAGAACAAGAATTTCCTGGCTATTGTTGAACATAATATTATCAGTGTAATTCTAGATTTGGTATGTAACAATTAATTTACTTTTAGATTGAGTATAGTTTTGAAGTTTTTTGTTAATAATTTCATAATCAATAATTGATATAAAAATTTATTTTAAACAGATAACTTGCCAACTTGGCGTATTCTGTCATTATAATATTTAATTGAGAAATTCTGTTACAGATTTTCAATCTTTTGTATTGTTTTTTCTATTTTATTTTACAAGAGAACCCATGCAATTAATCCTCGGATTTTTATACCAATCTATATATTGTAATGGTTAAATTAACATTTCAACTTTAAATATCTTAAAAGTAATACTATAACGAAGTACCCAATAAATCATACTTTAGATGTAATTAATTAAAAAAGTATTTCAAAAAGCAATTTAAGAGTGTTTTTATAGCTTATTAATTATTTCTCATGTGATGGTTCTTCTTCCAAGAAACTGCAGAATATTTTTGAATTTATTTTTTATATTAAGAGAATTTTTTTATTAAAAAATGAGAGTTTTTCATCCTCTTTCTAGAACCTACCTTTTAGTACTTACTTAGGAAGAGAACAAAACTTGAAAAACGTGAATTCAAATGCTAAGCTATGAGAACCGATCCGAGCTAGTTACTCATTCATTTTATTTATACAGGCAAGATCTGAGAAGTTATTGGATCCAACAACTCAGTGGCTTTTTGTACTGACTGACGTAGGCGACTCGGAAAATGTTACAGAATTTGCCAATTTGCTCGATGAGGGACAGAATGTTGCGTTTGTTTACAACAATACTTCTGAGAAATTAGCCTGTGGGGTGAGTATAGTATTGTGCCCTAATGTACCATGTCCATACTGATTTCAAATAAACATTTTGAATAAAAAGCAAACTCTAGAACATGATATATTATAATATGCAAGTAGGCTCACTATTCATATTGTGTCATTACAGACTATTGTAAGCTATAGCATACACTCAGGTAGCATACTATGAATTTAGAGTACATTGAGTTGAAAATACATAGTTTTTATTGAAATAAAATATATATTTTTAAAATTTCCATTTTAAAAATTCTATTCTATCTCATATTATTGTAACTTTCAAATTGTATATTGTATTTCATAGAAAAATTAAGGGTACTGTTATTAAGGACTAGGTTAATATTGATGTTTTGTTTTTGCTTATGCTAGTGTTCAATTTCTAGGAAGTTTAAGTTATTCAAAGAGTAATTCATTGACACCGTATTGAAGTTTTAGATGTTGGATTAAATAATTTTATTTCTCTTGAAAAGTTTCTAAACAAATTTCATTAAAACTTACTAGCTCAAAATTCGGTAGTTAGATGCATGATCTATAAATATGCTCCAAAGTGCATAGGCTGCTACAATAATTGTGTTCTTGTTGGGTCTTTAGAATATTACATTGAGTCATGTGAATTGAATGAAAAGTTGATTGAGGGGACTGATGTGAGACTATTATGACTGACTGATCTGTTTTTAATAAGGGCGAAGTTAGAGCTCAATGTCCTCTCTCCCACTCAACCCTAAATGCATAGACTTTGGCATAAAATTAACTTGATTATGGATAATTTTTAGATGTTTTGATGTTCCCTAAACATATTTTCTCTTTTTTATAGGACACCCGTATCTCATGTCATGTTGAAGAAATAATGTTGAGCATTGGTTTAGCTTTGCAAAAATCTGTTCGTGCTGAGTTGGAGCTTTCAGAACAAGTATCTGAAGAAGAATGGGATGCCATCAAACCATCCAAGGCAGACCGCAGGGCAACTCTTCTCAGCTCTATCAAGGTTGATTGATACATAATTTGGAACATTTTTAATACAAATTTTATTAAAGTGACAGAGTATTCAGCTTGAATATACTCATTTTTATTGTATACGTATACAGTATATATCCTACTACCAGTATTTTAGAACACAACCCAATAGTTTGAAACCATCAAGATTCAGTGTATTCAGATTCTTATTGTTCACAGTTATCTTTGGAACAAATGACGATTAAGTTAGTGCGTTTTGGCATATTGTCAAGATAATTATCATTAAATGATTAATATTATACGAGTTATTACTACCTTCTTATTTATATGATTACTATGGTTGCATTTTACTCTTAGGTAATGTGATTTTTTTATGCTTGCATGAATTAGCAGATTGCGATCGTTTGCAAAGACTAGATTATCGGTAAGATTGCTAAGTCTTTGGGATGCTCATTGATGTGTTATCTATAATTATCCTGTATTGATTTCCAATAGCTTAAAACGGCAGATATCAACATAAACATACATAAACACACTGGTACCAATTTAGGTATTAGAATAAACGCCCCCTGATTAACATGAGGATGTTCATTGATGTGTTATATCTATAATTATCCTGTATTGATTTTCAGTAGCTCAAAACTAACTGGGGGAGTGATAGCCGTAAGCCGTAGCAGGCATCAGATTAAATAAGCAACGCTCTCCTGGGTAAGGGTTACCGATTGGATTGGCCAGCAAAAAAGACTCTGTTCTCTGCTGTAAAATCACTTCCCGGTGGTTCGGAACACACCTTAAACAGAAGGTCCAACTCTTCAATCACCATCATCTAACTCATTACCCACGCACAGGTCTCAAACCCATGTGGGCTTTATCCTTTAAAAAAAAAAACGCCAGATATCAACATAAACACGATGGTACCAATTCAGGACCAGATAAACTACCCCTGATCATTAAAACCATAACTATTCACACTTTCAGTGAGCACCTCTGTTTCATAAATAATTATCTTACTTGCCGAGCTATGATTTTTCTAACAGTTTTGATGGTAGAAAACATTAATACAGTTTTTATTCTTCGTTATTTGTTTCCTACAGACAAGATTGCACGATGAAGGCAGATGTGACAATTGCACAAAATGGAAACTGGAGACGGGAGAAGTTTGGGGCCAAGAGTACTTGGAGTCGCGCGCCACCAAACTGTTGAGTGTAGGCACCTGGACGCCTCAAGGAGGACCTGTACTGTCTGACTATCTCTTTCCTCATGTCATTCAAGGCTTTCGCGCAAGAAATCTTCCCATTTCAACTTTTCATGTGCGTCAAGTTAATAGAGTTTGCGCGAAAATATAAAAATTAAAGAAAACGATAATATTCCTATTCATCTTTATTACATCTTATATATACATTGTAACTATTACAATTTAAACAATAATCATACAACTAGTGAGCCCAACGGGCTGGAGATCTCGCTTGCAAACAATTAATTTTTGAAAGGGAAACTCATTTGGAAAGCTTATCGGGTAAGGTAGTAACGAAAAACGGTTGCTTTGAAGATACTTATTTAAAAATTCACAAGACATATCACTTTAAGTTCAAGTTCATCGTTGCTCTGATACACAGATTTATTTTCCACAAAAAAGACCTACCGTAATCATATAAATATATATCAGGGCAATGAAATATATTTAGTAGATATATTTACCACATAAAAAGCAGCTGTTCATAATTATATCCAAATATCAGGGCAATGAAATGAGTATATCAGCTGATAGAGATTCTATAAAAAACCTGATCACATTTTTTATATTCACCTACAGCTGATAATAACTCAAAATATATTTTGAAATCTATTACGAATGCCATCATATGGTAGAATCGTAGAAACAACTATTTTCTATATATAGTGATATATATCAATGAAGGGCCTATTTGATTCGCCTCAAAAAGGATGAAGGAGTCTGTTAATTTTATTGGCCAACGAACTTGACCTGTCTAAAGATACCAAGAATCTGTGTTTCAAATTTGAAGTTGATTGATAAAGGCGTTCGAAAGTTATCGTGGAACATACAAACACACAACGCCTCGAGCCTCAAGTCAAAAGGAAGAACTCGCTTCGCTCGTTCAATTAATTTAGAATACAAGTTATCACAAGAATAAAGCAACAGTTATTCATGGAGGAAATTCATTTCATTTTATTAATCGAATTCATTTAAATTCAAATTCATTTATTTGCCATATTCACAAAAATCATTAGCAATGAGACATAATAAAGAACATACACACTTAAAGTTAGTAACAAATCCAAACAAAACTATTTATTCTTTAAATACGGCACTACTGGCAGAAGTAGGACTTGATCGCCAGTGAGTATAAGATTTAGGTAAAATCAGAAAAGCAAGAAAGTGAACAAATAAGAAAGAAAATTCAGGAAAAGGAAGGGAGACATGTTATTAAGAATACATTAAACTATTTTGTAGTAAATGTTAGTTTCTATCCATTCATCTATTTCATTGCCGAGTTTCTTGGTAAATCTACTAAGAAAATGTAATTTCATACATTTAAGTCAAAAATTAAATTAAATTTAAGTATTCCTTCTCAGAAGGTATTCATATATTTCATAAAAACTCTCACTAATCAGCCATTTTCTCAGATCCCTCTTGAAATGCACAAAACGTTCTATCTCTTTCAGCTCCACAGGAAGGGCATTGAATATTTCTCTGGCCATATAGCTTGGACTTGACTCATAAAAAGTTGTCCTATGAGCTTCAAGTCTAGCATTTTCTCTTTCCACTTGTTCTATACATATGGATATATCTACCCTTAATCCAGGTGTTTTTGGATTGAAATGCCAGGCAAGCAGTAATAATAGATAAAAAGACATGGCACTGTTTTAATGCTAACCTCAACAGCAGGCATCTGCTTGCTCTAGAATCAAGATGTTATAGAACAGGCGGATACATAGAGAATTGAGATCCTTGTCTTTTAGCACTCTGTGCTTACTGGATTTTTAAGATGTAATTCTTAAAAATAACAGATTTCTCGGCTCCTGCGCACAGGCTTCGCCTCTGCGGGTAGCCACTTAATTATATTTCACTTCTATATTTTTATTATACAAGCTGTCTATTTTTTATTTTATTTTATATTGTCAGACTATTTCCGTGTATTTCTTTAAAAAGGATAAATAAATGATTTTATTTGAAAATATAATTTTACATTCATTTGGTAATTTTTCAACGATTGCAATATAACCAAAATTAGAAGAAAAAAAATTATTTACTGGAATAAAACCAAAAAAACAAACAACACAAAAGCTTACAAGTTACAAGAGCGATTACAAAAAAACTAAAAAATTACTAAACTTGCAAAATAGAAATATCATTAGATAATACTGTGTTAGAAATTGTCTTATTTTTCAATATTTGCCCTCCTAAATTGAGAGTATTGAAGTTTTTGTTAGATTGTATTATACTTCTGAGTACTGTACATATTAATTTTTTCAAGGCTGTCTTCAAAATGTCTACAGTAGAGTACTGTTTTACTCTTTTTTTAAATTATAAATGAGTTTCACTTTTTATTGTTTGTTTAAATTGTTTTTCACGAATGATTTTTTGTTCAAATTGAGTCTTTATTACTAATCTAACGCTCCAGTAATATAACAAAATATTTTTGTAATTAGAAATAAATAGATGGCTGACATTCAAATTAAACATTTTTTAAATTGCATTTCAGTTTCCTCCATGGCAAATTTTACAGTACAATGATTCTGGCCATATTACAGAATACAAGGGACTTGTCTTTGAAATATTGAATCTTCTAGCAAAAAATCTCAATTTTACGTGAGTAAAATTCAACAAACTGTAATTATTTTGGAAAACATTTCCGAGATATTTCCGAAGTTTTTTGCACTTTTGATCATACAATTTTTCTCTGATAATGAATCCCACATGAGTCTGAGACTTGTGCGTGGGCAATGAGGTTATTGATGATATTATGAATGCTGATTTTAGGAAGGTTACGAACCATCGGATATATATTATGAACCGTATACAATCTTAAAAATGAAAAAAAAAAAAACCAGCCAGGTTTTCCTAGTAAAATGACTAATAATCAATTTGGGAATGAAAAAACGTCGTTAGTTCTAGGTTTTAGTACTGCATTGAATATACTTCTACTACTACTACTACCAGGGCCGTTGGGTGGTTTTTTGGCGCACGAGGCAAGATTTTGTCAACCCCCCCTCCCATCCCGCCAATGATGTGACACTATGCTAGATTTCAACCTATCAACCATGGGTTATTATTTTAATTTTGATGAAGATAAATCAAAATACCACAGCAGAAACTGCAAACTAAAAAAGTATAGTCAACAGGCCCAAGCCGAATATAATATTATTTTGCAATAGATGTCCACGTGCTTCATTAGCAGTTTTTTAAAAACAAATACTCTAGTGGGTAGAATGCCTGTTAATGCGATTTTTTAATTGAGACATGTATAAAAAAATACTGAGATACTTTTGAAGTGAATGTGAACAGTTTCTATGTTTGTGTGATGGTCATTTCGCATTAATGAGATGCTTCGTCATCAATCAGACACGGCTGGAGGCCAGCTATTTTTTAAATATTTTCTTACACTTCTTGGATAAATTTGGCAAGATTTTTTTTAAGATGCTTTTGTATGATTGTGCTGCTATTTTGAACGTTTGAACTATTTAGTTGATTCTGTATGATTGTACTGCTATTTTGAACTTTAACGATTTATAGTTAACTATGTTTTACGTTTTTGGATGTTCAAAGCTTGTATTTTCTGTATTTTAAAATACAGTATACAATATATTTCAAAAACTGGAAGTGAGCCAGAACCATTCAAAACTCTGAGCAGGTCGCTGCTGGGATTAGAAATTAAGTATTGAAAGATTAGAACAATAAGCTTTAATATTTTAATAGCAATAGTTCCTACACTCAGCAATGCATCCATTGAATAATACATATATCGATACAGCCGTCTAAATGCTTTTAAATAAAATTAGGCTACAAACGCATGAAATAGATGTTTTAACCCACGGCGGCGCCCCCCGGATCTCGGCGCCCAAGGCGACCGTCTCGGTCGCTCCACCCACGCGGCGGCCCTGACTATGATACTACTCAATATTTCTATTACTTTCTGTATAAAAGTATTATTTTTGTTTGCTGTAACAGTAAAAATGTGTAGGGTACTCATGCTGGGTTTAAATGTCGAATGTTACAGATTTGAAAAACAATTCAATTTATATTTTTCATACGGTTTAAAATTTGATACTATTAGTTTACATTACTGACGGAATTGTATAAGATATTACTCAGGTTTAGGGATTAGAACATTGATCACTATTTAATAGTTTCAGCTTTTCCAGGTACACGGTTCATGTTCCTACCAATTCAACGTTGTCTGGGTTCAGCAATTCTACAAAAAATAAAGGGCTACCAATAGAGGTATTTCCTACTTCTGTTTTTTAATTAATTAATTTCCGATTTTCCTTCAAATGTTAAAAAACTAATGTTATACTTCCTTTAAATGCAAAAAACTAATTGTTACACCCATTCAACCCACCCCACTATTAATGTACTGAGGTATTCATGGTTACTGTAGCTGCAAACAGTACACAGGTCTCAATCACAGTAACTATGCAACAGTTGTGCAGTTTCCAAATGCCTATTTACCTTTAATCATAAATCACATCAACTTCTTAAATTGTTTTAATTAGGCACTACATTCCAACGATAAGACAGATAAGACCTCCGAATATGCATTTATCTTCGGATAATGCTGTTATTGAGAAATCACAAGACTGATGAAAATAATGACAGATGAACAGTAAATTGAAGAGAAAACTAATTTCTCTTCAATTACATATTGTTATAACACATTTTCTATTTGATTTGGGTCATAATTTATTATTTTTTTTTTTGAGGATGAAGTCCACATGGGTCTGAGACCTGTGCGTGGGTAATGAGTTGGATGATGGTGATTGATGAGTTGGACCTACAGTTTTAGGTGGGTTCCGAACCACCGGGAAGTGATTTTTAGCAGAGAACATTGTCTTTTTTGCTGACCAATCTAATCGGTCACCGTTACAAACAGGACCTACGAGAACGCAGCTTATCTATCTGATTGAACAGATACCTGCTACGGCTCGCGGCTATCACTTCCCTATTTAGATCACACTTTCAATTCCAGTTGCATGGATTCCTTGACAAGCATGTATACATGAAGATATGGTGTCATACAATAGGCCGAATCAATTATTGTATAAACCATTATAAATAAATGTTATATAATATTGTATATAGACAAAATGATAATTTTAGGGAAATATTTAGTCTGGCGGAGGATAGAGGAAAATGAAGAAACCATTTATCATAAAATATCTACTGCGCTGCTGAGAACCAGAAAACACACGTTGATGTTATTTGAATAAGGAAAATTGAAAACGCTATAATGATAAAAGTTACATATAATGAAAATTTGACCCTACCTAATCGACCGTTTGGAATAAAATGAATATCACTAACTGATCCAGTAAGTGAATATATTAGCAATAACATCTAGAACATGGAAAAAAGAACGGAAAAATTGGGGGAAATTAAAATTTTACAAATTTGTGTATCGCGAGTAGGGAAAAGCCTTTCTACTTTCATCTCTTCATATTGATTTGTTTCCAAGCGGTTTCAGTTTTCTGAATTCTTTTCAATATCTGCATGAACCGAGAAAATAATAAAAATAATATAGGTAATGAAATATTAATTACTTCTCATTCAAGCTCCTGAGTTGATTAACATCTCAGAATAGGAAATTATCTTTTTCTAACATCAAGCACTTAAAACTTGGGTAGTTTATAATAATTATTAATTCGATTTTTGATAAGTTGGAATTGTCATTAAATTTCCCAAGATAAGTAAAATCTCAGAATATTAATTGTTACTAAATCCAAGAATTTACTCATAGAGTAGTTTATAATTATTCAAATGATTTTTGACAATCTAATATATTATTCAATATACGATTTATTTTCCTTTCCAGACTCTTGAAGGAGACAAAGACGAGTCTGCCCTCAACCCTGCTGTCTGGAACAAAGTAATCAGTGCTGTTCAACAGAAAAAGGTAAAATTTTCATCCGAAAAATTATAACTTTCTTCACTGAAAATAGCTGGCCATATTATTATTTTTCAATGATGAACCATCAGCTTTAATGCTTGAGCAGTATGAAGTTTGCTAGAGTCAACATATAGAAGGAACTTAGTATTTGATGATTCTTGACGATCTGCGAGTAGAATAGTTGACATTTTTTCACTTTTTTGAATTTTCCTTAAGAAAATCAAGTTCTTATTAATTTGAAATAATATTGTTCTGCTTGTCCTTTGAAAAGTGAAAAAATTAACTATAGAAGGATATTATAAATATTCAGACATTGAGAAGGGTATTTAATAATGGAATGCACAAATAATGAAAGAAAAAATCTATTATTTTCAGCACACAGTTGAGGGTGTTTTTTTGTTGAAATAAATACGAAATAAATGAATAATTGAATAAAATGAAAATGTGTCTTGTTTCAGATATTTCTTGGGGCTTGTGCATTCACTGTAACTGATGCTAGAAAACTAGCAGTGAACTTTACAACTGCAATAAGTGTGGAGCCCTATGTCTTCTTTCTGTCTCGGCCAAAAGAGTTGAGTCGTGCTCTTTTGTTCATGTCTCCGTTTACTGTCAGTGTAAGTTATCATCGAATGCTGGATATGGATGAGGCCTCAGTTTATGCTTCATTGCTCTTTAATTATTCTTAATGCTTCATTGAGATGTGAGAATTTATCATTTTAATTCTGGTCAAAAGAAAAAAAAAGGATTATCACAGGATTAGGATAATACTGTACTAGGCGTACTAGTATGGAAAAGCACCTTATATAGAAGAAATTTGTTATTTTTTATTTTTCATATACATTATTGGTTGGGGAGTCACAACTTCAGCTTGCTGTCGTTTCAGCGGTCGTAGGCTCGATACCGCTCCTCCGTCTGGCATCTATATGTGTTATCATTCACCTCATTACCCACGCACAAGTCTCTGACTCATGTGGGCATCATCAGCAATAAAAAAATACTATTGCATACAGACAGAAGAGCCTTGGTGTATTGCCACTGTCTGTAAATTTAGTAACTCTAATGCTCATCTATCTCACTGCTCGTTTGTGTAATACGCTCTTCAGTCTACAACACAACGTTGAGTCGTAGTCGGCTATGGTACTATATACATACATACAATGTTCATCTAATCAAAAATTTCAAGTTAGACGTCACTTGAAAAAACTAGTTTCTTAGACAACCTGTACCCAACGAGAATGCACCTCTCAAGCAAAGAAATAACACTATATCTGCGGATCAAATTGAAATGGAATCTATCACTTATAATTTCATTTCATCATAAATAGATGATAATGGTTCTCTGGTGAAAACCATATTGCAAGACAATAAATAATGCATCTTCTGGACGAATATCAATTATATTTCTCCACTATGAAGTAAATTGTTTGAGACTTTTCAGATTTGGATCTCCCAGTGCAGACCACTGAAAAAAATCAATTCGAAATTTTCGAAACTTTGCACTTTAGAACTAATACAGATACAGCTTAGAGAAACTGAAATAATTTTTTTCCACTCTGAATACTAAAGGCGAACATGAATTTATTAAGAATGAAAAACAGAAAGTGAAAGAATCAGAGACAAGGCAATAATTTGATGCTAGAGCCAAAATTTCTTACATTTCCAAGATAATTTTTTTTGTAATACATGATGAGAGGAAAAAATATGATTTTGGCGGATGCAAAAATACTTTGAATAGATAGATTGCCCGTGAACTGATAGTGTATTTGTATGATACTGCAGTATCTTTGAATGTTTGCAAAATAGTTTATTTTGCGTATGTGCACTCTATTCTTATGTATGACATAGCAGTCTGGGGAAATTCAATTCACATTAACAAAATATTAATCCTTCAAAAAAGGATAGTTAGGACTATCCTTCAGGTGAGCAGAAGAGCTAGTTGCTGACCTCTTTTTAAAAAATTGGGAATATCAGCTATCACCAGTCTATATATACTAGAAATGCTAATAACTGTACATAAAAATAAAAACCTCTATGAAAACTTTTTGTTCTCTCATAATTATAGTACACGCGGCATGCAACAGTACAGATTCCCGATACATAGACTACAGTTGTATGAGAGAAGTCCACAATATGCTGGAATCAAATTATTTAACAAACTTCCTGCATCAGTTAAAACCTTAGAGCTAAACACATTCATAGAAATGATTAAAGCATTCCTAATAGATAAGTCTTATTGCAAAATTGAAGAGTATCTTCAAGACTCATTGATCAACATCTAAGAAAAATGTATTAGTTTATGGAATAGATGTAATTTCTGTGACTTAATAATAAATTAAAAATAGTATAGGCTAATAACTTTCTGACGAGACATCTACCTCAACAGTCTTTCAGTAATTTTGGTGTTTTATATCAATAAAGATTTATTTATATCACTTAAATAGACACTTGTTCACATGAGTCTGAGACTTGTGCATGGGTAATGCGGTGAATGATGAAACAAAGATGTTATGAATGGTGGATCCAAAGTTATAGAACTAACCCATTGTTCGTTCCGAACAACCCGTTAAGTGATAAATAAAGCAGATAACGTTATACTTTTGCTGCCGACCACCCTTACAAGCATAGTCCCGAGCGCCCTTGTATGAACATTGTGATCGCTCCGACACCACGGCCAATCACTGTTTGCAATCCATGCAAAACAAAATTCGACTTTTGCCTCTTATTTTATAAATATATTTATTTCTTCTATTTATTCCATATTCCATATTCTTCTATTTCCATATAGGCTATATTAAAAATATTCTCAGGCTTTCTTCAACTTGTATTATTATTGTCAAATTTTTCATTTATTGAAATAAAATTGATAGTTATATCAAATACATCTTCATAACCTTCTTCAAATTATGATTTCAAAAACTATTCTTTTAATTTGCAGACATGGTGTTGTATTACAGCAGCAGTCATCCTTATGACACCTGTTCTATGTGCAATAAGCAGGGCGAGCCCATTCTATCGAGTTTACGGTGCTAATCGTGCTGGAGGATTTCATTCACCAATGAATTGTTTCTGGTATATCTATGGCGCTCTACTTCAGCAAGGTAAATGCAATTAAAAATGTAAATACAGTTGCGATGAAGTCTTTTCTGTATCTACTAGATTTTCACACCTTCCTGTTACATTACAGACATATTTAACAATATTGCTTAATATAGAAACTACAAAATTGTATTCACAATTTATTATATGCTTTTGTTTTTGTTACTATTTACTAGTTAAGTAATTACTTGTGTTCGTTTTAAAAAGCTGCACTACGTTTTGGAAATGTTTCTTAGGTTGGCGAATGTTCAACAATTAAAATGCTACACTTTGCCATGAAAACCTCTTTTTTCATTCAGAAATAATGGGTGATTTTGGAAACATGAGCGCTCAGATTGAAATTCTCCTTTTTTGTGGACGAGTAAAATTATGTTCTCGATTCTTGATAATGTAATAAATAATCAAAATCACACCAGGAATTATAATTTAATAGGCTTATGGGCTAACTAATAGGTAATCGAAAGTTTTAGAGTAAAGTTTCTTTTTATTTATTTATTTATTTGAACATTACACAATGCAATAGTATCCCTCTAGCTGTAAGCTATTTGAGGGATATTTTATTAAGACATTATATTACAATCAAATTCAACAATGAATAACAATAGATTCCTTTTCGTAATCTATATAACTGTATATAGCCCATTATATTTTCTTTGTAATCCATTGATCTGTCTATTGTCTATTGCACCGTAAAAAATCAAGTCACTTAAACAACCAACCAATATGGTATCGCTCTTCACTCATTGACACTTATCACTCTGGGATACACTTTAATACTCACTTGACACTCCTATTTTCTACATCATAATGTGTTTCTTATTTTTTATTGAACAACTCTAACCTTCATTAATAAATATTTTTTTTTTAGCTTAAACTAAATCATTTATTCTCATAAAATAGACTTTTAATTTTGTTCGAATCTCACTGTTCCTCTGTAACATTCTCAACTCCAATGGTAATGAGTTTAAAAGAAATGGAATTCTACATTCTGGGGCTCTTTTACCATAGGCATTGTTATATCTCTGAGTTCTATAGATTCTATGTCTCAATCTGTAATCTATTTCATTCATTTCTCTATATTCATTCTTGAAATAGTTACGTGACAAGTCTGTATATTTGGCTAGAGCTTCTACTGTCATAATGCCTAATAACTGATGTTCAATACCATTAAAAAGAGTTCTAATAATTCTTTCTATGGTCCTATGCAGTGGCTGTTTTATATATTTTGGTGCCAAGTAATATATAGTAATTCCATAGAAAAGAGTGCTTTGAATCATTGAGTAGTATATCATTCTTTTAGTATTAACAGGAAAATAACCGCTTATTCTAGAACATTTGTAAAGTGCAGCTCTCATTATCTTCAAAAGTGAATTGTTATGTGATCTGAATCGCATATCAGCATCAAACGTTATAAAACTATAAAATAAAACTATACATTTTTGAATGTGTTTTAAAATCACTAAATTTATGATTGACATAACAATTTTTTGGTTTAATTTCTGATGATAAATTCAACCATAAAGAAATTATCAAGAATATAAATCAACATCTTATAGAGAAGATTTATTGCTTCAAAAATTTTAAAACTCCAACTTATTTGACTTGCTTTTTATAATCTTATGATGAACAGAGCGTTTAAGCGCAAATGGGGCCTCCTCTAAGTGTTTTAAACGTCGGTCCTGGCTGCCTAAAAACAGTCCAAGTCATGTCAGAGGCCCTGAACTTTGTTCAGGTGTGACTTGAGATCTCTGACACTAGACCTGAGCCAGGCAGGTTGCACGATATTATTATTATAATGAACAAGAACCTCTGTCTTTTTCTTGAACTCTACATGGCGGCCGTGGTAGCGCAGTCGGTTGGCGCGCGTGTCTGATCATATAAGACTGGCTGGCTGCGGTCTGGAGTTCGAATCTCGTTCAGCCTGAGATATTTTCTCATCATTCATCTTATAACCATATTATTCACTAGTCACAAGACTCATGTGGACATGATCCGTCGTTGAAAAATATAAAGAAACATAGTCTGCTGCTTGTAAATAAACTTATCTACTGCCTATTTATTAACATTTTTATATCAACAGTTTTTTTCAAAAATGTGTAGTCATTTGTACTAATACGGTACCAAGATTATAAGATGTCAAAATAAATATTTGTTGAAAGATTGAATTTCTGTATTTGCGATTAGGTGGCGGAGCCTTACCGGCAGCAGATAGCAGCAGGCTGGTTATAGGCACCTGGTGGCTGGTGGTGCTTGTGGTGGTCACAACTTACTCGGGCACACTTGTTGCCTTCCTCACCTTTCCAAAGATGGATCATCTTGTGGCTGATGTCGATGAATTACTTGCTAGCAAAGACGAGCTAACTTGGGGCATTCCGGCCGGTTCCACGCTTGAGTCATCACTGAAGGTAAAATTATTTATTATCACTAGATAAATTTATTATCACTAGAAAATAATCTACTTGCATTGGAACTAATATATAAATAAAAATGTATTTAATTGAAAATTTAAGATGAAACCGTCATCTTATTTAATTTATGCTGCGGCCTAGTCAACTCCTCCAAGTTAGCCTAGTAGTATAAAAATATTGCTATTCTATTTTAACCTTGAACTCCCCCATTCAATTTATCATTAAAGTATTTCACAATATATGATTTTAAACATTTTTTCTCGAAAATTATTTTCAAAAGATGTGGGAGAGAAACTAGTACGTTATGTACTATTTTTGAAAGGTTTTTAAATTGCTCTTTATCTTATCTTTATATGTATTTCCAGTCAAGCGACGAAGATAAGTTGAACGCACTGTACAAAGGAGCTCGTCTGCATCCTTCCATATCTAAAGAGTTGATTGAAGATATTCGCTCCGGTCATCACGTCTACATACAGCGCAAAACAAGCCTGCTGTTTCTCTTGCACAGATTGTTCCTAAACACCAGCACTTGCGATTTTTCTCTTGGTAATTTTTGCTATTAGTTATCATAATTTTTCAAGTATTTTGACTAGATGTACCGCTATTTTGTTCAAGGAATTAATCGCTCAATGAATATGGTAGAGTATAATAAATAAAGATATGATATTGTTTAATAATAGGTAAACTCTGCCGTGATAAAATTCACTTTAGCGGCTCAAATATTTATTCCAATAATGAAAAGATTAAAATATTCGCATTCGTTAATTATATTTGATGCAGAATATAGCTTAAAAATGAAAAAAAAAGTCGAAACTAGATGGGTTTGTTTCAAGTAGGTATATTATTAGTTCAATTTCAAGTGAAATGTAATTAAAATCATATTTTGAGACAAGAAAATAAGAATACACATTACCTATCACATCCCACCATTTTACCTTGAAGAACTATAAAATAGCCTTATCCAATAGAAAATGCAATTGCATCAAGTGAAATCATAATTAAATCTGTGATGTTTTCCATGACGAAATACTTAATGAACAATCTAATATTAAAACTGACACTATTTCACTTTTAAATAATATTTTACTCACATATATTAGAGATGCTTGAGGAATGCATTTCACTTCTGAAAAGAAGCTTCGTCATTCGACGTCAGGCTGACGAAGCTTCTTTTCAGAAGTGAAATGCATTCCTCAAGCATCTCATAATTAAAGCTATATGATTTAAAAAAAATATATAATAATAATGAAAATGGATTTTTTAACGACAATGCTCTTCCAGAGTTCCCTAACTTCCAATTCCACATTTTTTATTAATTTAGATATTAAAGGGCAGTTAGGGATTTTAAAGTGATTTTATTTCCAGCTTCATTTTTCAAATTTGGATTCCACATTTCTGTTTCCAAACAGGCAGTGAAGAGTTCCTGTATGAACATCTTGCAATGGCTATTACAAAAGGCAGTCCATATCTGAAAATCATCAACAAACAGTGAGTTATTCTCTTTTAATAAAATGTTTAAATACACCAAACTAGTTAATGCTCAAAACCTGTTTGTAATAAAGAATAATACACTGTCTATCTGAATTGGCATTCTGAGCATGCTGAATCTGAATGCAGCAGAAAATAAATTGAAGACTTCGGCTCTGTGGTTAAATGCTTTTGTGAAGGGCTATATACTAAATAGAAACGAGGAAGCTCGAGGAAGTCGTTAGACTTGATGGAAAAGGGCATAAAGTCACAAGCGACTCAAACGTAAAACGTTTTCTTGGGAAATAATTTTCAATTAGAAATGATTGGATTTGAGTAAACAGCGGTGAGTGAAACATCTCAACAGATGTTGAAGCTCAGAAATTACAAATAAACTTGGGACCTGATGCACTTGGTGCAGAAACAATTTGAATTATCTAGGAGTTTCCCTTGAAATGTAGATTATAAACTTTGTATATTGTTTTTAGTTCTTCTTGGAGCCTTATTATTCACTGCTTAAATGTGGTCAGCAAAATATGCATGGGACTCTATCACATGAAACCATAGCACTGATTAAATTTAACAACATCCAGCTTTTAATAGCCGTATCCACCAAAAAATTCAATTTATTCAAATTAATCATGAATCAGAAAGCTGACTGTCCCTATTGCCTCAATAATCTGTTTAAAAACTTCAAATTCAAAGATGATATAATAACAATTATTGAGAACCCTTATTGAAACCGTACATCTGTCTGTCTATCAAAGCAATATCTTTGAAACGGAATATTCTGGGCACTTTTTTATGCAGCTTTCTCTTAGCCCGAGTAATATTTAGTCTGTCATATTTATTAGAAACTTATGGACTATATTTATTTATTTACAAGTTGATGATTTCCACTGGGTCTGATGAGACCCGTAGCGGTACAAAACAAATTAATTAAACAATACTAGTCTACAGAATATATACATGTAAGAGTAACTATATAATTTGTCTTTACTTGACTTTATTATTATTATTATTGACTTTATGCGTCAAGAATAAAAATAATTATAAAAATAGATTGACATTTAAAAAACATGCTATCTTGATTTAATTATTTAAACAAACATTTAAAATACATGCTATGTATTATGGAGACCCCCCCCCCCCCCACCTCCAGACAACTTCAACGAAGCCCCCGCCCTTCCACTCAGGAAGTTTCTAGTTCCGCTTTTATTGAATAATAAAGGCTCAAGGAATAGTTTTTGTTAAAAATACTGATTCGCTAGAATTATGGATTTGTTGACATTATCAGAAATCATATTTAATATCCGAACGAGTACCGTAAGAAAAACTTTACAGATCACACAAATAGTACAATGCTTCAAGTTTAATGTAAGGCAGTACATTTTGTGGTATGCTATCGCACACTCTTCGTATCATAATCGCAACAATTATTTGTACCGTGAACGGTTTATTTTTCTAGAATCGATTGGATGCATCGAGTTGGCTTGATAGGAAAGTGGCTGAAACAGTACTTGCCAGAGAAGGATCAGTGCTCTATCTCTATGTCTTCTTCTGAAGTCAACAACCACAAGGTTAATCTTGATGATATGCAAGGCTCTTTCTTCGTTCTTTTTCTAGGTAAGTTTGCTTTAATTATTTTATTAGAAAACCCCTTTTCGTTATACCGGTACGGATTTATGTGGTAGTAAAATAAATTGACAAAAAACGTATGCATGAATAGGACTGTATCAAATATATATTATATAATATAGATCACATTTTATCATCAATTTAAGCATAACCGCATTATTTAATTTGATGAGCTCTATCTTCGGCTGGAAGAATGAAGAAAAATACATTTATACTTCTTTCATTACATCTTTTTCCTTTCTGAAGAATTGAAGTTTCAGTTTCAAATACAAATTTTATTTATTATTGTAGTCGTAAACTTTACATAACATTTTAAATAGTTCGATAAGAATATAATGCGGTGGACCTTCCGAGTAACATTTCTAAGTGTATCAAATTCACCCAATATTTAGCAATAAACTCATTTTTCACTATTGAGAAATAGTGTGGAAAGATTCTATCTCCGTTAAACCACTGTTATCACACAGGAAAACAATCAATAAATATACAAGACAATTGAAATAGCCTACAGATAACAATTTACAAATCCAATCATTTAATTAATTGAACAAATAGAACACCAGTGTACGGTAACCCCAGTGAAATCAGATAAGATTCATGTAAGCTACAAATTTTGCATGTTAAAAATTAAAAGCAATATTATTAGGCTACCATCAAACAAATCGTAGACGGGATATTTTTAATTTTAAATATATAGTGTTGAAAAAATGAACTTTGGTTTTATCGGTAAAGCAAATGAAATTATATATTGGTTGACTTTAAGTGATGTATCTACAATACACTATCTACATGAAACGGTGCGAAGTTTGGACAAAATTCGTTCACTCAAACTTAAAGACTGCAGAATGGGTTTTCGCTGTTGTTGAGATTGTTTTCGCATGGTTTATAAGAGTAAGTAGGAAATAGCAGGTAGTACCTATAATATTTATGAATACTACTAGTGTATTATCACGGTAAAGAATCCATTAAACAATTTTTGTTTTTTTTTTCTCAGGTTTTGCTGTTTCAGTTCTACTCATTGGAATTGAGTTCTTGATAAAGAAATACGTTACTGCAAAAGAACGCCGAATTATCCAGCCATTCGTAACTTGATTCTTTTGAAATAAGGTTTTCTGATTAATTGATAGCTGGAAAGCAAGTAATCTAGAAATGAAAATTTTGTTCGAGTTTCATGCTTTCAATTTTCATAAATTATATACTATTTGCAGATTTTCTTTTACAGGACTTCGTCGAAGAAATGTTTCAAAAGTAATTTCCTGTTGAACTCTTGATAAAAGTTATTAATTCCGCATTTCACTCCAAGTCAGTTTTGTGATTGGTAAATTTATTTTGTTTCTATCGTCAATCATATTGAATTAAATTACTTCCATCATCCATCCAATATTTTACTTTTGAAGGGGAAAATTCAAGCGCTTTATATTACTAAATTAAAATTTCAAAGAAGAGCGCCTTAAAATCTATTGACCAATATTATGGCGTGCTTTTTTATACTAATCGTAACGAGAAAAACATTTCTTATTCTGAATTGTTTATCAAGAATTTCACATCAAAATACTGTAGCCTACTGAACTTTGGTATTGCTGGGCTTATTAATATTATGAAGAGTGCTGAGTTAAACATTTTTTTGTTGTTTCATCGACATTAAAAAAAACATCAAAATTCATCTTAACATGAAAACAAATTCTAGATGAAGTAAATTAAGGCATTTCGATTGGATTTATTTCTATCAAAACCTTTTTTTATCTTTGTAATGATCTCTCAAGTAATATGATCATGCACTTTATATTTGTGAAAGTTTTATTTACTATAATAAAATTTTAAAAACACTTTCAAGTGGAAATTGTGATTCACGTTATGGCATGACGGCCGTTTCACTCTGTTGTCAAGAGCATCGTCAGACGACCCACAGTACACTGATTTAAGGCATGAGTTTGAGGGTTATCGATGTTGGAAGAGTGAAGGGGTGGGGCGATGAGTATGCGGGAGGTTTGAAATTGGGATTATTTTGTCAAAAAGTGTATGTGAGATGTGAGAAGTTAAGTTGATCATTTAAAATGTTGTCAGGTTGCTGCTTTTATTTGCTATGTAATTCTGTTACCGATTTTAATAGGTTGTTTTGGTTGAAATAAGTATATTTTGTAAAGGAACAATTTTAATGTTTTATTTATTTATTTTGAATTTGAATTTGAATTTATTTCGTTTCCAGCATAATTGATACAAAACATAGTTGAAGTATAAATACACAATAAAATAAATAAAATACAAACATTATTAAATAGACTTCATAATAAAAATGAAACATCCCTCACATGGACCTGCTGGTCTGTTTGTGAGATTTGAGCTCGTTTTAATTCTCTTAACATATGTCTATACATATATGTATGTATTACACTATATAACACATGATCATCTATGTATACACTATATAAACAATAAAATAAATTAAATCAGAATCTGGAAGTAATTATAAATAATTGACATTCAACTTGAATAATTTATAAGTTTAAAAGAAGTTAACACACACTCCCACACATTCATACAAGAGGAGGGGGGCATTCATACAACGCACGCACAACCACACACACACACACACACACACACACACACACAATCATACATACACGTATTACAGAAAAAAAACCATAATTCAGCTTTATTTATGCTGAAAAAATTACGTGTACATTGATCTCAGCATTTGAGAGCACTCCGAGTCACTAAGAGCGGATAACCACCTCTGCAATATACTCTTGTAGTGGACCACGGAACATTCACCTGGCTTACTAATCCCTGGAGGCGCATTTCGTAGGATCACGTGTGTTAGATATGACACGTTCCTGTCGCAGGCAGATCGTGAATTTCGAGATAGTCCGGAATGATGGAGAAATGAACTACGTGTCACATAACTATGCTGTGAGCGATCATTGAAGAAAATTTTATTCTTGTATGCATAAATCAGAACAGACTTGATAAAAAGTTTCTTAATCGTAAGTACATTGAAAGTACTGAAAAGAAGATCAGAAGAAAACGTTCTCTCCAGTCCCAGACCAGCTTTGATTATTGCCTTTTGGGTTATTGATAAATCTTTAATAAGTGTATCACATGCACCCCCCCAGGCAATTAATCCATAAGAAATGATTGACTGGACAAATGCAAAATATATGACTCGCAGTTCTTTAACATTGAGGATACCTTGTAATTTTGAAAATACATAAATCAGTTTTCTAAGTTTATTTTTTAAGTAGACTATGTGTGGCATCCAGCTCAATCTGTTATCCAAAAAAATACCTAAGTACTTAAACTCGGCAACAGACTCAATATTCCCGCAGTAACAGTCATCATTCTCTTCTTGGCCACAAGTGTGGAGTTTCAGCGCTAAGTGAGGCGGAGGGGCACGGTTCTTATGTAAAAAAATTGGCATGTGCTTTGTCTTGCTAATGTTCATACTAAGGATATTGCTGTCAAACCAATTTTTGAGTTTCACCACATCTCTAGTTGCCATCCTATACACTTCTCTCCAACTATCGGCCTCAAAATATACAGCTGTATCGTCGGCAAACAGTAACATTTTACCTGTGATATTAGAGTTTATTATGTCATTGATGTATAGGAGGAACAGGATTGGGCCTAGAGTGCTACCCTGAACAACTCCGAAATCTATCCCCTTCACACTACTATTAACATTATTGATACTCACAATCTGCCTGCGACCACTCAGGTAGCTATCGACCCAAGAATGCGAAACACCAGTAATGCCAAAAGACAAAAGCTTTCTAAGTAGGATAGAGCGATCAATTGAGTCAAACGCTTTAGTTAGGTCAACAAAAAGAAGAAGAATAAATTTATTATTCCATGTAAGCAGTGGCGGATCCAGGAGGTGATTTCGGGGGGGGGGGGGGGGCAAACACCGTGGGGTTTAGGGGGAATGGAATACCCCCCAAATTAAAGGGAGGGGGGGTCCGGGGGCCACCCCGGAAAATTTTTGGATTTTTCAATAGAAAATGGTGTATTCTGACAGAGTTTTCAGTGCCTCTCATAACGTTGTCATGGATAGCACTTTTTTATCAATATGTATGTACAAATTTGTATTTTTATTGGTAATTTGCATTCCTTACCGTTTTACCTGATATCTATTTGTGATTGTATTTTTTCTTATAAATTAAGTTTTTAAGTTGTTACGTATCAAATTTCAAATGAGTTCTCATCCAATTTACTAAATAATTATTGAGCACATTTTTTTAGATATAGAAATATGAATAATATGAATAAGGTAATGATTCAATAAAATATGAGCCACCGCTAGAATGCGCGTGTGGCGCACAACCATTCTAGTGGGGGCAGTCGGAATAATATTCGGTCGGAACACTCAACAGCTCAACACCGTCTCCATCACCAGTCAGTCTACTTCACTTGAAGCTTGAAGTACCTGCTTACTAGCGGGTTAAAGAACCCATGTTCTTCAATATCTAGAACACGACATTAAAGAATTCCCTCTGCACAAGTAACATGGATGGCTTTACACAAATAAATAAATAAAATAAAAAGAAATTTGTTTATAGTCACGTTAAGCTGCATCTATTGAGCTAGGCTCGCACAGCATGTGACACATCAATTCACTTCAACTAAACTAATTCATCAGCCACTCATCAAGCGTTCGTTCATCTATAAAAACATATTAGAAAACAGATTCTATTCAACATTTTGTCTCCGAAAAACCCCATAGGCCTATCATTCAGCCAGAGAGTAAGAACAGGCATCAATAAGCAACTTCCTGAGTTCCTTCACGATTTTGTCTTGACCGTAACCTTTTAAAACTTTGGGCAAACAATTTAAAATATTTTTTCCCGAATAGTGTGGCGCCTTCTCGATCAGAGTCAGCCTATGCATGGGGTACCGAAGTGTTGACTCTCCTTGTCTTGTGTTGTATGGGTAAGCGATTATATTATTTTCATAATTACTCTGCTGGTTCTTATGCGAATACACGGCAATCTCAAAAAAATACAGTGCTGGCATATTGTAAGCAGTCCTAATTTTCTGAAACACGACATGACTGCCTTGCACTTAATCATTTAATTATTCGCAACGCTTTCTTCTGAAATCTGAATATTGCATTGATATTTCCCTCGCTACCACCCCAGAATATCACACCATAACGAACCTGGGACATAAAATACCCATGATAGACCGCTAAGGCTGTTTTTTTTTTGTTCGAAACATTTCTCAAAGTCTTCAAAGCAAAAACCGCATGGGATAACTTTTTCCTAAGGCTTTTAATTTCATTATCCCATTTTAAACTTGACTGCAGCTCCAGACCCAAAAACTTAGTTCCCATTTTCGAATGGCATTCCATACCAGAATATAGCATTAATGCATGATTGAATTCATTGTTTATCATTGAACATTCAATAAAACTAGTCTTTTTGACATTCAGCTTCAGTTTGTTGCTATGAAACCAATCAGTAAGCTGCTTTAAAATTTCTTGAGCTTTCTAGAGGACGGTTGCATTAGGCTATCTTTGCCCTTAACCAGAACAGTAGTGTCAGCATATAAAATTAGTTTGGAGTCTATGTTGAATGGTAGTTCATTTATAAAAAGGTTAAACAAAACTGGGCCTAAAATTGATCCCTGTGGCACTCCGCAAGTAACCCTTCTCCATTCAGATGTGGTATAGCTGCCATGTCCTGTACTCACTCTAACTGATTGATATCTATTATCTAGATAAGAAGAGAAAAAGTAAAAGTAAGAAGAGACAAATTGGAAACAGCCAATTATTGTTGCTTACATAATTTCGTCCTAGTTTCTATTAGATTTATGCCGTTTTTTTCTTTTTCTCTTGGATCTCGGGGTGGGGGGGGGGGGGCAATTGCCCCCTTTGCCCCCCCTTGGATCCGCCACTGCATGTAAGGAAATATATCGTATTTCACTGTTAGTTTGATCACTGATTTTATTGCTTGTTTTGGTTGTAATTTATTGTACTTTATAAAGAAACGATTAATATTTTACTAATTTATTTCATGTAAGAAAATTCTGTATTTCACTATTTGTATGCAATTTTTTTAGAAGTGATGTAGTAGATTACAATTTATCACAAGTCAGAGCCAACGCTTTCAATCAAGATTACCACCATCTGTAAGATAGCCTCTGAAAAGCATTTTTCTTATGATTAGAAAATATATGCGGTGCCCTTATTTGACAAGTTGTTCTACAAGTAATCAGATTTACTGTTCAGTAAGTCTGATCTGTCATACGATTCGCCCAGTTTCTGAAAAAATTGTCGCCTTTTTCTTGTTCATCTCAATAAATTATTGTGATTGTAATATCTTTTTTATACACTCCCCAGGGAGTCAAGAGAGATGTCCAAAAATCTCAAGGCTAATCGTCTCACCTTGAAAACAAAAAAAAAGGAAGAGAGAGTTCAATGAACACTTGGTTTCTAAAGACAACCTATTTTACAAAACATATGCTAACAACTACAAAAAAGAAAACGATTTTCAGTTTGTCTTCAATTTAGTCATAGTTGATAGATCTGTAAAAAATCCTGTAATTGATATCAGCCAATACACATCTATGCTCTAATCTACCTTATGGCTTCTAATTTATTAGTACCTAACGTTTGCAATTATAAAAAATAAACTACCGATTTCGTGGTTGATTATATCGGTATTGACCATTTGGGATGTAATAAATTTCTCTTGCATAATTTAGTGGAATGCAAAATCAGGCAGCGCATCCGTGACATAATATTTGATCAGATTACCTACCTTACTTATCTTTCCCTTTTCACATTTTTTGTCAGAGTCGGCTAAGCCTTGACATTTGTGTCTCCTGTATATGGAGAAGTCAACCGGTTTCTCACATGAATTTTACATTAAAGTGGCAAGTAATTTACTTGCTTGAAAGAGAACTGGCTCCATTATTATTCATGCACTTGTGCTGAACTTGATGTTCGAAACTTTTATGGGACAAATAATGTTTGCATACTGATTCGATAACCACAATAGAAGACAGATTTCTTTCTTATTAGCTTCAAGAATCCTGCAATAGAGAACATATAACGTTGGGAAAAAGCATTTCAATTGTTGGACGACAGTTGTAAAATTGGTTGGGAAGTAAAACTAGCACGAAATTTAAACCGGAATCAACTACTTACATGAATTTACCATAGTTATTATTTTGTGATACCATTTATTATGGTTGTCAGGTAGTCTATTGTTAATCTATATGAATGATGGGAAAATCAGGAAATGAATAAATATGCTGGTTTCATTGGTTGATGCTACCTAACAGATTAGCAATTAAAATAATTTTTAATAGGTAGGCCTACCTAAGTTAGTGTAATTATATTAAAAAAGTGTTCGATCTATGATATGATACCGTTCTTATCATTCTTCCCTAATTTGTTCATTATTTTATTCAAGTTCTCCTATGCAACAATATAGTAGGCTAGCTAACCAGAAAGTACTCATAGATCTGTGGATCAATTTGAGCAGAAAAAATTTCAATAACTCATTACTAGATGATTATAAGTGGATTTAATAAATAAATGTCAACTTGTATTTTATTGCAAGTATTTAATGCGTTCACAAAGAGATTATTATTTTTGTTGCACTTTTTCCTTATATTAGAATCATATTCTAATATTAGAATAATTTAATGATTGAATGCTGTGATAATAAATTAGTGTTCTCTCTCTCTACCATATCCTCTCCTTTCTCTTCATGTTTCCCTCTCTATTGGTTTATAATTTATACATTTATAATTTTGTTTATATTTTTTCTTTATCCGTCTATCTTGTTTCTCCTGCTTCTTTCTTTCTTTCACCATTACTTTATCCACTACTATTAATAATAATATAAATTATTGGTTGAGTTCATGCGAGCCTTACCTTCTACCGGTAAATTAAACCTTTTGCCGGAAACCAAGGCGTGTGATTGATAGATGTTTTATTCAAATTGATAGATGTTTAAAAATTTGAATAGAACTATCAGAAGCTCTAGTTCCATGAAATTCCATTTACCGGTAAACGTTAAGGCTCCTATATGAACTTAAACCAGGGCTTAATATCTAAATTGAGAAGTACCGGAGCTGTGACTTTCAAGGGGGTCTGGGGAGGGTATGAAATACCCCCCCCCCCCCAGCAAAAAGGGGGGTCCAGGGTCAACCCCCGAAAAATTGTTGAAAATTAGGCCTACACTTGAATTGGAGCATTTTAAACGCATCTGAGCATAGTTAGTAATGCACATATGATATTAAATTTATACAAAATAATAAGATTTTTAAAATAAGGTCAAAAACAATAAGGTCTTTTGAACAATTTTGACGAAAACTTGAAAACCATAACTACAAAAGTCAAAAACTTGAGTTAGTCTAAATTAAAAAGAAAACAAACAAATAATCATTTCCAAATAGTTCAGATCTTGTTTAAAATAAATGATTTTATTATCGATTTAGATAGCCGGAGCTCCACTCCGGCGTCCTAAAAGGTACCGGAGCCCCGCTCCGGCTGAAAATAAGCCCTGAATAACCATCGTAGCATCGACCAACAAAGTGGATAAATATCTTATAAACTGTATTTTAAATAAGAATGTGCTCATGGTAGTTAGAATCAAATTCTGATTCAAAGCTTGATTAAACTGTCTCCATTAAATCATTTTGTTCCATTTATTTTCGACGAATGATTCATAATATTCAATTCAACCGTCACCTGGCAACGACTATCATTAAAAATTATGCGCGTCCACCTCGAAATGTTACGAAATGATTTTGAATGTCAACTGCATTAATGTGCCGAACTGTCAATAGCATGATTATAGCCTAGAGCCAAGACAATAATGCATAAACACACTGCTTAAAATTTACAGTGTTGTTGACTCCGGCCGGTATCCTCGCGAGTCGAGCCAATCTAATGAATGGGAATCCCCACTGGTATGCACGCACGCGCATGATAAGCGAGTCAAATACTGGCTTTCCTTGCTCCATATTCGACACTCTCATTTTTATCGATGAACTACAGAATGCTGTGCACCAGCTACGACAGCCCAAAACGCTGACAGCTTGATAGCACTTCTCATAAATCAAATCAACATTACAAACTTCCCACTCTCAATTATCATTATTATTTTGCGCCGATGATCTGGTCAATTTAGCAACCTTCGAGTCGATGTTGTTGGTGTCAACGTCAGATGACGAGGATTATCCGCGTTAATTGCGGATAGTCGTCGTTAATGGAATGTTCAATTGACCAATAATTATTCTAGAGGAGTTTCGATTTCAATTTGATACAGGATACTGAGCGGCTCCGATATAGCAGTGTATACAGTCTCCGATATACAGTTGTATGAAGACGCTCTCTAGCTTATTCTATAATAAGCTTCAAACCGTTAGGGTTTTCTTATTCTGGCTCCTGATTTTACTAGAGAATTTTCAATAAATAAAGAGATTTTCATGAAATAATAATAATAATAATAATTTTTATTTCTCAATAAGATACAACATTTGATTAAGTTAAAATAAAAAATACACAGATAATTGAAAAAGTACACTCCAACACACAAATAGCATCAAAGTGAGACTTTATGTGGTATTAAATTTTTATAGTAAATTCAACGACTTGCAGGCAATTTTAATTGTGAATAAATAATATTTCTACTCACTTTTAGGCCAAACGTTTTCGAGTCATGGAGACTCATCTTGAAAGGCGTCCTAGACAGTGGCGTAGCCAGGGGGGGGGCATGGGGCCCGGGCCCCCCCGAAATTTCAGAAATAAAAAATGCTTAAATAACTAATAGATAAGGACTTAATAAAACCGAAGGGTTCTATCTGTTTTGTTGTATTATAACGAACAGATTACAGAAACCCTGTTTGTGTAATGGAATATAGTTACAGTTATAGTCAGATTAATGCATTTTTCAAATTTTTCCTCAATATTTACTCATATAGAAACTTGTTAGGTGCTCAAATGGATAATTTAAATTTAAAATGAGCTACGAAATCGCATAAAACATGTTAGAAAACTGTGACTACCATAATTATTTATTTATTACATTAAATAAAATGCAATTTTCAAGTTTGAAGTGTATTAACTTTGTTAATTATTGATGAATCACCTTTTTGAATAAACTCATCTTGTAGAAAATTTAGTTTTTAAGTTAAAATTCAGTATAACCCACTAGCCTGAACGCACCCAAAGTTCATAAAATCGGGATTTTATAAATGAAAACACACAAATAAATGCAAGTTCTATGCAAGCGCGTAAAATCAGTGTGCTATGATAAAAAAAATTCCGATTTAATGAACTTTGGGTTGGGTGCGTTTTAGGCTAATGACATAAATTATATGAAACTTATAATAATTAGTATTAATTTTGAGATTCAGTACATAAGTTAAGTATGATTAGTTCCAATTCAAGGGCTTTGACTCAAAATAGTCACAGATATTGGTATATCAAACTTTATCATTTCAAACCTGGCCACCTAGGTTCTTGGGTACTAATTTTTCAAAACTTTCTTTTGAACTTTAAAGCCTAACAAGTTGTCTAGATTAGCTTTTCACACCACTATATTAAAAAAAAATCCGGACCCTCCTATACCCCAGACCCCCCCTTGGTGAGCCCCCCCCCCGAAATTTGATCCTGGCTAAGCCACTGCCCACACCCCCCCTTGGTGAGCCCCCCCCCCCCGGAAATCTAATCCTGGCTACGCCACTGGTCCTAGATCGGTTTTTTGGTTAGAAGAATTGTGTTTTGTATAATCAAAAGGTTTGTGTGATTTAAAATCACATTATACAAAAACCACATTTCTTCTAACAAAAAACTGATCGGACGCCTTTGAAGATGAGTCTACATGACTCGAAAACGTTTGGACAAAAAGTGACTAGAAATATGATTTATTCACAATTAAAGTTGACTGCAAATCGTTGAATTTACTATAAAAAGTTGATATTAACAACGCAGATCGTTATACAAGAAATCCAAGAATCTATGTGATAATATATTATTATTTAGCCTAATAGATTTAATTTCCATACAAATTTACCGTACTGTCTTCAAGGGAAAGGAAATTTCAGTGCAGCAGCACACCAACTCAGGTTTTTTGAGAGAAAGCCAAGTTTCATGATGTTAAAGCTTTACAATCACCTCATAATATTATGTATAGAAATAATTATCTTCTTGGGAGAGAAGTATTTAGGTATGTTCTATAGGAAAAAAAGATAGGTATATCTTGATGACAAACTACAATGGGTCCTATTCAATGGACCCTAGTAAAGTGAATTTTTCAGAAGTACAGAACTTGAAAACTGGGACTAATTTTAAATCAAATTGTTTGAAAATTCTTTCTACTCATGGAATAGATAAGAGAACTCCACTACTCATCGCAGATGTTAGTTGTTTACATCTCACATGTAAACCCATTGTATTTTGAAATTAATGTAGGCAGTTACTCATAGTAATTATAAAGAAATTTTCCTTAAAATTCATTTTCAAATCAAAATAAGCAGAACCTATCTAAAACAGTGAGGAACCTTAAAAAATAAAACCATAGGAATAATCTTCTAGGAATCAAGTCCTAGATTGCTGTCTTCTAGAATAAGTTCTAAGGAATGTTATACAATGGAGCTTTTAATGAATGCAGAAGTAATCGAATAAATTTTGGTATTGGGTTGGACTGAATATGATTAAGTGGTGTTCTGTTGCCAAACTTGAAATTTTTGTGCACGTTAACCGGTTGTTGAAATCAATCTAAACAGAATTTATCAGTTGTTCGATTTATTCAATGTACGAAGAAATGTTATGCAAAAATGAATGCAATAGATTGGGAGTCCCTATTATGTAAAAGTGATCTCCTCACAGGGCACAATGCTATTCTCTCACTTAGAAAAAATGGTTTTATTTCTTCATTTTTGGTACCGTAGATTGTAGTTAAAAATTAAGAATAATTAACTCAATATTCTTGTTCCAACCTGTATTGAATTTTTTTAATTATCAATGATTATGTTTCATTGTGTTTTTCTAATTATTGTACGACATAGTAGTAGAGGAGATGATTCATCGGATAAGTCATAGATTATATTAATATATTTAACAATTATGCCAAATATGTTTAATATTTTACGTCACCTCCTTCCCCGATTGTGGGAAGAATGAAGAAGCATTCTATTGATTCCAGGAAATTTTCCTTATAATTCATTTTCAAATCATCTACCATAATTTGAAAATAAAATATATTTAGAAATAAAATACTACCTCAGACCTATAGTATATCTTTTAAATTCCTGCTGTATCGTTGAATAGGCTAATAGAAAAGGAAAATATTTTCTGTTGCACATTCACTTTAAAACTAGCAATTCAATTTTTGTTTTCAATTGCTGATGATGCCCACATGAGTCCGAGACTTGTGCGTGGGTAATGATGTGAATGATAACACATAGATGCCAGATGGAGGAACGGGATTCGAACCCACGACTGCTGAAACGACAGCAAGCTGAAGTTGCGACGCCCTAACCAACTGCGCTAAGCGGTCCGCCATTTTTCCTGAGAAGTAACACTTCACAATAAATTCACTTTATAGTTACTATTCAGTTTATGAATACAATTCTCTTGATACTACTCAACTTTACTTCCAACCTTTTACGATGGGGACAGCTGCACGTTGAAAGTAGACTAGAGGGTTGAATTAATAGGAAAAGTTGATTCAAATGAATTTCTTGAAGTCGTTAAGATTGGACTCTGATTAAAATCTAAATCATGGTTAAGGGGTTAAAATGTTCTAATGAAAGAGATTCCATAACTTTTTAAAAATAAACTTCATTATTTCATCTTTGTAATTTAATTTTTGACATTTATTGTGGGTCGATGAATACAAATTAAGAGTAACTCATAATATTTTTATAAATTACTTTTTCAACGGCGAATAAATTTGTAATCATTGCTTTCATAAATATGCATAATATAACTTCTTAGTTATTTCAGGATCAAGATCAACATAAATTAATTGTTTTCATTTGTAACCTTTTAAAGGAATATAAAAAAGGAGTTCTGAGCTATTAGGAAAAAAGATTTTAAAACCGAATCAATAGATATGGTGTAATGCGATGTGGATATCATCAGCAATCTTATACCTTACACAGACGATGTACACTGAATTTTTGCAAAGAAGCGAATTTCAATTAGGCCTAATAGGATATGAAAGAAAAGAGCTTCTTGAAAAATAAGAGTTTGAGAAAAATAAATTTATCATGAAAGGTAAATAGAAATCTCAATATACAGATATTAGTTTGTCATATCTATTTTTGCAATAACGAGATAATTTTTTTAAAAGATTCAACTGTTCACAAAGAAACAAGACAGAAAAATAAGGTTTGATTAAACTACAAAATTTATTATTTTATCAATGTAATTTCCAGCATTGCCACGTAGACTCCTATACAGAAATCCAAGGTTTTCTTGGTCAAAGGAAAAGATATTAACTTTTTATGTGAATTCAACGACTTGCAGTCAAATTAATATTAATAATAAAAAAAGTTAATATTAACAACGCAGTTCGTCATGGAACAAGAAATCCAGGAGTATAAGATATCTTGTAATAATTTTTTCAATCAATGTTGGTTTGCATCAGAAAGTCTTAGTAAAATGTGTGGTGGATAAAAGCTAACCAGATTCTAATTTCTGTTCTTTAGATCAATCCTGGAAAAATTATATTATGTAGATTGTGTTGTCAATCAGTCAATAGCTTTCAAGGTATTTTCAACTAGTATCGTATATCAATGAAATTAATTAATAACCTTAGAACTACTATACAGTTTACCGGCTCAAAAGTAGGCTAGTAAGTTTAAAGCTGGAGAGTTGAAGTTTTTCAGATCAAAGATTAAATGACAAAAACGTATTACATATTACAGCTTACCATGGGCTCTTACTGTCACATTATAAGGTGTGCTATCATAGTATGGGGTAATTCATCAAATCAAAACCTTGATAGGGTGTTTTAGATCCAAAAGAAAGCGGTTAGGTGTATGGAAAGAGTAAATAGATTAGATTCATATGTAGGCCATTGTTCAAGAGACTTGGTCTCCTAACTGTACCCTACTTATATGTGTATGATGCTACATTATTTATGTAAAAAAGAGTAATATTAACCAAGAACCTTGACGTACACGATTATAATACAAGAAGCCGAGGAGATTATCACCTGGTGAGTCACAATAGTAGCTTATTCAAACAAAAACCTACTTCAGGGGTGCCCACCCCCCAAAGCCTCATGACGCACCCCCCCCCCCTAAAAATTGAGCACCAGCCCCCCTCCCAAAAAAAATGCGATAAGGTAAACTGCCTCCCCCCCCAAAAAAAATCGATAAAATAAGCCCCCCCCCGTATTCATTCTAAAACTAATACCATGCCCCTCACTCTTAGCTCTCACGTCTATATCTCGCTAAGCTTGAATAATAACTTCCTGCACAAATCCTAAACATAACTACTCTAGCCAAGGGCGTACCCAGGATCATAACGGGGGGAGGGGGGGCATGGTCGTTCAGGTTTTACTACAGAAAAGATGGATGAAACCAACATTTTAAGAAATTATGTACTATTACAATAGTGCTTTATCAACTAAGATGTTACAATTATTTGCTTGAAAAAAACTTATTCTTGTAACATGTCTTGTATTTACTTATACTATTATAATTTTTCTTAGATTCGTAGAAAACTATCTTGTCCAAAACTCTCGTTTGAATCCAGACCGGATTTTCCTCAAAGAATTTCCGATGAACGCTCATCAAACACAATCCAGTCCATCTGTCCTCTCCCATTGTACTTCTAAGCCAGGTCTTTACCCTTCGAAGAGTACTGAAAGATCGTTCAACAGTATCCGTAGTAGATGGGAAGCCACTTAAAATGAGGAGTGCATGTCTTGTTGCGGGAAAAAGTATTAGCCTCCTCCAAAAGTGCAGCCACTTCAGTATCCTTTAATTTGTCTCCAGTTAGATCCTTTTTTATCAACAGATTATACCCCAAATCTAATTCTGCAGAGATAAAGCCCAACTCATAAAACTCCATGGAAGATGTGACATTTTTTCTAAATCTTTTGAATTACATTTTAGCATGTATGAAGGATGAAGATGGGATAAGACAAAAGCAGCTGTATTTTCGTTTGAGAATCTAACATTCAATGATTGAGTTGAAGAGTCAAGCCAAGCGATGATCAACGACCGTTTTCAGTATTCAATTACAGATTACTTCTTATGTATTTGCTTTTGAACAATCCGAGAAACTGTTTAAGGCAATTTAACTCTACTTAACGTTGACTTTCTCCACGATATAATGTGCTTTTTCATGTAATTCATCAGAAAAATGTTCAATTTCAAGTCAATGCTTCTTGATGACATCAAGGATTATACCAATATGTTTCCTCACCATAATGAAATCCATATTTTTACTTAGTAGAACGTTGACAACGGGTTTCAAAATTGCAGAGTAATTTACAATCATGTCTAAAGATGAGTCTATGAAGAAAATTGGTTTTTATATTTCTACAATAATATCATTACAATATTCATTTCTTTAAGTGAACCATTCTTCTTTAATAATCTATTGATTGTTTGAAACACTTTCTATAGAATAATTGAGTACGATTGAATGATAATTTGTATTAACAACAGAGTAACGATAAATTATTTTTATTTCAAGAATTGTAATAAATTCCAGCAACTAAATTTAATAAAGATTTTTTTATGCTTCCAGGGGGGGGGGGCAGCTGCCCCTCCCTGCTTCTCGCTGGGTACGCCCATTGTTCTAGCTAATTCATATTCAATAGTATTATAATAATAATTATAAATCTATTGTCATTAATTGACATTCTATCTGGTGACTTTGTAATATATTTTTGAATGACGTCACGTTAAACACTGTTTCAATTAACTTTACTTTTTTGGACCCCCCCAAGAATTTCAATGACGCAGTCTGCGTCATAGCCCCCCCCCCTGTGGGCACCCCTGCCTACTTATATTGGTAGGAAACTCTACAAGCTACCGCAGTTTTTAAAGAGTCTTAAAAATATAGAAATATTTAGTTGATAAAGCTTTTTATAGTGTACAAGAGTTCCTTTCACATCAAAATTAAGTAATTGATATAGTAATTATGGTATCTAGTGTATAAGATAGTATATAATTGTTAATCTGACTTGTCTTATACTCCATAACTGGAGTCTCCAAGACGTAATCTACAAAAAAGTGATGAGTTTTTGTTAAATTAGTGCATTCTCCTTTCAAGAATTATTTATCAAATATTGATAAACAACGCCGATAAGCACAAAAAACTCGTCACAGAAAAACAATGAGTTATTTTGATGTATAAAAATGTGAAATATATCAAATTAATGTGATATTTGATTTAAATGATTTAAACAGACATTGAAGCTTGGCACGGATAACTTCTTATGATATAAGATTAATATTTCCAATCAACACTTCCTAATAACCTCCAAAAATAATACCTTGTCTGATTGAGATAGCGAGCATTGAGGAAGTGAGGCAAACTAAAAAGCGCGTCGACCTCTAAAAAAGGTGTGCAAGTTCTGCAGAATAATAGAGTATTATATCTTTTGTTCGTCAAATAATGGTTACTGACGTCAAATAAACTCACATTCGTATTCTCTCTCCAGGTTTTGATTGCTTTCGCCATCAAGTTGTATGATAGATGAAAGGTTTAGATGTTTATCAATACTCTCGGCTCTATTTTGGGCTACGAAATTCTTAACAGTATCATTCCATACAGTCATTGCAGAAAATTGAGACGGTTATTGATGAATTCTGTCGGAAAGGTGTGAGTCATGTCCCTGTCAATATTGTTGACATTCAACAACAGTGTAGTACGATAATTATTGTGCAAGTCATTCAATACTGTGCAATCACAACTTTGCCAACTTCAGCAACTTTTTCAAATAAATTCCATTCTCTTCCCATTTGATTACTTCTGCAATAGATAAAAAAAACTACTGGAACGTAGAAACGTACTCAGAAATGCACTTCATAAGAAGAATACCAACAACTATAAATTATGGTTCTAAAATTATTATCTTACTTAATTAATTAATTATTTAATAAATTATTATTGAACTAATTAATTA
This sequence comes from Conomelus anceps, assembly GCA_948455865.1. Lineage (NCBI taxonomy): Eukaryota > Metazoa > Arthropoda > Insecta > Hemiptera > Delphacidae > Conomelus > Conomelus anceps. The sequence goes on along the minus strand of OX418219.1, from coordinate 18,550,027 downwards.
CATTGCATCTTAGAACTGAATACAATGTAGTTCACTCGTGATACAACAAAGAAAAACATTTTTCCGTTAAAGTTACTTTATCAAAATTTTTACATAAGAATGAATACAAATTAAGTAGGGCACCGTATAAAAAAGCGAAAAGCTAAAAATGTAAATATACTCAGATGATGAAATGATGAATATGAAATGTGAATGTATAAAGTAGTCATGGCCGGTCTGGAGAGGTTGGCGGCCCCTGGGCATTAACTACTTGGGGGCCCTTACTGGGGGGTCCGGGGGCCCTCCCCCGGAATTTGTTTAAAGATAGAAAAACAGCTTTTTTGCTAGTTATTTTGCCAATAATTTGCAGTAATCAACACTTTTTCGATTGTAATAATTACACAGACAAGATAGATTTTTATAAGGATGTAGTTTATTGCTAGAAGTTCAAACATACACATTACACAGGTTAAATACTTGACCATGTAAAAACTTGCACAACTTTTTTATTTATAAATCGTTATTAAGGATTTTTTATTACATACTAAAATAGAAAATAATAATGCTTTTAGCCTTGATGAACCTCCTAACTATTTAAGTAGTTTTAATTTAAGTACATCATTAGAATTAGCCAACTCATCTATAGCAATATTTTCGTTAATGTTTGTAAACAAATCTCCTTCAACCGCCATTAGCATTAATGGTGACAACAAATCCTGAGAAAGAGATGAAATCAATCGGCTTTTAGCAATTTTTAATTTTGATCTTGCATCTCTCGCACGTTGCCATTAATTTTTTTTCAAACAAACAGCAAATGAGCAACGTTTATTGTGGAATATAAGTCGTGGGTTTGAATGAAAACATAAATACAAAAAATATTTAAAACGTATTTTTTTTTAATTATTCCGTTTTGGGCCTCCCTAGGCGATCGCCAGGTAGCCACCCGGGCCAGACCGGGCCTGAAAGTAATTGAGCTTTATCAAGAAATTGATAACCTTTATCGAGAGTGACTATTAAGAGGATGAGCTCTTAAGGCATAAGTGTTTTGAATCATCATTAGAAATGGAAAAATTAATTCTTGTTGCACGAATTTCTGTGTACCTAGGACTATAGCGTTTGAAGCAAATATTATACTTTCCAAATTTGTAGTCTCTTCCATAATCTCATATCATTTTTTTGAAATTACCATGACTGAATAATTGTAATGTTGGGTTAGAAAATATTGTCTAGAGAGCAAATTATCTAAATTTCATATTTATTTCAAGGAACGTCAATTATTATTCAGAACAGCTTTTTGAAATTCAAGCAAAAGCATTTATTTCTTCATAAGATAATGTGCGCAATGTTCTGTATACTCTCGAGTTATATGATAATTCTCTTTCTCATATCAGTTGTCAGATCAAAAAACGAGGAGATCAATTATTATTTAATATAAACTTAATAAAACAACTTTTGAATGGAAATTAACTCACGTTATGGCGTGACGGCCGTTTCGCTCTGTTGTCTAGAGCATCGTCAGACGACCCACAGTACACAGTCGTCTGACGATGCTCTAGACAACAGAGCGAAACGGCCGTCATGCCATAACGTGAGTTAATTTCCATTCAAAAGTTGTTTTATTAAGTTTATATTACATATTAGTGGAAACAAGATGGATCTTCAACATCACAATTATTATTGTTTTTCTAATACTCCTGACTAATATAATGTGAGAACTTATACCCAATTCCACTAAATGTTTTATATCTACCGCTTCATCATATGACATGAGATCGATGTAACTCAACGTAGATAAAATTGAATCCAGAAAATTAAGTTGATCAACTGATTAAATTTTTGTAAGTTTCAAGTTGAAAGTGAAAAATTTAGATACAGTTGTTGGAGGTCAAAGGTATGTTACAGTGAAATTGACCAGTCATTAATTATGTCTTTGAAATTAGCCTTAGTACAGTAGAAAATGAAAAGATGGTGCTCTCCTGAAAGAACTCTGCAATAATTCTTTTAGTGACGTTAAAATACAGCATTTTAGTGTCAGGAGAATATCATGACAAGAAAATGGCCAAAAATGCCAAAGTTGATCACGATAAAAGGGTTGTTCAAAAAATTTTGCTTCGTCTTTTTGGGATGATGATACTGGTTGGTCGGTTGGTCTTCTTTTGCTGAGTTTTTATTTTTGTTGCGACGCGATGCTTATCCACAGTTAATGTCCTAACTCTCTCTCACTTTGTCTCTCTCTCTCTCTCTCTCACTGAAACCTCCCTCCCATCCACCTCTTTTTTCTTTTTTCCGGCTATCTTTCTCCCAGCCTAATCACGGGAATATCGTTGGTCGTGAATAACATCAATAATTTCCCTCTGATTTGCATATTACGATCGCCGTCCCTAACCAGTTCCCTGGATAATATGTCGTATCAATGCAAGTATTTCTACGTTTTTTGAAGCTTGGCAAAAATAAAAGTATTTTATGGGAAAGAAGCTAACGAAGCTCTTCTTCAAGATCAAAAAAATTGCTCAGGACTTCAGGACTAACGAAGAATGCAGTAGTGTGTTTGTATTTGATTTTTTTAAATATTTCAATATTTTATACTTTTGATACTTTGCAAGACACTTGACGCATCTTACCATGAAGATAACTTTAACTATGATTTTCTTTCGACTGACAGCTATGTCAGTTGATGAACGAGAGACCTTTCAACTAATAGATCGAACATGGGTTTTTATATAAGAAAAAGATTTTACAGATCACTGCTATGGAAAAATAAACTTTTATAAATGTTTTTAAAAACCCATTACCTTCCACACAGTTTTTTTTTGAGTGGTTAGTATGAATTTGGGAATTGCCTATGCACCACTTCATCACCCTTCAGTTCGCGCCTGCAATCGCTGAGCTTTATGCTTCAATATTTCTTTTCAATATAAGTTCTTCAAAACATAATTTCCCAAGTGGGCTTTCCATAACCAGTAATTTTATTACAATTCAAGTTTAACCTCCAGGAAAAACGCACTATTTTAGCATATTCTTGAAAATGGTGGAAATGCGCCTCTTTTTTAAAAATAACTATTCACTTCAAGATTTATTAAAGAAGCATATACTAAGCAAGCAGCAAAAAAGTACCAGTGTTATTCAATTTACGAATATGAAAAATGATCTTTTGTTTGAACTTCTAATATTTTTTCATTTTTGGCTTTGTTGTGCTCTTGTATGGCTCTTTTTTAAAAATAACTATTCACTTCAAGATTTATTAAAGAAGCATATACTAAGCGAGCAGCAAAAAAGTACCAGTGCTATTCAATTTACGAATATGAAAAATGATCTTTTGTTTGAACTTCTAATATTTTTTCATTTTTGGCTTTGTTGTGCTCTTGTATGGCGAAAAATAAATACAATGAATTGCTGGTGCTTCAGGGGTTTTCACACAATAGAAGATCCTCAATTTGGCCTATATTATACAGTCTCTACACTCGATGTAAAAATGAATCATATAAAAACCAATGACAACACGTATCAATTTAATTTTGGCATAACGTTCAAGGCCTTTAAAAAAGAGGCAATCCAGGCAAAAATCTTCCCGCTGGGTAAATCGCCCTACCTTTCAAAGAACAAAAGCAATTTATTTAATGTGTTTTCGGTACCGTATGACGTATGACATGAGATGACTGTGAAGAGATTATTGTACCAAGTTTTACCGTCAATCGATTGGACGAGATAACAGAATAATACATTTTCATGGTTGAATTAATAATAAAATCAAAATATTTTGATTTTATAGCTAGGCCTTATGAATTCGCAATTATTTCTATATGATAGAATCATAAATTTATCCTCTTTTTTAGACGCAATTAAATCTTACCTGGTTGTCATATTGGGCTACCTAATTGATCAAGATATCCCACTATAATTTAAATTATGAAATTATTCGATTCATACCGTTTACACAGGTGCAATCGATTATTTATGATAACGTTCTACACTAATATTGAAATTGAAATTGAAATTGAAATTTATTGCCAAAAAAATTCTTACAACAATCTTGAAAAAAAGCACAGTTGAGTTACAAATGTAGAGTACATATATACAAGACATACACTAAATTGTATAAAAAAGAAAATTTCTGGTACTGCCAACAAAAGCTTAGCTTGAGTGTTGGCAGTGAGTTGCAGAAAAGAAAAGAAACAATTTTAAAATAAATACAATAGAAAAAGCTGCAAAAACAAACATGATTGAAAATACTAAATCTATGTAGGTACTCCAGTGGAAATAATGAAAGATTGTAGTGAATATTAAAAACATACTGTATTTATTTGAGAACATTTTAAATTTCGACTGAATCGCGTATTCGGATTTTCTTGAAGCCTTTGTCAATGACATATATTTATGTCATTTTATCATGTCGATTTACTACCTACACGCTATTGTCAAGCAGGCTAATTAAGTCATCTTCCCACCTCAATCTTCATATCTAGATTTCCAGGTCATAATCACTGTATACTGAAGCCCAATTCAAATATTTATTTTTGCTCAGATACTGCAAAAATTTATGCATGTATCGTCAAGTATAAAACAGTTAATTTAATTTATATATAACAGCTAATTTAATTTATTTGTAATAAATTTCAACAGCATTATAATAGTAAAAACAAGTAAAGATTCTCAGCAATTCTGGGTATTGTATTAGTGTATTGGTATTAATTGTTTTATTAGTATTTATTGGTCAAATTATTATTATATTCTGTTATTGTCTATGAGAAGATGAGATCTGTTTTTGTGACATGAAATGTTTCGTGTCATTGGTTAACCGAAAGCTATACATTTGTTGTATTTTTTGTATTTTGTTTTTTGTATTTGTATGTCTATGATGAACTCGCAGCTGGCGCACAAGTGTTCACTTTGCTAGCTGTGCCAAGTATAAGATATAATGTACATTTAAATATTTTCTTGTATCGTTTTTTTTTTTGGCAAATAAAATAAATAAATAAAAAAAAAAAAAAAAAAAAAAATTCTCTTCATTTATAATACAGAGAAAAACTCTTTACAACCTTCAGCTGTTTTTTTCAACTCTATGTACATATGTATAGTACAATAACCGATTTTGACTGCAAGTGACACTTCAGACCTCAACATTATGTTTTGGTCCAAAGAGCGTATTACGTAAACGAGGAGTGAGGTGGGTTGCGATTACTTTCCTCATTGATCTAACAGAGCTGTATCAATGCCGAGCCCACCGAAACAAATTCTGAAGCTCTATGCTTAACAGTCCACCTTTACACACTTGGTATTGCTGCACAGGTGAGTGTGCATACTATATAGCACACCTCTGAGCTACTTCCTGCGTCCAAACCATAGTTTTACAAAAAACAACACAATCGATGTGTCTTTTTTGTATCTGAGATGAATGAAACTTAATTCACCTAAAGTCATGAGGCAATCTTTTTTGAAAAGCTCGCATATCTACCGATCTTAAGTGAAAAAAGAAGTAAGAATTACTGTAGTCTCATTAGTTATAAAACTGAGAAAAAAACTAGAACAACTTAGCGCTTTGCATTTAGTTGCAATTTCTGCAGACCATTTGCAATAAGTCTGCTTATCCCACTTTTTTCAATTCTCTTCTTCCCTGCGACATTCCCTTCTCTTCTTCGCCGACCGCAATCCGCGGACTGGTTCCGGTCAGCGCACTGCCTGGGGCTTTCACTTCCACCTCACATCCCCCATTACATACGGACGGTCTTCCGTTGTTGATGACCGTCGTCCAGCCGGTAGCAAGGTCGCCTTCTGTCACTCTCACTCTTCATCGCATATCACTCTCACTCTCCAAGATTCTTTAGTCTCTGTTATACTCCCCTCTCTCTCTTCTTGGCTCACCTGCAACAGTGTCTCCTGCCGCGGGCTGATCGTTCTCAATCGGTAGCATTTTTTTTTAAACACTCACCAATTCTCGGAACAAGTAGTGCCACTTCCTGACCTACGATGACGTGTAGTTTTGCATTGATCCAATTAGCATTTTCTGCTCGATAATAAAACAAAAAGTTGTCTGCACATAACCACTCTTGAAGCCAGCTGAGAAACTCTCGGAAAACCAGAAGTTTTCTTGTGTGAAGCTGCCATTAATTTGAGCTAAAATGCTCTCAGGTGCCGGTAGGTTCTGGGTTAAGGTCATATTAACTCTCTATTGAGGATTGAGAAGAACTTAATGGTTGGAAAAATTGCAGGAAAAACTAATTAGTTTCCCAGAATCCTTGTATTCAAATTACAATCAACTTATTTTAAACTGCCGTTAAAAATGATAGATTTTTCTTTTGTTGGTTATGGTATTTACCAATAGAGAGTTTTAGCATAGCGTTTTGTTACTTTTCACGCTCACTTTTTTTATATTGCTATTAGTATATGGTTTATTATCACTCTATAACTCATCTTCATCTACAGATTTGATCAGAACTGATTTTGTCGAGCAAATAACGAGCGTGGAAAATACCGTGGACTATGCTTAAACCCTGATATATACAAGTCTTTTTTATTTTATCACGGTAAGTGTGATAACTCTGTTTGCAGCAAGTTGAATTTAGCGGCCTTTAGTGGATCATAATAAGTAATAAATGACAATGTTAGCAGTGATATGTATGGAAGGTGAAGTCTAATTAAAAATGGATTTCAATTCACGTACATGGACTTTCTTTGTTACTTTCGAGTTACTCTTAGCACCGTCTTTGTGTATGGAGATTCTAAAGAGCTTGGAGGTTGTTATTTGTGATAAACATTGAATAAACTCTACATTGAAAAATAGGTGATTAATTTATCATAGTCTAAATTCAACTTGCAATAAGCAAGTGTGTAGTATTCAAGTTGATTGTTACAAAGGCAGTCCCAGGTTTCTGTATTTCAAGGTTCCAAAATAGAAACTTTTGTGGAAGGGTGGGAGAGGGAAATACCGCAAAAAGGTCAAAAGATCCCAAATCTCTAGCCCTTGGATTGATACGAGTGCATCTAGCATTAAACTTATGCGATAAATATTAGTAAATTAGACGACATGTGGTCTTATGTGTTCGCTGGGTTAGTGTGACAAACAACGACCCACCTACTCAAGTAGCCAAGTCTATTATTTAGTCAATACAAGCTTAATAATATGACATTACCAACATGTACATCTCTATCAAATACTACCAAGTACTGTTGTATAGGAGACTGATTGAACTTGGCTAGTAATAGCCTGCATCTACTAAATATCTGTTTTTTCTAAACAACTATAGTACTTCCGTGAACGGTAGACCTCGCTCGTTGAAACAACAGATTGAGTTTCGAGCTTAGGACCAAAATAATGTACCAGAAAGAAAGTAATGCTATTCTCTGAACTATCTGATAAAAATAATATCTCAAATGCTTTATATACTGAATATTTGAGTTTAAAAAAAATTCTCAGCCCCCCCCCCCCAAATTAATATTAAGAGAGTAAACCTTCAGTGGAAACCTTCTTCCAATAGAATTACCCTCAAATTACTTCAAATAAAAAATAAACTAAAAATCTTAAAGTAGGTGCTTTGTAAAAAACAATTCACTGAATCTGTAATTTTATTATTGTAGGCGCTAGAAAAAAAACGAACTTATTTTATATTATATTAGAAGTTGCAAAATTATTTATTGAATCCGTCAAAAATGTTTTCCAACGGCTGGTAAGCGTAGCATTCTCTTGAGTTTTCTATGTTTTATTTGAAAATATGTTTATTTAGAGGGTTTTCTTTCTGTTTTTTAGTTTTACTTTCTTTTTTCTTCAGTTTCTTTTTTGCTTTGCTCAGTAGGAACATGTTCTTTTTATTTCGCCCTATCAGGTTTCGTAACCTTTGGGCTTATTTTCCAGAAAAATTGTACTTGGTTAATATGTAGTTAAGTATAGCACAGTACAAATATGATTATGTTGTTAATACTACAGTAGATCAAGCTAGATTAAATTAGGAATATACAATGATTATTTCATGTATAAATTGTGTTAACTGGGAAATAAATTTGATTTGAAAAAACTTCGTTATCCAATATTTTTTACTAATAATGTGGTGCACTTTGCTTGGGATATAAAATAGTCCACGGTAGAACAAAGCAGAGGAGCGTATTGAAAATCAATGATTTCCGGCTAAAAACATCATTAGATTGTGTTCAGTTGTTTTAATTACCACTGTATATTTTTGTCTATTTTCGATCCAGAGAACTATGTGATCTTAATGAAACATCAACCTCTTTAAGAGAATTTCTGACTCCTTCGAAAAACTTATTGCAGGTGATCATGACATAAAAATTTATGACTAAATCATAGGCTTGTATGCACTTTGGAAGGCTTGGTCGGTTACAGCAACGGCTTAGGATAGGCTCTTGTTATCGGCGGCGCGTGGTCCACAATTTCATCCAGGGCATTTCATCAGGGCGTTAGTTAACAAGGCTCGTTGATTTCGTAACTCGATCTCGGCCACACACCGACAGAGAAGTTGATGTTCTCTGTTCATGGGCTTCACGAAGATTCAACCTAACTCAATTCGATTCGATAATAATCGTACGCACGATCGATTCTTTTTCGAGTTCACCTCACAGTCAACAAATAGAGCTCAATTTGGCTTTAACTTTCACGTCTAATTCAAAACAACAGGCTCGTTTTGATCTAGAGCACAATAACAACGCCTTGTTCAATCACACGGTGCTTACTGAACAAAATTCAATCACAGTACAAAATTTATGAAGGGCAACATAGATATTTGACTGTGCAGGCTGCAGGTTGTTAAAATTATGTATGCTTCTTGGACTTGTTTTAAGTAAATGTTTTGATTGAAAGGTTGCATCAGTTTCTAAGTTTCTTGGAAACAAGAAAATCTCCTATAGGAAAATAATATTGAAAAATTGAATTTTCTCTCAGGAACCAATGTAAGTAGAATGTTCTTACATTGGTAAGTAGAGTTTGGGATTCCCATTCTCTTGACTATAATTTCATGTAGGTATCGACAGAACTCATATAACCCTTGAGGGCATTAGTATCTGAAGAAAAAAACAGAAGGCCATCAGTAGGCTACAAATAAGGTGGATAACAAAATTCCAAGTTATATAGCGAGGCTAGCAAGGCTTTTGAACCTTTATAATGAAGATAGTTAATATTGTTAAGAATGGACTAGAGACTAGATTATATAGTCAGACCCGTGACTAGGCTGGGGCAGCTCTGCCCCGGGGTCCCGACCAAGAACTTGCAAAAACGTCATACACTTAAAAAAAGGGGCCTCCAAATTTAAATTTTGCCACAGGGTCTTCAGAGTACTAGCTACAGGCCTGATTATAGTCTCTGTCCGACTTCTGTGCAATTCTTTGCATCCATTGTTTCCTTGTTTTTTCTGTCCATCTATTTGCAGACTAATATTCAGTTCTATGTTCAAGAAAATTCATACGGCGTCAAGTCACCAAACCTTCGGGTTTATTTGCGCCAGGCCAAGAACGTCAGTGCTTATATTTGTTTTTTTTTTACCCGAAAGATGAATTAGTGCTATGTTTTTTTAAAAGTCTACAAAAGCAGCTCTCTCAGCACTTTAAAAACTTTTCAGCACTGGATTTCTTGTTCCATGACGAACTGTGTTGTTAATATTAACTTTTCAAGTGAATTCAACGACTTGCAGTCAAATATTGATTTGACTGAATTTCTTATTCCATGACGAACTACTGTGTTGTTAATATTAACTTTTCAAGTGAATTCAAGTGAACGCAGTTCGTCATGGAACAAGAAATCCAGGAATTTAATTCAGCAAGACAAGCTACTATCCATGCCTACAGATCGACAGTGTTTAAGGTTAGAAGAAAACATTTACATCTTCAGCACTGTCTAGCGCTCGCCGAACCGGGCACGCGAGTCGGACACACTAGCTTCTACTTCTGCAGTTATTGATTTTTAAATTAGGGGGGTTATTGATTTTTAAGACAATAAATTGAAAAATAAAAATTTGCTTGTTCATGTTTAAATTAGCGAGAAAAGGATTCTAGGCACTCGTTTAAAAATTTACGGAAAATTTCAATTTGATACGACACTTAGATTTGGGGAATAAGAGGTCATGGTGAATATCTGAAAGTTCAGACGTTTAATCATTGATTCTGTTATCATTGAAAGTATCTGTTAAGTTCAAATTGAACAAACAAGGCGAAGTATGCTGGCCTGCTCTAGTAGAGTTAGCTTAGAAATGCAACAGGTTGCACAAGTCTAGTGCAGAGATTCCGGTGAATATCAATCGTAGAAACAGAAACTTCTCGAAGACGGCCTTTGACCTTTGCAGTCGCAGCTCTTGCACAACTCACGCTGATTTACACGGACGAAAAAATGGATCCGTGGATTGATGGACCGGTTTTAGCATCGTTTCGCCGACCGCTTTTAGCTCATTACTCTCAACTTCATCAGAACTAAGGAAATTTCCTCTCGCCACCGTTCCTCTCTGTCATTTGTGCCTTTTCATGCGGTGCATTCACTTTTAATCATGACCAAATAAAACGACTTCAAGTGCACTCAACTTGAATTACATTACCCGTTAGCCTGATTTTCTTTGGTGGTTCCACTTTTAACTCAATCAAAATAATCAATTGATCCAACTGTACAGATATTTTTCAATTTATCCAATTATCTGACAGTACATTTTTGTGTTGTTCTCTGTTGGAGGAATCTCTTTTAATTATCCAATTACCATATTTTCCTAAATTATTCACTCTTTTAAAGGGATCAAAATATTCACTGTATTCAACTGTGAGAATAATATTATTCAATTTATCTGAATGTCTAACAATATTTTATTTGTAATTATAATATCACATACAATATTGGTATTAGATAGATGAAATTGTATTGATATCCAAATGATTGGATAGATGTAATTTCAGTGATGAGTGGACCGTATTGTAAGAACGACTGATACAAGACTGGTAGCTGCAATATACGGTCAAGTTAAGAAGTACACTAGTTTAGAAGTTGACCATTTTTTATAAATCGTCATTCATATTTCTTTATGAAGTTTCCTATTAACTTCCTTCCACGTTTGATACTAATGACGACCTTGGCCTTTCTCAGTTCTCAACATTGAGAGTGCTTTACTTATTTCAGGAAATAACGAATGAAGGGAAACTTTTTTTGGAAAATATGCACTGAAGTCTCGTAGTATAGTATAGTGAAGTATAGTATATAGTCTATACAGTATATGCCTTGTAATAACACAAAAAATATGTCTGACATTTTAAGTGAATTGACTGCATGCCTGCTAGTGATTTCGGCTAATCTCTTTTTGTGCAAGTGTTTCAAATTGATTGAATCTTAAATAAGTTGAAGTGTAGAGATTTGACTGTATCCCACTTTTAAATTCTCTTCCACATAAAATAATCCTAGAGAACTCAAGAGAGCTGAAAAACTGTGAACTCTGATTTGCGATGCATTTATTATTCTATACTGCTTCTCCAGGATTTTAGTCAGAGCCGAATTTTGCATTTCTGCAATCAATATTTCACGTTTAATATTTTCAATAGAATATGATTATGCTGAAAAATACGCCCTTCTTTCAACATAATCATCTTTTCGTGCATCCATCACATATTTCCAGTCTAGGCGAGATGACACCCAACATTTACGAAGAAGTATGGTGAAACACCGGCTGGTCCGGTCGTCCAGTTGAACTAGGTTGCTCTCATTAGACAGTCATAGTGTGGTCATCCAAATACATTGTGTTACAAATGTATTTCCGTTTTTGGTTAATTGATAAGCAAACTAAAAAAACTGTTATTGTACTTACACTTTTAATGAAGTGTTGAAATATTTTATTTGAAGAAGAAAATCTATATTGAATTACGTTTGATTTATAATTTACCGGATTATGATTGGATCGGATTGAATTATAGTTATAATCCAATTGCGTTTGACCTCACACTAGCTTTGTTGTTCTCCTCAACGAATCACTACTAATGATGTTAATATATATCAATGCTTTACGCTCGTTGATAAGAAATTGAAAATTTATTAGTATCAGGAGGCTGAGCTTCGCTTTGGTAGCCTACAAGTTTTATTATATTAAGTTTATTTCTCTGTTTCTATAATAACCTGCATGGTCCTCTGTCAATAAGAAATAGTTCCAGCCGATTCATGGATGAAATCCAGTATAATAAATACTTATTACTCATTAGAACGGTGTCTCCTCTCTGTTTACTGTTTGCAGCATGTAGCGTATATTGAAGCGTGGCTATAACATATCTTGCTTCTTGTCTAGGCATAGAAATGTATCTGATACTATAAATTCACCGTGAGTCATGAATTTGTATACAGTACGAGAAAATTTTTTTTTTCAACTCTTACGGCCTCATTGAGTACAAAGTCTTTTGGGAGGCTCCGTACTTCTTGAAGCGTCTGTTACGTTCCTCTATTGCTTCCTTCATTTTCGCCCAGTATCTCATCAAGGTCTCAGATCTTCTCAGCCTGCCTGCTTCGGAGTTTTCTTTCTTATAGTTTTTCTCTTGGTTTGAACCTAACTTTAGGGTCATTAATTTGGTCATAAATCCCGATTTACTTCTCAGGTCGATTGTGATTTCCCACTCGGCCATGTCCTTGCTTACTTTGATCCAGTTGGGTTTACAGCTTTATTTCAAAAGAACTCTATCAGTCTCCTGATGAGTCTAGTGTCGTCAACTTTAATCAAATGTCCCAAAAAGGACATTTTTCTCCTTCTGATCGTTTATGTCAGCGGCTCGATCCATGTGTACAAGCCTTTGTTGGAGATAACGTTTAATTTTCCATCTTTAGAATAAAATTTGTTTATGCACCGCCTAACTATCCTTCTTTCCACCTCTTCGATCCTTGGATGTATTATATTATAGAAAAAAGTCGAAAGTTGCATTTTCATATGATAAACCAAAATAATTATTACAATTTTTTTGTTGTTTTTCAAATCACTAATAAATTTCACAAAGAAATGGAAAACCATGTGAGCTGAGCTTTGATTATCCAGGCATATGTTTCCTAAATATTGATATTAAAAAAATAAAATACTTCATAACTAAAAATTGAGAATATACTGGTCAGCTAACTGGTAACTGATAAATGGTCAGCATGATGATAATCATCATTAAACCAATGGGAGAAATCAGTTTGAGCCTACAGAACAATTCATTTAAAACTTGGATTGATTCAAATTTTCTTATTGCATTATCATTACGATATAAGATTTGAGATGTTTGGGGGCACGGGGGTCACAGATTGAGATTATTTTGTTGAGCTTTTTTGGGACCACCAGCGGTAAGAGTATTGTAAGAAAACTCACTCTTGGTGTGATTAAGGACGATCAAATTTATCAGAGCATCAGGGGAGTGAAATTTTTACGAAAATTTTTGGGAGTTTTGATGAGTAAGTCCTCTTTTATAGATTTATTATGAATGAATTCGTCGTTCTCCAGTAACATTGACGTTCTTTGTGTCTTCTTCATCAATGGTTTTTTCCGTTTTGTTAGCTGAAATGGGTCATCCCAGCTTCCCAGCATCCCAGATTGTGGAATAGTGGTGTCAGGAGGAGAGTGGAGCGGTGACGAATTATCAGCTCGGATCCAAATCAGACTCTGTAGTTGAGTGCAGTGCAATCCCTTTCAGGTCCGGATCAAGCAAAGCGACGCTAATGAAATTTAAATGCCTGTACCAGACTTGCCGCAATCCGGTGTGGCTCATCCTAACCGCGTTAGTGCAGGTGGAAGAAGGATGTAACCCTCTCACTGCCTCTTCTATCCTAAGCAATCGTTGTTTGTTCTCTCTGCTCACAACCACTCAATAGATTCTCTCTTCGAATTGAATTCTAAATCAGCATTGATTATAAAGTGGGAAACAAAAGGAAGTCTTGCACGTTCACCTTTGATCCATAAATTTGTCTGTCATGTAAACTGCTTAGTGGTGTAACTGGAGAGAATGGAATATATTGTGATGTTCCTTCGATGAAATTAATCTAGTTGTAATGACTGACAATTGAATACTTAATACCTTGAAACTTAAGAAAGGAAGGCTGATTAAAACAGGCACACAAATTAATGTGCAGTATAATATTATTTTTATGAGTTGAGGAGAAAACTAAAGATATGTCTATAAATATTTAATAAATAGATTTATCAAAGCTGAGTCCATTAGAAGTTAAATAAACAGTATTTAAACTAAAAGTTCACAAATTTTAACTTGTGCCCAAATCACTTCACAAGTCATATTTGTACATATTGTAATAACTTTAAATTTGTCTGTCATGTAAAATGCTGAGTGGTGTAATTGCAGAGAATGGAATACTGTATATTGTGATGCTACTTAGATGAAATTAATCTCTGTGATGTTTTCCATGACGAAATACTTAATGAGCAATCTAATATTAAAATTGACACCTTATTTCACTTTTATATAATCTTTTACTCACATATATTGGAGGTGCTTGAGGAATGCATTTTACTTCTGAAAAGAGGCTGACGAAGCTTCTTTTCAGAAGTTTTATATAGTGTTTTACTCACATATATTGGAGATGCTTGAGGAATGCAATTCACTTCTGAAAAGAGGCTAACGAAGCTTCTTTTCAGAAGTGAAATGCATTCCTCAAGCATCTCCAATATATGCGAGTAAAAAATTATATAAAAGTGAAATACAGTGTCAGTTTTAATATTAGATGTAAATTAATCTAGTTGTAATCACTGAAAATTGAATACCAAAACCTTTCATATACCTTTCAATACCTTTCATATCAAAATTAAGCCTCACCTCAACTAATTGATATTATAATTATGGTAACTAGTGTATAAGATAGTATAATTTTTGATCTGACTTGTTTTATACTCCATAACTGGAGTCTCCAAGACGTAATCTTCAAAAAAACTAATTTTCATCGAATAAACTCCTTAAATGTTTGTGGATATTAATAGAAAACATTTACCTCATTCAGATATTATTCAATAGTCGTTTTGATATGAAAATTGCTTATGCTGATTAGCCCTTCTGCTCTAAATGTCAACCGGCACCAGTTGATGAACGTGGAGCCGGTCGCGCGCGGAGAAGCAAGATGCGAAATGTGCGAGTGAGATACTAATAGAGACTGTAACGTAATCAGAGTGAGTGGGATAGAGAGGATGACGACGACCGGTACTGGATCAGGAATGGAGGTGTCTTGCGTAAGCGAGGTCGTCGCCTAAGGGAGGTCCTTCCTCCCGAGGGTCAAGGGCTGGTTCTTCAATCCCCCCCTCACTGCCTGTCCTCACCACCACGCCCCACCTTGATCTGAAGCATAGCAGAGCACCTTGCGAAAGATTTGCTAGCACCTACTAACTTGCATGTGTGTTGGTCGATTAGGCCTGAGACGCCCATGCCCATTCCCATGTAAATGGCCATATCCATTGTCGTGCGGCTAGTGTTACCCGTGCCAACGACCATGCCCATTCCCATGCGACTAGTATTGGTGGTTGATGCTGATGGCCGTTGTGGCGGTCGCCTATATAAATAAATTGCCCTGCCTCACCTGGTCCACTCACAGTCACACTTCCAATCACACATCATGTACTTCAAGGTAAGTTTGCGCTCTCATCAAACAATATCGTTCTTATTTTCAAAATCATATTTCTCAATTTAAAAAATATATTCCTTCTCGTGGAATTTGTGTTCGAAATTTAGATGTCAATTTCAAAAGATTCTCTTATGAATGGTGGACCTACAGTTTTATGTGGCTTCCGAACCTAAGAACTAGCCTAATTACTAGATAAATGAAACTTTGTAATTGGAAAATTCAATCGAAAGTGAAATCTAAACGTATAGCTTATTGAAAATACATGAATTGCAAAAAATATAATTCATATAACCTTGTTTGAAAATATGCATATAAAAAATATTAACAAGTCCCGTTTTCAACGATATCAGTTTAGAATTATATTGTGCCAAACACCAGTGGAACAGTTAAAAAATTATTTCAAATTAAATTAAAAATGATTTTTAAAATTAATTTCACTTAATTACTAAAAATTTGATAATTTTGAATTGATAAATTTAATCGAAGTGTTATCTAAACTCTCAAAAATACATGTGTTATCAAAAATACATGTGTTATCAAAAATACATGCATTGAAAAAACATATAATTCATATACCCTTGTTTAAAAATATTGATGAAGATTGTATTAAATGTAATCAAGAGTCAGTTTCAATAAGAATTGTGTTAACACCAATGAAACATTTAAATTAAAATCATTGGCTTATGAAAAATATTGATATTATAAAAAATTAGTTTCCAACAGGAGTTAAAAACTAGTATTAAAAGCCAGTGGAACAATGTATAAAATTCCGTTCTGAATTAATTATGGTTGATAATTGCATCAGAAGATAGTTGTACCAAATTTGCACCAAAACAGTACATACATTATAGTTAAAGAACCTCCATTAAGTTTTCATTCTTTATCCATTCAATTTGCTAGATGAATCATTTTAATGAGTGAAGTATGAAGCAAATAAAATATACAATAAATAAATACATTTTTGAAACCAGATAATGAAATTTGAATTTTCAGTTTGGATAAAAATATAATAAAATTATTCTAATTGTAAATATTATAAGTCAACGTTTATTTCCAACCAATGAAATTCAGGGTTCGATACCACCGTTTTCCACTTTTTTAGACTAAATCAATTTAGGATATAGTTGCTCTATTGGATCTTATTTTATATCAAGTATAGAATCCTCCTTCACAAGAATAGTTTATGGTTGAAACATGATATGCAAATGAAAACATAAAATAATCATTTTAAAATATCGTGCAAAATATGAAGTGTTTCCGGAGATAAAAGAGACAATTTGAAAGCCCTTAAACAGTTTTGTAAAATTCTCAACGCTTAGTGGAATTTATATTCGAATTGAATAATATTGGTAGCCTATATGCTATGTCATATTTCTATCAAATTATTCATATTTTAAATTTTGTGCAGTAAGAAGAGTAAGAGATTTTTTTAGGAGATAGTTAATCAATAGAGGCAACTGAAGATCATGATAATGGTCGTGATAGAGTAAAAAGTGATAGAGTATGATACGTGAAAGAGTAGTGAAAGTGTTTCTAGCTCCTGGTGATAATTCATGGGAAATGAATTCATATCTAAGTAACTGCTCGTACAATCAAACTAATACATTGAACTGTCATTGGTTGGCGTATTTTATCGTTCATATCCAGATAAACTTGTAGATTTGTTTCATAATGCAGAGTGAACTCATACAATCCCACTCTTAAATTATTAGAGCATAGTGTAATAAATAGTATGCTGCACAAATCCTTTCACGCTATTTATTTGAACAT